>JADLZN010008627.1:7500-356461 GCA_018155175.1 Sinocyclocheilus anophthalmus
TAATTTAGCCTGTCGGTTAATGACATGACACTTTTGTCAGCATTTATTAATGAATTTAAAAAATATAATCAGTGTGACTTGAATATACTATGATGAATATGATTTTAATTTCTGAATTATAATTAATACTTATCAAAATAGGTCAGGAATGTCAGGGCAATACAATTGTCTGAAATCACAATGAAGAAAAAAAATGTCTGATGAAAAGAATAACATTTTGGAAATTAAAACCTTAAAAAGTAGGTTGGTATATGTTTTATTTTTTTTAGAAGAAAAAATATATATATATATATTTATATATATAGATATATATATATATATATGAACATCATACCAAGTGGCTTCAGTGTTTAGATTGTATAATTAAAAACTATTTTCTTGGGCCAACTTACTCCTCCCAGGCGATAAAGTTGTGACAGAAATAAACAATTCAGTTCACAATCACGTATTCAAGATGTGAGGAAAATGTGTTATTACCTTTTACTTCATGGTTACACTGCATGACACACAGTCCTTAAATTTAAACCTTTATTGTGAATGGTATGAATGTTTTTAAAAAACATTTGCAACATGAATAGATAGAGTACATTTGACATATTCACTGACCGTGCCCCCTCTTTTTTTTTGTTTCCTGTTATGGATTATCAACTCTTTACTGAGTGCACCTGTGTGTGCACTATAGGATTTATGGAGTGAAGTGTGATTATAGAAAAGAATGCATTTGCTTTCAAGATTTGCCACTCAGAAGCCATATTAAAGGGGTCATATGATGCAATTAAAAAATTTTCTTTCTCTTTGGAGGTTAAAATCTCTTGGTGCATAAAGAAGATCTGTATATTTGCAAAGACTAAAGTCTCAAATCTTAGAGATATTCTTTATAAAATTTAAGAGGTCAACCACGCCTACCTAAAACGGCTAAAACACGCCCCCACATGTCTACGTCACTATGTGGAAATATTAGCATAATGCCGCCCAAATGTGCACTCAAAGAAAGAAGGCGTGGTTTCAGGAACAGCAGTAGTGTTGATGCAGCCATGTCAGGAAGACGGTGTGTGTTTCAGTGCGAAAGCAAAAGCACTTTATTTGGCCTTCCGGAAGTAGATGCAATTAGGAATCATTGGTTAAGATTTATTTACAACAGAACAGCACAGCCCAGATGTTTGAATCTGAGCAAAGCATTTTATGGACGACAGTTTTTTTAACCTAGAAGAGTACAAGGCTGGCTGTTCACAAAGGCTATTTCTAAAAAAAAAAAGGGTAGGTAATTCTGACTTTGCTATGACAATCTGGCACTTCTTAATCAGTTACTGTTTTGTTATTAGTTTATGTATGTGCTATTGACTGTTCAAATGCAGAGTTTTGCACAGCACAGAGTTACGCGACGTGTGTGTGAGGGGAACAGGGTCACATCACAGGAGAGTGAACTGCCTGTCAGAAATCATAGCACGTCAGCTGTCTTAACCGCTGCTTGTGTACTGCATCATCACTGTGTCACGCGATTCTGTTGTCCTTTCGGGTTTGAACTGATGGTAAAACTAATGACATTATTTACTGTCTACATTTATTTTGAAAGATGAAGCTCGTGATTATGGTAAGGGGGAGTTACATTTCCGACGATTGCTTGCGGTGTTCGGCCAATCACAATTCAGTGGGTCAGCTGGCCAATCAGAGCTGACTGTGCTTGTCAAAGGAGGGGGCTTTGTTGAAAACGACGCGTTTGAGAGAGGCGGGGCATAGAGGACCTACAATAATGTACAGTATTTGAAAAATAATGTGTTTTTTGAACATTAAAGCATGTCAAGATATTCTGTTACACCAAAGACACAAATAATTGATCATTTAAAAAGCACATATGACCCCTTTAATGACTTTCAAAGGAATGATTTTAATGGAGCATTGCCATTGCTGCAATTTCGAATTGCTGAAGTGTCTACAGTATTGGGCGGCATCTTGAAGTAAAAGGTGTAGTACACAAATTATATATATATATATATATATAATATATTAGTATTTTCACCATGTTGTATAGGTTATACATTGTCAGATGAATATTGTATATTATCTATTCCTCTATGGACTTAACTGGGGGTTAAGATTAGTTTAATGACATCCAGCATATAAAGGGTCAATGTATAGAGAAATAGGTGCCTCTGTTACCATGAGACTGTCTGTTGCTATGACAAAATGTTATGTATTCATCAACTCATACTGCTGATGACTATGCAATATTCTTCATAAATAAAACAACAACCATCAGTGGCCAATTCTCCACACCACAAACTGACAAAAAATTCGTAACCACAAATACTCATTCTTTCTCCTCCTTCTCTCCACTCTCGGAGACAGACGTTTCCAAACTTATCCTTTCCAATCATCCTACTACCTGTCCGCTTGATCCTATCCCCACTCACCTCCTTCAGGCCATTTCTTCTTCAGTTATACCCACGCTCACTCACATTATCAATCTCTCTCTTCACTCTGATACATTTCCCACAGCATTCAAGCAGGCTCAGGTAACCCCACTGCTTAAAAAACCCTCTCTAAATCCAGCACTTTTAGAAACTACAGACCGGTAGTTTTCCTTCTTCCTTCTTACGTTCATTGCAAAGACACTTGAGCGAGTTATGGTCAACCAACTCTCTATGTTTCTTGCAAAGAACAACCTCATGGATAGCAACCAATCTGGCTTCAGAAGCGGCCACTCAACTGAGACTGCACTGATCTCGGTTCCTGAAACCATGAAGACTGGCAACAAGAGCAGTTCCAAATCCTCAGTACTCATCGTGCGGATGCTGTCTGCTGCTTTTGCTACAGTTAACCACCAGATCCTTCTGTCCA
Source organism: Sinocyclocheilus anophthalmus (assembly GCA_018155175.1). Taxonomy (NCBI): domain Eukaryota; kingdom Metazoa; phylum Chordata; class Actinopteri; order Cypriniformes; family Cyprinidae; genus Sinocyclocheilus; species Sinocyclocheilus anophthalmus. Next base: position 10,339 of record JADLZN010008627.1, read on the forward strand.
CACTCATGAAGATGGGCGTCTCAGGAACCGCACTCCAGTGGTTCAAGTCTAACCTCTCTGGTAGGTCCTTCAGGGTGTCTTGGAGGGTGAGGTTTCTAAGTCGCAACATCTTGCTACTGGTGTGCCTCAGGGCTCAGTTTTTGGACCATTTCTCTTCTCCATCTACATGTCATCTTCAGGATCTGTCATTCAGAAGCATGGCATTTCCTATCATTGCTATGCTGTTGACACTCAACTCTACTTCTTATTCCAACCAGATGATCCGACGGTAGCTATTCGCATTGCAGCCTATCTGACAGACATTTCTGACTGGATGAAGGATCATCACCTTCAACTCAACCTTGCTAAGAACCCAGCAACTTCATCACAACAGGGCTAAAGGTCTACAATACAGCTAGGTTTGTCAAACCATAATCCTTCCAGGACAGCCAGGAAACCTTGGAGTTGGATGGACGAGCAGTTAAGCTTCACACACCAGATTGCTACAACGGCCCGGTCCTGAGGTTGGCCTACAACTTAGGAAGACTTAGACCCTTCCAACAGAGCAGACCAACAACTCCTTGTACAAGCTCTTGTTCTCTTCAGACTGGACTATTGTTATGCTCTCTTGGCGGGCCTTCCTGCACGTACATGTACTATCAAGCCTCTACAACTGATCCAGAATGCAGCAGCCAGAGTGGTCTTCAACGAGCCAAAGAAAGCCCACGTCACACCTCTCTTCATCAGCTTGCACTGGCTGCCAATATCTGCTCGCATCAAATTCAAGGTACTAAGATTGCTACAAGGCAACCACTGGCGAGGCAGCCATATACTACAAAACAAAACAAAAAAAAAAAAAACAAACTCGCTAGTTCTGAACTACGCGCCCCCAGAAGCTTGCGTTCCGCAAGTGAATGATGCCTTGTGCTGCCATCCCAAATAGGCACAAAATCATTCTCACTGACCTTTTCCTGGACTGTGCCCAGCTAGTGGAATGACCTCCCTTGCTCAATTCGAGTCTTTGGCCATTTTCAAAAAACCGTCTAAAGACACATCTTTTTCGTCAGCACCTGACCAATTAATACTAGCACTTACCTATTATATTCTATTCATTTGGTCTAATTTATATATACTATTTAGATATATATTATATATATATCTATATATATATATATATTATATTATATATATCTATATATATATATACATAAACCTTGCTATGTGCACGTACTAGACGAACGAGACTTGTCACAGCACTTGGATATGGTTGCTCTCTTGTTGTCGGGATTGCTTCTATTTTGTAAGTTGCTTTGGATAAAAGCATGTGCTAAATGAATAAATGTAAATGCAAATGTAAATGTATTCATATCTTACACATTAAGACAGCTCTGAGGCAGCATTTGCCTCTTTGAGCTTCTTTTTATTACTCAAGGATCTTTCTATTTACACAAAACACCAAGACACAGCTGTCAATGCACCTCTCAAGCAGCATTGTGTCCAAGGATTTTTCTCAATGGGAATTTCAAGAAGCCTTGAACCACAACAAACAACCTCAAAATGAATCACAACATTACAAGATTCCATTTGTAGCTTCAAAAAGACTTCTTTTTTTGAACACGTGTCTTTTATAAGGGAATGTGGTACTTGTACTATTATGATTCTGAAGGACATAATAGCAATATATCTACTGTTGTCACAAAAGCAAAATATCAGTAGTCGATACCAATATGAGTGAAATTTCATGATTCTCATTACCACTTTCTGATTAAACTAGCATTACTTTTTAAGTACACATTCTCAAGTGATTCAAGACGAGCAAAGTCTACAATATAATAGATCAAAGTACAAACAACAGAAAAAAGTACATTTGATTGATATTAATGGCATAACAGAGTGCCAATTCTACAGGCTACATGTATGAACAGACTGGAAATTTTGACGCATCCAAAAATAAAAACAAGCATAGTACCTACTACTGGTAGTGTAGAGGGACTGATAATATTACATTTTATTTTAGTACGTACCAAAGTACCAGTACTTTTGACATCCCTACAAGAAATATTTAAATATAAGTAATTATATTATAAAAGTTGTTTAAGAGTGTAGAGAGACTGATTTGATTTCATCATTTCCAAATGCATTTTGCTTTATGCTCCCATAAACCACAGGGTCATCACTGATGAGCTCTTTTTCCTGGAACTTCCATTTCCATGGTAAGAACGACTTCACTGATTGGTGGATTTCTCTTCAGAGTTTATGGGAATTGTAATTATTAATCTGGGATTAAACAATTAAATTGAATGTTTTACAGTATATTGATTTTCACCCAAAAAAAATAATAATATTATATCAATTATGTCTTATATCAATGCTTAACAACATATGGTAAGTTTTTTGTGTGTGTGTGTGTGTGATTTAAAAACACTGGCTTTTGACTCTTATAAACCAAGGGTGTCTGCTAAAACAACAATCACCACAATAACATTTCAAGCACATACTCAACACTTACGTGTTACTGTTTCACTACAAAAAAAAAAAAAAAAAACTTAACTTACAGTATAGTCAGTGGATAAAATAACATGATACAAAATTTCACACAAATTTACATTCCCAGTGTTTTTCCAGTAAACATCCTTATGGGATGATGTATAAAAACATGATGCAAATACATGATGCAAATGCAAATACACGCATAGCACACAGAGATGACAAAATATTGATCTCTTGTTTAATCACTTTGTTTTTTTCCTTTTTTTTAATCTTTCTTTTATTTTCTTTAATCAATATTATATACTGAAGCAGAATATTGTTTTAATGACAAGCAGCTGCATTTGTTTTGTATTCTGCCAGTGACGGTTACTGTCATCCGTCAGCATGTAAGAGCACATCTGCTCAAAGATTCTTCACTTCACCCTGACTGTTCCATCTGACTGTCAGTCATTCTATTGTTCTTGATATTTTCTTGCTTGTCATAAGCCTAAATATATATCTTTGCAACTGGACCAAGAAATACTCACTGAAATACTCACACTTCAGCCTTCAATCATCACCATAGTATTCTTAAAATTAGGTTGTGTTAATAAAAAATATAAAAAAAACTTTAGTATATTACTCTGAGGTGTTAGCAGGAATATGTCTTTGGCAGTCTGCGGTCAGACGGAGGGACACAGTGGCCTCCGTGCTGCTCGGGTTGACCCGGAAGTGGTTATGTGCAAGCTGGATAGCCACTATAAACTGCCGTTTAAAGGTCTTACTCAGAATTATATAAAGAAAAGGGTTAATGCAGCTGTTAGCGTAGCCCATGCTAATAGCAACGTGATAGACATAATAAAATGAGGCACTGGGATTCTGTATTCCCAGATGGACAAGCTGAAGGATGTAGTAGGGAGCCCAACAGATGAAAAAAGCCAAACAGATGGCCACAGCCATCCGAGTCACACTTTTAGTGCGCACTTGTTGGTTCCTCGGGGGAAGGGGTGCCACTGAGGTAGACATGTGCTTCAAGATTTTAAAGAACACCACACAGATAATCATGAGCGGAAGGGCGAACGCCAGCACAAACTGATAGATAGTGAACCAGCAGATGTTGATGGATGGATTCGGAAGCAGGAGAGCACATCCCACCTGGCCGTTGTGGAGAGGCATCAAGCCAGTGTACATTAAGACAGGAGTAATGGAGATGAGAGAAAGCACCCACACCATCCCTACCACACCACTGGCGATACAGGTTGTCCGGACGTGGTTAAAGCGGAACGGGTGGACAGTAGCCAAGTACCGGTCCAAGGTCATAACTGTGAGGATGTAGGTGCTCACTGTCTGGCTGTTGGAATCTAGGGCAGAGATGACTTTGCACATAGTGGCTCCAAAACACCAAGATCCATTGCCCAAGAGCTGATGAATAAGAAAGGGCATGCCGAGGAGGAAAATCAAATCCACAATTGAGAGACTGAATATGAAAATGTCTGGTACCGTTTGTTTAGCCTGGCATTTGGTCTTTTTAATGATGGTGTAGATGACAATAGAATTTCCAATGATGCCCAAAAAACATATGGTCCCAAAAATACTGGGCAAGATGGCATTTCCATTCTGGTCCCCCATGGTCACTAAGCACACAATGAAATCACACATAAGAATGAGATCCATGTGTGGTGTGTGTGTGTGTTTATAATAGATACAATATATAAAGAACAAACTTTAAAGAGAAAAATGTTGACATATGGTGTACGGCATTTATTAAACAGCTTTTTGTTCATTCTTATGCTAATTAAATATTATGCAGTTGTTATGGTGATAAACTTTAAAGAAATGGTAGTACACTCTTAAAAATAAAGGTTCTTCACGATGCTATAGAAGAACCTTTTTGTCTAAATGGAACCTTTAACATCTGAAGAAGCTTTCTTTTTCACAAAAGGTTCTTTGTGGCAAAAAGAAGGTTCTTCAGATTATAAAACCCTTTGACTGAAGGGTTCTTTGTGGAACCAAAAATTGTTATTTTATGGCATCGCTTGAAGAACCTTTTAAGTACCTTTATTTTTTAAGAATGTACAGTGCCTAAAATACATACTTTATGAATGCCCATAAGACAGAAAGAAAGAAAGGCTGCATTCATACCATGTAATATAATTAGTTATATAATAATAATAATAATAATGCATGCTACTTTTCCTTAAAACAGTTCGTGAAGTAGCTTATAACATCAGCTGATTTGCTCTAAACCAAACTGGATTTCTATCTTCACTTCCACAATACGGTTTCCCTGAAATATGCCTACCTGTTATATGTCCTGACGAGTTAAAGAGAAGCAGAGATGAGTTTTCAGAATCTTCAGAAATATCCATGTTAAAAATAGTGAAAGAAATGCCGTATCTACATCTACCTCAGCAGCTAATAACTTCAAGTCTCACAGTGAAAGTCACACCATTGTCACCGCCTCATATTTGCTATTTATAGTATTATAACTCTATACACTATTTCCACCGTACTCATTACAAATACCTTATCGATGCATGCAATCAATAAAAAAACTAATAAAAACGAAGCAAACATGAGCTTTACAAATATCAGATTTCTTTAGGATAAAAACGCGGAAAACTTGTTTGAAGACGCACGAGATAGAGCAGCAGCATCCACAAGTCTCAGTGTCTCTGCAGAGATGGGTTAGTTAGACACTCACTGTCCTTGGACACCAGCTGACACCTCCAGTTATGAAATGGCAACTGCACCTCTATCCATCAGGGCATCACTATTTCGTCTTCTTTTTTTAAAGGTTTGCAGTTGTTCAAATATTGATGCGAGACTCGTGTGGGTCTGTTTGTGTTTCCTAACCACTGCACCAACCCAACAAGTGTTGCTGTGTATTTTTACTCACATTTACTATAAATTGGCTTCTGCAGCCAGAAATTTCTCTGAATTATGGGGTCCAGCAATGTCACTATTTATCCACTAGATGTCGATCCGTTCATCTGTGTTGTCATGCTGCATTTTTCTCATAGATAACTGGAACAACCATTCTCTTCTGTTTAGTTCCAATCTGTACTGCAATCTTCAATGCGAGATTAAAAGGTTTAGATAAGAGGATACGCGCGTTTAAATCAAACGGATCTATGGTGCACTGTCGATTTGTGTAGTTTCACTAGTATTTCAGTGTGTGTGAAGTTTATGTTTGGAGACCTTTCCATCTTTGCGGACCATAACACGAAGGAAGCGGAAATTAACAGCCCGCTTGCTTTTCCCGGAGCTATTCCGGAGTCGGGGAAATTAACTGCAGCCCTAAACCCTATGAACACGATTTTACTGTTGTTCAAATGCAGTATTTCTATGTAGTTCTTTATTTCACTGCGTAAGAGGGATCGGAGAGGGAGACTCTGCACCTCTGTGCGCTGGGTAAGTGTTTTTCCTCATCTAATCAGCAGATAGTTGCATTGGAATAACTATAATGTTCGACTCCTTTAGATGGGAGATTAGATGTAGGGAAAATAAAAATGCGAAGGAAATTCTAGTGGTGTTTGTATATGCTTCACAAGGCTGAAAAGTTTGGTATCAAAACAAAGAATCGCATCTTCACCATCACAGCATATTATCATTAAACGAATCCGTTCCTCTAACCCAAACTATTTACATACGGAACCGATTATACTACAACAACTGTAGACGAATGACGCGAAGCTGCAAACTATTGTTGCTATCATAATCAACGGAGCTGTCTACACACGACGTAACTGACGCCCAGGGCCCACACTGCAAATTTACTTCAGGGCGAGCTGTCCGGAGGTCAGTCTTCGTTGCGTATTGACGGCATGATTATAACGGCTAAGTGCTAGAATGTCGCATCACTAGCGGAGTCGAATAGTGGAGTGAACAAATCATTTAGGTGAATCGTTCTCGTTCAGTCTCGTATTTTGTTCGTTGAAATAAGCGCGTGACTCCATTGGTGTTATTTTCTGCCGTCGGATGGATTATAAGCAGGAGCAAATATCATTCGTGTGTGGGCTATGGAGGGAGTATTTTCACTGGTTAGATCGTTTGAACGAATAAGTTCCTTTGCTGAACGATTTACTTCGATTACAATTCGCGAGCGATCTGGATTTGAAGTAATTGTCCATTTTTTCGTTAACAATCAATTGCTGACCGACTAAAAGAGAAGGGGCATGTCGGTCGTGCGGTTAGTAATGTTGAATGATCTGTTTTGTTGTCAGTTAACGAGTAAAACTCTCTCACTAGAGCTTCTTAGTAGATTTGTAGATGAGTTTTTAACGAATCGGTTGACTCGAACACTCGCACTGAAAAGGCCTCTGGATGAATCAGTGAGCGAATCTAAACGAATCTTCTTAGTGAGTCGATTCAACTGATTCAAATCACTGGTATGAATTAAAACCTCAAGCAGTGGCGTAGAAAAGCAACCTGATCTTGACATGAATGTCTGTAATGACGCATCTCACTCAGGAATGAAGAATTTGTTTGTAATTGTAATTAGTTAACATGTATAAGCCCTTTGTTGTGACTTCAGTATTTCAACCAGTGTGTCAGGTCTGCATGACTCTTTCACCAGCATCCAGTATCACCCAAGACACCCCACATTAGCTACATCTGATTCCTCTTATTGGCTCATAGTCGGTTGCAAGAAAACGTCAGCTCGACCCAGTTATTCCGTTCCCTTTATATTTTCGTGCATTGCACAGCTGCTTCATAACAGATCTGATTAAAAAATCAAATCTTTTTCCTGATGCTTCGTCCATAGACAACTACATTTGCTTCAAATCTTTTTGTCTGTCTGCAGGCTGACAGCAGCACCCAGACAAGGAAGATCTGTCACTCCACGGTCAGCAGTGACAAGGACAGATATTAGGAGATTGAATCAGATCAGTCAGGGCTGTTATTCTGCCTATAGAAGCACTTCCTTCTGGAGCTTTATATCTGTCTCACATCCACACAGCCCATGCCATGGAGGCAATAGCTAAATATGATTTCAAAGCTACTGCGGATGATGAATTAAGTTTCAAGCGAGGAGAGATTTTAAAGGTAAGTGGCATTTATTACTGCTGCGTTTTTCATTCCTGTCTTTCTGTATGATCAAGCTATGAGGAACCTGATGTCTACAGAAATCTCTAGTTTATCTGTTTGTCCTGTTCCAATTACTGGTTTATACAGACTTTACATTTTAAGTATTAACTTTAATCAGTGTCAGAAATATATTGCATTGATTTAATAAAGTCTGGATGTGCAGTGATGACAAGTCAGTTTTGTCACTGTTGTTAGGAACTCAGCATTGTGAAATTGGATGTCATGTCATTTGCAAACGTTAAATAATTTGAAATGAAGGTTTTGTCGTGTGTTAGCTTTGAGGCCATAAAATATTTTATTTAGGCTCTGATATTTTTACAGCTTGATAAGTTATGCCTTACATAAAGTGAATTTGCACAGTACTTCATTATATTTATTGGTTGCGGGTGGAAGTTCTTCCACCTCTACTCCCCCCCCCCCCCCCCTCCTCCTTAAATAAAACATGGAATGAGTATGCTTTTCCCTTGATGTTATTTTAGTGCAGCTCCAGAGTGATTTGTCACATGACATTTAGGTTCAGATGATTGGCTGGAAACAACATGGCACCTGTGAGCAAAGATGGGAGTTTTGCGCCTACTGACAACTTCCATTAACATGAATAAGAATGCTTTCTCTTGATATTTATGAAGTTTATATATAATAAGATAATTCTATTTAGAGCCTCTAAATAACTAAGTCTCTTGGCAAAAAATTGTCTGTTTATTTGATGTCTATGGTAAGTGGGATTAATCGCAGTAAACTACACGTTTCTAACATATTTCCATAATTGCTATTTATCACATTAAAAATTGCAGGAGTGTAAAGAGAGGGTTGCCAGACCTTTGTCTCTGGTTGTTGCCTATTCTGCATTGACTTCACCCCATTCAGAAAGAAGAAGCTCAGGAGAGTTGGTCTTAGTATTTTTCTTCCACGCTCTTTGGCAATGATTGCACAAGAAAATTTCAAATCCTGGGACAGGCAAAAAGCAATGATGGGATTTGAGTATCTCAGGATTTCAGCTATTTTTTCCTGAGCAATTTATGGAAGCTACAGTGCCAAGGCAAAAGATTCTGTATTTTCCATTATAAGTTTGTGAGTTGCAGGTCTCAATTTGCAACTGGTGTAAGCTGAATAATTGACTCTGGTCCTTTGAATTATTGAAAAATAATGCACACCCAAGGAGGTAATTTCGCCACGACAAGAGGCAGGTGTGCATTATTTTTCAATTATAATTCAATGGCCCATCATCAGTTATTATTTAGGTGTTTTATTTTGAGACATTTCTAGATTTTTGTCCTTAAAACACACGTGTAGAACTACTTACTTGTATACATTTTTTCCTACAAACAGCCAAAGACAACCTACAACATTTTATAACTAGTAAGATCATGATTATAATTAGCCATTACTTCGCTGAAATAATATGCCATAGTGAAACGAAAAGTTGTTTGAATAAGTGGTATATTATATGTCAAAAAATTACAATATTATGTTACCAAACTTACATAGTTGAAGTAACAGAATTGGAAACCTGGATCATATAGAGAGGAATGTTCACATTTTGCTGTTCTCTGTGAGTTTTGACAAACTGAGAATCTTCATTGAAAAGAGAAAATAACAGCCTAAACATATCCCATGGGATAACAGCATTTGCTTCTAATTTGTTGAGAATATCCCCAACCCCCAAGACTCTGTTAGGTTGGCCTAGAAATCCTGGCTAATTACTGTATCAGCCTCCTGACTGTAAGATAGGATTTGATCTTCTCGCTTGGGTTCTGTTTTGAACCTCTGACTCCAGGGAACTCGTCTTTTTCTCAAGGACTCGAACCTTGTCTCCTGTGATTTTGGTGCTTCCCCCACACTTCCCCCGAGGGTAGCGTTGAAATTTTTTGCTGTATGTCTGACATATTTGCATATTTTTTTGCCCTACTTTCCTAGTTTCATGGGATTTGATTTTGCATTCATAGGAGTTGCATCAAAGAATGTGTCACCTGCAAAATAAGAGAATTCCTCACGGCTCACACATATCTGTCTCTCTTCCTTTCCTTCAAATCTGTATTTTATTTTCTCAGTGAAACACAAAGTGCCCATTTTGAATAATGTACTGGTCACTCTTTTACTTGCTACTACAATGAAAGCAGTTAGCTCAAAGGGAAAAATATATAATTAATTATGATTGAAGACCAAGATTTGGCTCAGATATAGTGGTCTTTAACTTCTAAAGGTGGATTGGTGGGCATGATCTGACTTTGTTGATTCTAATAGGTATTTCATACTGCCACCTTTTGGACAAAGAGGTTCATAGAAAACACCATGACAGGCTTTGGTCAGTTGGGTCATGACAGTCTGGTCACTGATTTGAACTCAGTAAATATTTTCCAAAAACACTTTTAAATCCTGGGACAGACATAAAGCAATGATGGGATTTGATAAAATCTTAGTATTTCAGTCATTTTTGAGCAATTTATGGAAGTAGAGTTGTGAGTTTGCAGTCTCAATTGAATGTGTAGGGAATAATTGATGACAGACCACTGAATTATTGAAAAATAATGCACACCTGTGGCAAAGTGACCTGTCCCTGTCGGTTAGCGCAGCACATACACACCCCATCTTACCTCACTCCTCCTCTGTAATTCCCTGCTGATGCGATGTGGGTGCACACGCACGCCATTAGCTCTGGTTAGGGATATGCCGGTATCAAATTTTCATGTTGCGATTAATTGCTAGTGCTTTTATCACGGTATACGGTATTATCACAATGTTGAAATTTAGTTGCAAAAAAAGTGTTGTCATAATACAGTATAACAGGTTTAATAACTTTTTTCTTATAACAAAAATAACTGAACACTTAAAAACAATAAAGCAATACACAAAAAATGTATAGTTAAACATTTTACACAGATTAAAGTGCAAAAGAATTATAAAGACCAATAGGTATCAATTTACAATAAGATCTCATTAGTTAACCTTAGTTAATGCATTAACATTCACAATGAGCAATAGCTACATTTGCTACAGAAGTTATTAATCTTTGTTAAAAACAAATATACACAGTATATTTATATATAACACAGTTGCAACTTTTGATTTTATCAACGTGTTATTAAATATTGGAATTACCCAAGATTAATGAATGTTTAGAAGATATTTTTCAATGGCAGTTTACTGTCTGTTAACTGATGTAGACCTAATGTAAAGTTTGACCGAACAATAAAGAATCAGAACACTTTCAAACAATATTTAGGGCATGTTGTAGTCCAGAATAAAATGTAAAAAAAAGTTTTAAAATAAATAGCCTATTAAGTCTAAATATTTGGCGCTGTGATGAACACCATAGCGAATACACGAATCTGAATGGCTATTTAAATAATTTAAATATATTTTAGAAAGTAGCACAACTACTTTGTTTACGGCTATCCGCCTTCTGCTGTCAGAGTGAATGTGCCTTTCATTCAGAGCATCTCACGCGCTCCGCCGTTCTCATCCGTGCTTGTTTACATCAGAGTACACACGTGTCTGTGACACAGCATATAGTGGTGTTGTGCATTGTGAACAGTTGATGGGAAACTATTCTTAAAATGCATTTAAAATTTTGAATAATTTGTAATAAATAATTATTCTCTGTATTTTGAAGTGCCCACGATAACAATATCGTGCATGTTCATTATCGTGATATATCGCATTACCAAATACCGGCACATGTCTAATACTGGTTTCACATACACGCAAACATATCCACTCCATCTCCATCCCTGACAGTGATTCACGCTGCGCATAACCACACACACATACACGCATATATTTTGAAGTTGTCCTTCGTTTTCTTTTAGTTTTGTTTCTTGTTGTAAATACATACTTGTGTTCAGTGTTTGTTTGCGTCTGTGTAGTCGGTCTTTCGCGTTGCTCTCCTTCCATCGGCCGGCCAACCCGAGTGCCACCCAGTGGCCTGGCTATATAGTGCCAGAGATACGTTGCGCTGGCGTGAAGCAACCAGAAGCCGACTCGTCCATTGTTGGTCTTAAAGGGGAAATAGGAAATGTTGCATTGTTGTTGTTGTAATCTGTTTATTTCTGTTATTTTTGTATATATTCATTTATTTTAAAATGTGAAAGCATGTAAACATTGAGTGGATGTTATATTTGTATATTCATGTTGTTGTAAATATGTACATACCCTTTTATACTTGACTTTATTTGGTCAACCTGGTTTAATCCGAGGGGGTGGGGCTTGGGCGATGTAGAAGAAAGTTTCAAACCAATATGGATTGGTCAGTTAACCTGTCGAGCGTGTGTGCAACTGTGGTGCCGTGAGCAATTCCCTACAACAAAGTTTGCGTGTATATATTTATCTGTTTGTTTTGTTCTTTTGTACAGTGTTTTCTTTGTTACTTTGTATATAGCTTTGGTAATTTTTTCTACTGGGACTGTTTCACCTCTCGAACACTGTAAATAAATCGTCACTTTTCACTAAACATCTCTGCGAGTATTGCCATCATTTTTTGTGTGGGTGAACCCTTTCGCCTGACAACAGGCCTGCGAAGACCCGTTGTCTCACATTTGGTGTCTGAAGTGGGATGGCTACTCGCAAGACTGTGACGAGAGGCAGGGAACCTAGGGTAGGGCTTCGCTCCCAGTCCAAAGCTGTGGCTGAGAAGGATGTGGCCTGGGACTCTGTCGACTCTACAGAGGAGGAGAGAGAGGAGGATCTCCCATCCGTTCGTCCTAAGTCCACGACACCTCAAGTCAGACCTGTCAGTCCTGCTGCATCATCTGGAGGTGGGATGTATGCTGTGATACGTGATATTCTGAGCGCTCAAGAGCAGAGAGAGCAGCGTTACCTTCTGGAGTTACAGAGTCTACGGGAGTCGATTCTGCAAGCTGTTGAGAGGTCGAGTGATGTTGAAAGCCTACTGATGGAGCTCCCAATGCCAGCTCAGCGCAGAAGTACAGCTTACCAGAGAGACAGAGACTCACCAACAGACATGGGGTCCAGCAGCCAGCTGACGCTACAAACAGAGCCGAAGTTGCGGTCTTCCAGCAGGGGGAGGAAATTGAAAACTTATTGCGCTGCATCAAGCATCTGGCTAGAACCTGGAGGTGGCCAGAGGACGAGTGGATTTATTGTCTTGTTCCACTGTTAACCGGGCAGGCGCTGGAGGCATACCTGGCTATGTGCCAACCATGAAACAACATACAGAACTACCACATTTTGCTATAAGTTTGATTGCATCATATAATAATTGCTGTTAATATTGTTCATCGTCTGTTTTATTACGTCTTAAATTGATTTTTCCGTACTGCTGGTTCGTCTGGTCAGAAGAAAACTGGCCCCCCGACTGAGCCTGGTTTCTCCCAAGGTTTTTTCTCCATTCTGTCACCGATGGAGTTTTGGTTCCTTGCCGCTGTCGCCTCTGGCTTGCTTAGTTGGGGACACTTCATTTCCGGCAATATCGTTGACATAATTGCAAAGATATTATTTTAACTGAGCTGGATGTTGACATCACTGAATTCAATGATGAACTGTCTTTAACTGAAAAATGAGTGTTTACTATTGTCACTTTGCATTATTGACACTATTTTCCTAATTAATGCTGTTCAGTTGCTTTGACACAATCTGTATTGTTAAAAGCGCTATATAAATAAAGGTGACTTGACTTGACTTGACTTGACTATGTATGAGGATAGAGCAGAAATCTATGCTGACCTGAAGGAGGCGCTCTTGGAAAATTTCAACATCTCTCCAGAGACCTGCCGTCAGCGGTTCCGTGCTGTTTCTACTCCAGCTGGGGAATCACCAACTGAAACGTATTATTGGCAGCGGAACTTGTACCGTCGTTGGGTGAGGCCTGAGCTGCATACAAAGGATGAGATCGGTGAGGCAATAGTCCTGGAACAGTTACTCCGTGTTCTTCCCTACGAGATCCGAGTGTGGGTGAAGGAACATGAGCCAGCAACTGGACTTGATGCTGCTAAACTGGCTCAGCAGTACATCAATGCTCACCGTGAAGTCAGCACTCTCAACCCACGAAAGGTAACTTTAAAAGCTTTCCCAGTGGCTCTGATGAGCCTCATGTTGACTCTAATGTTGCTCATGCACAGAAAGTAGCTCCAGAGAAAATACTTGTTTGCTATTACTACCAACAACCGGGTCACAAGGCAACAGTGTGTCCGGTTTGTAAATCTAAACTGACTGGTTTTTGCTATGTCCCAAGGGAGGAGGACATTGATGTGAATAATACACGCAAGACACAATATATGTTCAAGTGACTTTAAATGGACAATGTTTGAATGCTTTGTTGGACACTGGTAGCTCTTTATCATTGCTCAAAAGAAGTCACATGTCACATGTTCCATTTGCAAATCTGGTCAATATACAATGTGTTCATGGGGATGTGAAGCAGTATCCTCAAACTGAAGTTAATGTGTGTGTATAAGACCAAACTTATTTGTTGAATGTGGCTGTTGTTGATGATTTACCTGCTGACATGATTTTGGGGAGAGACTTACCAGTGTTTACTGAAATTTTGCATTCTACCCGAGACTTTGTAACCACTTCTGACCATGCTGATGTTTCTTGTCTTGTTGTAACATGAGCCCAGGTTAAAGCAGGTCTGCAGCCATTGCCAGACTTACACCATAGTCTGTTGCAAGGTGGGACTAAGGGCCCCAGAAAGACACGTCGTCAATGATGACTAGAAAAAGGTCTTGGTACCCCAGCCCCTGAGATCCAAACTGAGGGTCTTGAAGTTCATGGCTGGAAGGTCCCAGAAAACATTGCAGAACTGCAAAAAGCTGACAAGTCATTGAAACCACTGTTTGCTAAAGTGTTTGAGGGAAAACAAGCTGACTTGTGTGGGGAAAAATATGTTGTCATTAATGATGTATTGTACATGCAAACCCCTGAATTCACCCGTTTGCTTGTCCCTACATGTTGTCGTCCCATTGTTTTACACTTAGCACACAGTATTCCATGGGCAGGACATATGGCACTCCAGAAAACATACACTCGCATAAGCTCACGATTTGTTTGGCCCTCCATGTACACTGATGTATAGATTTACTGCACCACATGCCAAAAAAACAGTGCTGTGCGCCGACAGGATAGGGCACCTTTACTACATCTGCCTGTGATATCTGTCCCTTTTCAGCGTATCGCCATGGACATTGTGGTACCTCTGGAAAAGAGCAGTGCAGGGCACCAATACATCTTGGTCATCAGCGATTATGCGACAAGGTATCCTAAGGCTTTCCCTCTTGGTTCCATTACTACGCCCAAGATCATCAACGCCCTCGTCCAGCTTTTTTTCCAGAGTCGGGATACCAGATGAAATCCTCACAGACCAAGGAACCAATTTCACGTCATGGCTGATGAAGCTACTGCATCGACAGCTAGGCATCACCACTAGCTCAAAAGAAATGGTATGACCAGCACGCCAGAACCAGAAAACTGCAGCCTGGACAAAAAGTACTGTTAATGCTCCCTACCTCAACAAACAAGCTGCTGATGAAGTGGCAAGGACCCTACACTGTTGTTCGCAAGGTGGGACCAGTGACATGAAATTTAAAGCCCTGACAAAGGCAAGGCAACACAGACTTACCACATTAATCTGCTGAAGGAGTGGAAAGAGCCATCCAGCAATCCTGAAACATCGCTGCTAATTCACGAAGTGGAAGGGAATCAGGAGGACGAACAACCAGAGCCGACGGTGAGAGAGCCAGCACAGCCAGCAGGTGTTGATCTGCTTCATCTGGAAGAGTCCAAACAAGCTGAGCTGCACTGCATCACCTTCTGGACCAGTACCCTTCATTGTTTCGTCAGAGGCCTGGGCGGACCAACCTGATACAACATCAAATCCACCTTCTTGATCCAACACCTTCCCGACAGCGGCCGTACAGAGTACCCAAAAGGCTGGTGGCACCCCTTGAAGGCAGAGTTCGAGACAATGCTGGAGTTAGGAGCTATTGCACCCTCCAAGAGCGAGTGGAGTAGCCCAATTGTTATCGTCCCGAAGAAAGACAACATCTTGCACATCTGCATTGACTTTCTAAAACTGAATGCCCAGTCAAGATTTGAGTCCAGATTTGATGCGTCCAGATTCTACCGTTCGGGTTGCATGGGGCACCCACAACGTTTCAACGTCTGATGGACCAAGTCCTCAGAGACTGTAAAAACTGGTCAGCCACTTGACTCTGGATGACGTCGTAATCTACAGTATGACTTGGGAAGATCATCTTCTGCACCTTGAAATGACCCTGAGCAAATCAGTAAAAATGTTTCGAAAATTAATATTTTAAGCCCCACAGAAGAAAAAAAAAAAAAACTAGATTTTTTAAAAAAAAATTTAACATTTAATTTATCTCATTTTGTATTTTTTGTTTGGAATTTGTTACAAAAACAAACTTCATGCTATTAAGATCAAAAGAATACTCATTCAAAAATAACAACTAATTTTATAAAACAACTGATTCGGACTCTAATTTCTAATAGAATGAGCCATGCTAGAAGCCAATATAAAAGTCAGTGCAGTTGTGCAGGAGATGGACATGATAAACACATCTGACTAAGACATGATTATGCTTCATATAGTCTTTATCTGTTTTGTACTGCATTCTCTAGTGCTTGTTGTAATTTATTTTTTTCTAGACATAAGTAATAATGTGATATTCACATGAGCTAATATGTTTAGTAATATATTTTAATATATCAGTAAATTCATTTTTTGATAATGACAACAGCCTAAGTGTAAATAGCGACAGGATTTTAATTTTTGGATAATTATTCCTTTAAACTGTTAATAGACACTTGATTATCCAGGCTGAAATGTTCTGTTTGTAGTGCAAGTCTGTAGTGCTTTGACATAAGCCATAAAAATGATGTATTTTCAGTATTTTTTGCGTCACTCTCACTGACATCCAAAAGTGCCTCTGGCACAAGGCAGAATGCCACTAAAAGGTTCTCTCTGCTTCCAGTCTTGAGAATTTGATGTTGCATTAGAGACGTGACTAGAAATGCTTCTGTCTGTAAACTATAACTGCAACTATATTCTTTTTTTTATAGTTGCACTTGCAGACAAAACACCTGTTGATAAAATTATATGGGAGACTATTAAGAAAGCAAAATGCAAGGTGTGCAATCTTTAGGGTTTCAGTTTAAGTTATGCATTTAAGAATATGTTGGGTTCACTGGGCTCTTCTGGCATATTCCTTTCGCTAGCCCACTATTCATTGATTTAGTGCTTGAGAGCAGGCATTTGGGTTGACATCACTGATGTCTTAAAGGGGGTCATATGATGTTGCTAAAAAGAACATTATGTTGAGTATTTGGTGTAATGCAATGTGTTTATGCGGTTGAAGGTTAAAAAAACACATTATTTTCCACATAATCTACATTATTGTTTCTCCTCTATGACCCGCCTTTCTGATACGCGTTGATTTTTTACAAAGCTCATCATTCTGAAAAGTGAGGTGTACACTGATTGGCCAGCTATCCAGTGCATTGTGATTGGCTGGATACCTGTCTGTGTCTGTGACGGAAATGTAACGCCCCATACCATACTGTGATGCCGTGTCCCGGCGCGATGAGACATAAACATTAAAACCTATTATAAACGAGGCATTTGTTGCATCCAGTGGGGACATAATTACTAATTATAATGACTTATACTGTCTTTTTACGCGTTGTGTATCGCGCCGTGTAAACATAAAACCATGTCTTCATTTGTTATCGGAGAAACGACAAACAACAAGCGCTACTCTACACTGCTCAAAACTCGCGTTTGAATCGTCAGTGGCAAATTCTTTAAATATAAAAATGTACTTACAGGCTGTGAGTCAGAAGCACCAGACTGTCCTTGCAAAGTTGGCTTTAGAACGGCGCAGCTGGATTCGAGCCCAAGAGGGGGGGGGGGCGAAGGAGCACTGGCGGGTTTGCGGCAACCACATGTGAGACCCCGGGCTGGACTCCGCTTCGTCCACAGTAAAAGCCGATCCGGCGATCCACAGCGCGATGTTGATGTATTTCCTCAGTGACCAGCAGGGATCAGCTCTAGGCATGACGAATCGATATCGTCCTCTTTTGGAAGCCAAACAAAGTAGTTTTGCTTTCACAAAACACACAGCGTCACACACGACAATGGCGGCGGCGGCAACAACATACTACAGCGAGAATCAAATTGCGCCTCTTCTTTGCGTGAACATTGGGCGTGTTAGTAGCGCTGCACTATTCGATAAATTGCGAATCATGATTTTTTTTGTCCATCAAATAGACATACGATTCCCAACCTTTTCAAAATATATTCAAATAGAAAGTTCTTTTAAATGGTAAAAATATTTCAAAATTTTACTGTTTTTTGCTTTACTTTGGATCAAATAAATGCAGACTCGGTGAGCATAAGAGACTTTTTGCAAAAAAAAACAATGAAAATCTTACGGTTCCAAAACTTTTTACTGGTAGTAGATTATTTAAAATCTAATGCTATTTAATACACCAATTATATTAAATATGTACAAGTTGTTTGACTCAATGTTCACGACTCGCCATCATAACCCCTGGATGAATCAGCGTTTTTTAACGATTCTCTTGAATAATGATTCATTGCAATTATACATTTTAGTCACTTTTCGCCACCAGTGGCAAAACAATGAAATCGACACAAACGTTTATGTGGCCGTTCCAACGTGGAATTTTTGCCTCTATTTTGGTCGCGCTAGAACCATAACATCAATGTTTATATCTGCATTATGAATTTCATACCATTATTTTCCTGTATAATATGAATACCTGTATCTACAGAACCAATAACTGTGTTTTGAAAAGACTGTTTTTGTTAATCTTTTCTTAAAGGTCATATGATGTATTTTCATTATGCCGTTCTCAGAATAAATGGAGTCTTTATTGCCATGTATGTTACACAGACGAGATTTTGTTTTCCCCCCCCCCCCCCGTGACAGAAGCTTCCACAGTGTACCAGAATGACAGTGACAGAACAAAAAAACACAGATAATTAAAAATAGAACAAGTAAATAAGGAATCGAAATATATATAAATCGACAATTGTATGTGCTGGTATATTACAATAAGACCGTTTTGTATGTACAGGTATATTATGTACAAATTTGAGGTGTAGACTGAGTATGAATGTTAGATAAATAAGTGTATGAGTGTATAACTAGTGTGTGGTTCCACATTTATTGTTAATTCTCTTTGGAGTTTTTACAAGCTCTTGGTGCATAAAGAATATCTTTAAAGTTGCAAAGACTAAAGTCTCAAATACAAAAAGATATTCTTTATAAAATTTAAGACATGTCCATGCCTTCCTAACATGCCTCATTTAAGCACGCCCCCACGTGTCTATGTCACTGTGTGGAAAATTTGCATAACACCGCCCAAACGTTCACACAAAGAAAGAAGGCGTAACATTATTGTTGAATCCCCACGGCCGCAGCCGTTCTCAAGCCCGTAAGTAACTACATTTGGGGGAGTCCGGCTTGTCAGACTGTAAGTAGTTTTTTTTATATTTAACAGCGTTTGTATATTTTCTATTTTTTATATTTTCAAATGCGAGTTTTGGGCAGTTTAGAGTAGCGCTTGTTGTTTGTCATTTTCTCCGATCACAAATGCAGACATGTTTACGCGGCGCGATGCAACGCGTAATAAGACGGTATAAGTCATTATAATCCATAATTCTGTCCCCACTGGATGCAACTAATACCTCGTTTATAATGGATTTTCATGTTTTTAAATCATCACTCCGGCCTGACAGGGCATCACAGTATGGTAGGGGCGTAACTTTTCCATCACACACATCAGGTATTCGGCCAATCATAATGCACTGGATAGCTGGCCAATCACCGCACACCTTGCTTTTCAGACCGTGAGCTTTGTAAAAATCGACCGTTTCAGAAAGACGGGGCATAGAGGAGAAAAAATAATGTAAAGTATGTGGACAAATCATGTTTTTTGAACCTTAAACCACATAGACATTTCATTACACCAAATAATGTTCTTTTTACAGCATCATATGACCCCTTTAACCAAACATGGTAACTGCTGTCTGTGTGTCAGTGGCAGTGTGAACGCTGATTTGAATGATCCGGTAAGACTTTGTCAAAGATTTAATAGACACGGGAGAATCGTTGTCATTTAGAAATGAGATTGTGTGGTTGTCTGAATCGAGATATTACCGATTAATCATGCAGCTCTAGGTGTTATGCAAATCTTCCCACACAGTGACGTAGACATGTGGGGGCGTGTTTAAACGCGCGTTTTAGGAGGGCGTGGACAAGTCTTTACTTTTATAAAGAATATCTCTTTGGGTTTGAGACTTTAGTCTTTGCAACTTTAGGGATCTTATATATGCATGAACAGCTTGTAACACTCCAAAGAGAAAGGAACATTTGAAATTGCATCATATGACCCCTTTAACTTCACGATGCCTAATACTGCCCACACACTGTATGACTTTCAAGGTCATCGGATTGCTGTTCTTTTCACACTACAACAACTGTCTCTGCTGATGTCATTTCGAGTCAAAACACATTTCATACTGCAGGACTTAGATTGCAGACAGGTCTAGATATTTAACCTGCTAACTATCTATAGTTTCTTTCTTTGAAAAATTCACACATGGTGATTGTGCACAACATAGATACATGCATTTAAAGCACTTGATGCCTGCTTTGGTGACACATCTTTCCATCTGTTGCGTTCATTTAACTACAGTTATGATCTTGTCTTTGAACCTCCATGACTCACAGAACCAGACTGCATTTAACACGTCCTGTACAGCCTTCTGTAGATGTGTGTCTGGAGAGTGTCAGCCTGTGATTAACTGTTTGGCCTTCAGGGGATGTTTGGACCTGTAATATCATGGCTGATGCCGGTCTGATATCATTGGGGGGTGTTATTTATTTACAGAGGAGTAAGATGCAACACACAGATTCATCAAAATACATCAAACATTAATCAGCCTTTTCAGTGTGGGAAAAAAATCTTGATCGAAATCTCCAAAAATAATAGTAATGTTGAGTTTTAACCTAGTCTAAGTTGCTGAAGGTGATTACATT
This sequence comes from Sinocyclocheilus anophthalmus, assembly GCA_018155175.1. Classification (NCBI taxonomy): domain Eukaryota; kingdom Metazoa; phylum Chordata; class Actinopteri; order Cypriniformes; family Cyprinidae; genus Sinocyclocheilus; species Sinocyclocheilus anophthalmus. The sequence goes on from JADLZN010008627.1 coordinate 30,921, forward strand.
CTTTCCAACCATAACAGCTCTCCATTGCCCCTTAACACAACAATAATCTGTTTATTATAAATATGAAGTCAAGTCGGCCCGCTGGAAAGGGTACATGCCAGACATGTGGTAAAAACTTTTGGATTTAGTGGACGTTATTAGCCCAATATGGTTTGCCCGCATTGTTCATTTAGTAGGCTTCTATGATTATCACTGAATTACAAGATCCTGAAAAATCTCACCCCTTGCCTCTATGCTTAATTTTCCATTTTTGTCTCAGCAATTATGCTTCCTTTGTCTTTCATAAGTGCTTTAGGCATATTGGACCATATTTCCTAGAAGAATTGTAATGGCCTACATTAGCCAGATTGGGTGTGCAGTGTGACCAAAACCTTATAAGACTTAACAGTATAAGTAATGTTATATCACAGTCTCATTCAAAAGTTTGGGGTCAGTAAGATATAGCCTACTATATCTTTATATGCTAATATATATTAAAGAATGCATTGAATTAAATGCATTCAATTTTATAACTGTTTTGCTTTATTTTTGGTTGAATAAATGCAGCTCTTTGGTGAGCATAAGAGACTTCCTTTAAAAATATTAATATTAATCTTACTGACCCTAAATATTTGAACAGTAGTGTTTTGGGGGGAAATTCTGTAAAAATTATGCCTATGTATTAAAAATTAAATAGCCATGTAGTGATGTGTAGATTTATTTTATTTTTTTTGAATAATGCATTTAATCTCATTTTGTATTTTTTGTTTGGAATTTAAGTAACAAAAACAGAACACAACAGCTTCATGCTATACTTAAGATAAAAAAAATAATACTCGTTCAAAAATAAAAGCTAATTTTAGGAAACAACATTTCTGATAGAATAAGTCATGCTAGAAGCCAGTATTATGTATGAGTTAAACATGATAAACACATTTGACTAAGACATGATTATGCATCATATAGTCTTTATCTGTCTAGCACTGCATTTTCTGTTGCTTGTTGTCATTATTTGTTCTAGACAGAATAAGTAATAATGTGATGTTCACATGTGCTAATTTATTTAGTAATATATTTTGTTTGGTTTCATTTTAGGTTAAATGAATTATATATTATTCACACACATAATTTACATTGCACAAATTGCACTTTTAATGTGATTTTAAATTTTATGTGCATTAAAATTTAAGCAATTTAAACAAATTAAAATTTAAGCAATACAAAGTACTTGAACATGGTCCAAGTACTTAGTTTAATTATATTTCCCAACAAGATAAATCCTGCTCTGTACTTTGAGAAGGCTGGTAGAAACTGGCGGGACAGAACTCTCTCTCTCTCTTTTCTAATGTTTTCTTCCAATTTTCCAAAGCAATTGACACTGGTTTTAAAAAGTTGGAAGAGAAAATTTTATCTTCCACATGAGCAAGACGTTGCGTACTTCAGAAACTAATATATACAGTGGGTACGGAAAGTATACAGACCCCCTTAAATTTTTTCGCTCTTTGTTATATTGCAGCCATTTGCTGAAATCATTTAAGTTATTTTTTTTCTCTCATTAATGTACACACAGCACCCCTATTGACAGAAAAACACAGAATTGTTGAATTTTTTTGCAGATTTATTAAAAAAGAAACTGAAATATCACATGGTTTTAAGTATTCCGACCCTTTGCTGTGACACTCATATATTAACTCAGGTGCTTTCCATTTCTTCTGATCATCTTTGAGATGGTTCTACACCTTCATTTTGAGTCCAGCTGTGTTTGATTATACTTATTTGACTTGATTAGGAAAGCCACACACCTATCGATATAAGACCTTACTGCTCACAGTGTATGTCAGAGCAAATGAGAATTATGAGGTCAAAAGGAACTGCCTGAAGAGCTTAGAGACAGAATTGTGGCAAGGCACAGATCTTGCCAAGGTTACAAAAAAAATTCCTGCTGCACTTAAGGTTCCTAAGAGCACAATGGCCTCCATAATCCTTAAATGGAAGACGTTTGGGACGACCAGAACCCTTCCTAGAGCTGGCCGTCCGGCCAAACTGAGCTATCGGGGGAGAAGATCCTTGGTGAGAGAGGTAAAGAAGAACCAAATGATCACTGTGGCTGAGCTCCAGAGATTTAGTCGGGAGATGGGAGAAAGTTGTAGCAAGTCAACCATCACTGCAGCCCTCCACCAGTCTGGGTTTTATGGCAGAGTGGCCCGATGGAAGCCTTTCTTCAGTGCAAGACACATGAAAGCCCGCATGGAGTTTGCTAAAAATACCTGAAGGACTCCAAGATGGTTAGAAATAAGATTCTCTGGTCTGATGATACCAAGATAGAACTTTTTGGCCTTAATTCTAAGCGGTATGTGTGGAGAAAAACAGGCACTGCTCATCACCTGTCCAATACAGTTCCAACAGTGAAGCATGGTGGTGTCAGCATCATGCTGTGGGGGTGTTTTTTGCTGCAGGGACAGGACGACTGGTTGTAATCGAGGAAAAGATGAATGCGGCCAAGTTCAGGAATATCCTGGACGAAAACCTTCTCCAGAGTGCTCAGGACCTCAGACTGGCCCGAGGGTTTACCTTCCAACAAGACAATGACCCTAAGGACACAGCTAAAATAACAAAGGAGTGGTTTCATAACAACTCTGTGACTGTTCTTGAATGCCCAGCCAGAGCCCTGACTTAACCCAATTGAGCATCTCTGGAGAGACCTAAAAATGGCTGTCCACCAACGTTTATCATATAACCTGACAGAACTGGAGAGGATCTGCAACGAGGAATGACAGAGATCCCCAAATCCATGTGTGAAAAATTGTTGCATCTTTCCCAAAAAGATTCATGGCTGTATTAGATCAAAAGGGTGCTTCTACTAAATACTGAGCAAAGGGTCTGAATACTTAGGACCATGTGATATTTCAGTTTTTCTTTTTTAATAAATCTGCAAAAATGTCAGCAATTCTGTGTTTTTCTGTCAATATGGGGTGCTGTGTGTACATTAATGAGGGAAAAAAATGAACTTAAATGATTTTAGTAAATGGCTGCAATATAACAAAGAGTGAAAAATTTAAGGGGGTCTGAATACTTTCCGTACCCACTGTAAATGCACCTGACATGCCTTACCTTGCCTAACAAGCACAAACTGTGAGAAAACATAACTGAATCCTGCAAGATATTTCTGTACCAATGCACAGCATTACTATAAATAGCTAATTAGTTGAATAATGTGTATGGACTGACATTTACTAATTAAAAACAAAACTTGTGAAAAAAGACAGATGATAAGATGTGAGTGTGGATTTGGATAGAAAAATGAGCCTACAAATGTAATGCAGTGGAGACTTGTTTTGTTTTGTGTGTATGTGTGTTTGTCAGTATGAATTGTCTTCGGTTTTTATGGACAGAGCTTGTCAATGTTAAGAGCAAGCTGGTTGACAGATGTGGTCAGAGGCCTTGCGCTCTCTTTCTCTCTCTGCATGAGTGTTGTCAACACCTCCAGGTTTACGCTGTGACTTAACCGGGCATGACATGACAACTACGACCAGAAGTTATTCAGTTTCACTGAGAGTCGATAACATGAACAACAGCAACTGGTGGTGATTTTATGCAAATGCAGCAAGTAACAATAAAGACTGCGCTTGTGAGCCGTGTCCTTTAATGTACTGTATAGTAGTGTGTTGGTGTGACAGAGAAGTTAATGTATTTATAAAGTTAACCTGTTCCATATGTTTTGTCTTTGTCCACATACATGAATATAATACAAAGGTGCGATTATTACGTGCAAATTAGATCCGTATTCCATTAACCTTTTTTTTTTTTTTCAGATCTTTTTGATTTTGTTAATATTTTTTCTGAAGAAAGATAAACATGTATAGTGATGAAAGTGAAAATATTAAATGTCATGGATGCATATTTACTGAGTAATCCACTGTTTTGTAGAGGAGGCCATTTTCACCTGGGATTTGGAGCCAAATTACAGAAGGGTAAAACTGACATCAAAAAGATGGCAGCATCATTATTTTATGTTTACACAGAGATTGATATGTCTATTAGTAAAATCTGTTGACTTTAGTAATATTTGTTTCATTATATGCCAACAGTGACGGTTCCAAAATGTCAAAGAGCACTTTTTTTGCCACAAGTTTGCATACCTGTAACTTAAGAAATATTAGAGATATCTTAATATCCTTTTAGATTCTGGTCCTTAACAAACAAACAAACAAAAAATTTGAGCCAGGGTAGTTTCTGAAATTTGGTTGCTTTGACAGAGTGACCCAGATGTCGGTGGTAACCAAAATGTTTTGCCTGTAACATGGCAGAAATAGCTTTTATTTTTTGTTACTTTATCGTGTTTATTGTACTCATGGGCACAAATGCGCCATCAATATCTAAAGTGTTTCAGTATTTTGCTATGGTTTGAACCTCGTTCCCCCTTTCTTTCTGTTGCTGAGTGCTTTCTGCCTAGCAACAGTGCTTTGCTGTGGGCAAGCAGGCTGCTGCTAGTATGATTTCCTCTGAATAGGGATTTAGTGGTTGTGGATTGGGGCTGGCTGACATCTGAAACACAAAACTGGGTTTAGAATTTGGACTTGGTTTTGGCATCGCATTCAGGTATCTATCTGCTGTATTACTTTTTTTTCTTGAACAAAGCTCTGATCCTGTGTTTTATGTTTAATACCAGTTTTCATCCAACCACTGCAAGGGGTTTTACTGGAAAGACACAAAATTGGGGCAAATTTTGCATATGCAAATTCTTCACTGCGCCCACAGAGATTTCCTAAAACTCCGATTGCTTTCTATTCACCAAGATGACGAGGGGGGGGGAAATAATAAAACAATATTTTTCTCTCTCTGTTTGTTACTGCATAGAGTGGGAGTGGATAAAAAAAATGTATATATATAAATTCATTTTATGAGTTCATTTGCAAAAACCTAGAAGTCCATTTTTATTTATTTTCAGAAATCACCTTTTTTTTATTGTGCATTCCAAGTAATAGGATCAATCAAACTGCAGTTGGGTTGTTTTGATTAAGTAATAATAACTTAATTACAGGTAATTTACAGAATTAAAGTTCATTGAAAATAGCTTCTATTTTTTTTTTTTTACATATGAAAATTTTGTTTTATAGCAAAAGCAGATAACGCCACATTTCATGTTTTAGAGTTTTAAAAAAACACTCGTTTAATCTTTGTAATCTCTTCAGATGGCAATGTAGATGCCTGACAAAAGTTGTTGTTGTGATCATAGACTGTATGGATGTGATTAAGTTACACGCAATACACGGAGCTTTTCCCTCACAGTTGTAAAGCGCTGCTTTTTCCGTGAAAAAGTTTCAGCTTTTATTTTCCTTTTCGCCCTAAAGAAGATTTCACAGGTTCATCAAGTTCGTCGAAATAGTCCATCCTCGATCACGTTTAGTCAGCTTTGACGAAACTCCTCTCAACTAGCACGTCTTTTCAAATAAAACATACTTGAGATTGGTAGGTTTAGGGTGGAGATGGGTGGGTTTAGGGATCGGGGTGGAAGACGGGTAGGTTTAGGTATATGTAAGGTGGGAGGAGTTGGATCTGGATTCAGCCACGCCCCCTGGATCTTGTGTTCTGCAGTGAGGACCATCTCGCTTCTGCAGTAAAACGTGAACTCACGATACCTTGAAAGTGGACTATATCGGCTTTTTTGACAAAACGTGTTTAGAGTTCAGATCGCGCTATATGTGGAAAATAATGCACGGCAATCAGCTCTTTTTTTTTTTTTAAGTGGCGTTTATTGGTTTTTGCAAATAGACTCTTCATACATAATATATACAGGTACATTTAAAAAAAAATTGAATATCATGGAAAAAGGTCAATATTTTTTGTCACTCATTTCAGAAAGTGAAACCCATATATTATATAGATAAATTACACACAGAGTGAAATATTTCAAGCCTTTATTTCTTGAAATTTTGATGATTATGGCTTACAGATAATGAAAACCCAAAATTCAATGTCTCAGAAAATTAGAATATTACATAAATCATAAAAAAAGGATATTTTAACAGAAATGTCAGTCTTCTGGAAATTATGTTCTTTTACTGTACATGTACTCAGTACTTGGTTGGGCCTCCTTTTGCTTGAATTACTGCATCAGTGCGGCGTGGCTTGGAGACAATCAGCCTGTGGCACTGCTTAGGTGGTATGGGAGCCCAGGTTGCTTTGATAGCGGCCTTCAGGTCATCTGCATTGTTGGGTCTGGTGTCTCTCATCTTCCTCTTGACAATATCTCATAGATTCTCTGTGGGCTTCAGGTCAGGTGAGTTTGCTGGCCAATCAAGCACAGTAACACCATGGTCATTGAACCAGTTTTTGGTGCTTTTGGCAGTGTGGGCAAATTTTCCTGCTGGAAAATGAAATCAGCATCTCCTTAAAGCTTCTCAGCAGAAGGAAGCATGAAGTGCTACAAAAATTGCCTTAATGGGCTGCTTTGACTGTGGACCTTTCAGAACACACAGTGGAGTCACCCAGCAGATGACATGCATCCCAAACATCAGTAGGCGCGTGTCCATTACCCTTCAAATTGCGCAAATTTAAATACTCCAAATGGAAAACTGTTAATTTTTCGCAAAAACGCCATATATCGCAAAAAAGTTTTTACACTCGCATGAGGTGGATTTTCAGGCAATGCGAAAAAACGAATATTAATTCACAAAACTCTGCAATGGAACGCTACTTTTTCGCATTTACTTCCCATGCGTAGTAAAACACTCATATGATCTTCCATGTAACTATACCTCCAGAAACACTTCATAATGACCGCGCTCCCTTTATAGGTCTTCCCTACTCTAATACTAGATAGATTTTACAACTGTTCACACGTCTTGGCGGTGCGTGGGTCGGATTCGGTCTCTGACGCTGATTTCGGCCTACCTCATGCTTGTGTTTGTTTTATTTATACAGTCTATGTTCTATTGTTTATTATTCCGCCCGCCCACGCAACGTTTCTGAAGCGGCTCTCTTTGCTGCTTCCATAAAGATACACGCATAAGCCTCCTTTAAATAAATATAGCCAAAAATCCCACCAAAATCCATTGCCATGAATTATCGCGAGAGGCAAAATGTAACGTTTTAGCCGCATAACATTGGTTAACGGAAACGTCGTCATTTCGCAATACTTTTTTATAGACATTCAGAAAATATCGCCAAAGTTTTCCGCAAATCTGTAATGGAAACACGCCTAATGACTGTGGGAAACTTCACACTGGACTTCAGCAATCTGGTGTCCTGTGCCTCTCCACTCTTCCTCCAACTCCGGGCCCCTTGATTTCCAAGTGAAAATGCAAAATTTTACTTAATCTGAAAACGAAGGCTTGGACCACCCTGAGCAACAGTCCAGTCTTTTCTTCTCCACAGCCCGGTAAGACATTTCTGACTTGCCGTCTGGTTCAGGAGTGCTTGAGACGATAAATGGCTACATTTGTAGCCCATGTCAGGATTTGGTCTGTGCGTATGGTTCTTGATAGCGCTGCGCCACCTCAGTCCCTCCTTGGTGAGTCCCCAAATTCTTGCTGGTGCCCCTTTTCCTACACAACACATTTTTTCCTTCCACTCAACTTTCTATGAATATGTTTGGATACAGCACTCTGTGAACAACCGGCTTCTTTGGCAATGAATGTTTGTGGATTACCCTCCTTGTGAAGGTCTTCTGGACATCAATGTCAGTCAGATCAGCAGTCTTCCCCATGATTGTGTAGGCTAGTGAACCAAATTGAGAGACCATTTTGAAGGCTCAGGAACCTTTGCAGGTGTTTTGAGGTAATTAGCTGATTAGGGTGTGAAACCATGACTTTCCAATATTGAACTTTTTCACACTAATCTAATTTTCTGAGACACTGAATTTTGGGATTTCATTATCTGTAAACCAAAATTTCAAGAAATAAAGGCTTGAAATATTTCACTCTATGTGTAATGAATCTATATAATATACTGTTAAATAGCTACTTTCACTTTCATTTCACTTTCTGAAATGAGTGACAAAAAATATTGACCTTTTTCATGATGTTCTAATTTTTTGAGATGTACATGTATGTACTGTATGTGTGTATATATATATATATATATATACCTAATGTCTTTATAACTAAGATTATCTCTATTCATTTCTCCCATCCAGAAGTTATCAAGACCTACTTTATCACTTTTTTATAATTGGAATTTGACATCTTGGCTTGTTTATAATGTCACTCACACACACATAAGAGAAAAGAGGCACCATGGCGCGGTGGGAGTGAGAGCAGATTAATGGTTGTTTACAAAGAGAAAAGGGATGGGGAGACCATCTTTCAGAGTTTTGAGAATGTTCCAGGCTATAGGATAGGATTCCCATTTATCTTAGATGGATGTGTCATAACATACTTGACTTAAGCAAGACTGAGAGAGTGTCTTTGAGTCTAAAGTAATCACATAAAGTGATGCTTTTTCATATTTGTCCACTTCATCGGTTTCGGCCCTTCACCTCTGAGATGGAACACAGTGCAGTAATGTAATCCTTTCTTCATTTCATATTTGATGGTGATGGTCATCATTACCACAGATGGTATCATTGTGGGTACAGCATTGTTCTTCAGTTATGAAAGAGACATCAAATCCTGGCCATCAGGACCGATGCTAATTGCCCACATGTTTTTGCGCAATCCATCTGGTTCAGTTTTGCAATTCCACTAAACAGACTGTGCGCAATGTATTTCTCATTAGTGCCAGAGAAGTCTTATGTATACAGGATGTTATGTGTGGCTTAAAGTTGAAATGAAGGATATTTCCTGTATGCTATTTATAGAGCAAGGCCTTGAGTATTAAACACCACAGCCAGTGATACGATTGGCTCTTTAGGTCCTCTGTGTTCTGAGATAAGTGGGCTGATTGGAGGTTTACTGTGTGAACACTGTGTAGTGACACTATGCTGGTCAAGTATTAAAGTGTCTTTTGTTTTCCCATCAGATTTTAAATGAAGAATGTGACCAGAACTGGTACAAGGCAGAACTCAATGGAAAAGAAGGATTCATTCCTAAAAATTACATAGAAATGAAGCCACACCCGTAATAAATTTGCTATTTATTGTACAAAGACTATTATATTAGATCATATTATATATATTTTATATATAAGTGCTGTCAAACGATTAATCACGATGAATCGCATCCAAAATAAAAGTATTTATTTACATAATATATGTGTGTGTAAACGTGTAGATATAAAGACACACATACGTCATATTTTTGAAAATATACATGTATTACTGTGTATATTTTATATTCTTTAATTATTATAAATATATTATTATTCTAAACCAGAAAACATTTTTTCTTAACTATAACATGCAGAGGTATTTTTAATATATACATATAAAATCACAGTACACACATAGATTATGTAAACAAAAACTATATGTATATTAAAAGAACAAAATAATAATTACAAATGACTCTCCTTTCCACTTCACTTCCTCCAAAAACCTAATACTTTTGCCTTTTGCTCATTTTTAAAAGACAAATGAAAAAACTAAACACTGAATCTTCAAAAAATTCATAAATCCATCATTAAAGTAATCTGTGTGAATCAAGAATTTTAATACAATTCGTCTGAAAAGGCAGTCATTTTATATAATGAACAGATGTAATCGAGTTTTTTCCAGTAGCTCATCCATACTTGCTTGAACAGTGAGGTTTGTTCTCACTTGTCAAACAAGAGCTTCTGCAAGAACGAGTGAGGTTTGTTTTCAACGCCTCAAGCAAAAATATTATTATTACATTATATTACACAAGTTTCCCAGTCTCATAGCTGCTTTGCATTCTCAAAATTCGAATGTACTCAGTGCATTCTACACAGTATCTAAACTACTGCTTTTGGATTTGTTCTGAATACGCAGCTGGTTTTATGGGAAGATTCCCCGTGCAAAGGCAGAAGAAATGTTAAATAAACAGAGACATGATGGAGCTTTTCTCATTAGAGAGAGTGAGAGTGCACCTGGAGACTTCTCGCTGTCTGTCAAGTATGTATTTGTCATTCTATTCTATTCTATTCTAATGTTTTGCCAGTTTGTATGTGACTGTTCTAGTAATGGACACTAATACAGGCTGCTGCTTTTGAAATTTTGATGCAGTAATTGAATCTGTTCTTGTAAATAGGGGCATGTCAATGAATAATTGATGCAATGCAGCACAAAATATGGCCGTTCTCAGCACTTTATTTGTGTTATTGCAAATTCTTTTTGTGTGGTTTCTAAACTAGGCCAACACTGTGTGAATCATTCAAATAGTTCTCCACAGATAGCTGCAAACCTTAGGGTTCATGATAAACTGAACAGTGCAGAGTTCTTTACTATAACTGCACTATCCAAGTCTTATAAATGCAGCCGGCTATTATGTAATTTTCTAAACACTGTGTTTTTTCCCCTTTCCTGTAGATTTGGGAATGATGTCCAGCACTTCAAAGTCTTACGGGATGGAGCAGGAAAATACTTCTTGTGGGTGGTCAAATTTAACTCGTTAAACTCTTTAGTGGATTATCATCGGTCCACTTCGGTGTCCAGGAATCAGCCCATTTTCCTCAGGGACATTGAACAGGTACCACAGGTAGGACTGAATCAGTGCTGAAACATTTCACAAATAATGTTACACTTTGCTTTTATTTTTGAAACATTAAATGCACAAATGCCGTATTTCTGTCCCACCTTTTCGATTATATCCATCAATTAAAATTGTGAATTATATAAAAAATATATAAAAACTTTGATATAAATCGTAGAAAAAAGCAATTTTTTTAAGATTAATTTATTTTACTCATTAAAACTGTTGTGTGTAGTTGTCACCCTGCTATGAAGTGATTTTCTCCTCCATAAAACCTGACCCTTAATTAAAACTGTGACACTTTTCCCCCCGCATTGTAGTGTGAACAGCATTACGCTTTTTTAAGAAGTATCAAATATTTTTATTTTGAACTTTTATTTATATATATAGAATAGTATTATAAGTAATGTATTAATTCCTTTAAACCACATTTGAGATTCTATCCCTAAGGTACGAGCTTTATGAGTAAGAGCTTAAGGGGTCATATGATGCATTTACAAGCTCTGGTGCATAAAGACGATCTGTAAAGTTGCAAAGACTAAAGTCTCAAATTCAAAGAGATTTTCTTTATAAAAGTTAAGTCAACCACTCCTACCTAAATTGGTTCGTCATAACACGCCCCCACATGTCTACTTCACTGTGGACCATATTAGCATAATGCCGCCCAAATGTGCACCCAAAGAAAGAAGTCGTGGTTTCAGGAACAGCAGTAGCATTGATGCAGCCATGTCAGGGAGACGCTGTATGTTTTTCGGTGCGAAGCAAATGCAAAAGCACTTTATTTGGCCTTCCGGAGGTAGATGCATTTAGGAATCATTGGTTTTAGATTTATTTACAACAGAACAGCACACCCAGATGTTCGAATTTGTTCAACGCATTTTATGGACGACGGTTTTTTTAACCTAGAAGAGTACAAGACTGACTGTGCACAAAGGCTATTTAAAAAAAAAAAAAGGTACATTCCGACTTGGCTATGACAATCTGGCGCTTCTGAATCAGAGACTGTAAGTATGTTTTTTTATTAGTTTAAGTATTTGTTATTGTCTGTTCAAATGTGGAGTTTTGCGCAGTGCAGAGTAACGCGTTGTGTGTGTGTGTGAGGGGAACAGGGTCACATCACAGGAGAGTGAACTGCTTGTCAGAAATCATAGCACGTCAGCTGTCTTAACTGTGGCTTGTGTACTGCACACACATACCAGCTTCATTGTGTCTGTCACGCGACTCTGTTGCCTTTTCGGGCTTGAACTGATGTAAAACTAACAACATTATTAACTGTCTTGATATTTACTTTGAAAGCTAAAGCTCGCGATTATGGTAAGGGGCGTTACATTTCCGACGTGTGCTTGTGGTGTTTGGCCAATCACAATGCACTGGGTCAGCTGGCCAATCAGAGCAGACTGCGCTTGTCAAAGGAGGGGCTTTGTTGAGTGTTTGAGAGAGGCGGGGCATAGAGGACCTACAATAATGTACAGTATTTGAAAAATAATGTGTTTTTTGAACATTAAAGCATTTCAACATATTCTGTTACACAAAATAATGATCTTTAAAATAGCATCATATGACCCCTTTAAATGTTTAAATAAATATATATTTAGCTTCTTGAGATTGACTACATTTTCTGAAAATAAAAACAATAAATATATACAGCCAAACTTTAAGCCACATTCAAGGCAATATTGTCATAATTCTCAACATTTCTACTTTTGTTTCACAGCATTCTACATATGTTCAAGCTTTGTTTGACTTTGACCCTCAAGAGGATGGAGAGCTGGGTTTCAGGCGTGGAGATTTTATCCAGGTCCTGGACAACTCGGATCCTAATTGGTGGAAGGGGGCTTGTCACGGACAGACCGGAATGTTCCCTCGCAACTATGTCACACCTGTCAATCAAAACATGTAACTCGCAGAGAAAATGTTTGCTTGCTTAAAGCACCAGTGGACATCCAGCTGGGTTGCCATGGAAACAGAAACCACAGAGTGATGGAGAGAAAAGGCTCAATTGGTGATGTCGATTGGCCGGTAAAATAAGACTGTGCTGTTTGGAGTGGTTGACATTTTAAGAAGCACTATTGGCTGTGTGAGGAAAAATGCTCCAACTGGGGGGGGGGGGGGGGGGGGAAATTTTCGTTCATGTACTGTTTCATGTCAGCTTTGCTTTATATGCAACTTTATTTCATGTTATATGACATCAGCTGTACTAACGAAAACTTTTATGTGAAGAAAATTCACAATATCACAATCACAATACTGGTACAGTTTTGCATCAGGATTTATTTTAAACACCATGTTATGCTTGATTTGTATTGTTAAAATGCATCACGCATGTTTCATGCTTAATTTTTGTATTCGTCTTTTGTCATCTTTCCAGAAGTAGTGTTACTATGTTATTTGGTGTGGGATTGTCAAGCATAATGTCATCATGCCATATAATTTCATTTCCATACCATAGTCAAATTAACTTGCATGTAGTCATCTTTTTGTCTTAAAGAGATAGTTCGCCCAAAAATTTAAATTCTGTCATTATGTTTGGGTGACCATACATCCTCTTTTTCCTGGACCTGTCCTGGCCGGGATTTCTAAATTGTCTAAGATGTGCATTGGTTTGACCGTTCTCTGTAGATCCCACCTTCTCACATGCCGTGATTGGTCGATTATGTACAATCCCTAAATGCTATTAATAAATTTCAGTAAGTATGAAACGAATAGAAAACAAAGGCAAAAGGTGTGTTTGGCTTTAAGCTGTGCGGATCGATCGGTGTGTGTGAACATAGATGTGTATAGATGCCCCATTCGACCACTCCAAGCACGTAGACATGTCCGCCATCTTGGAACGGTCAACTTGACATCATTCACCATACTATGGGTCCGCAGACCATCGGCTGTGCAGGATTGTGGCATCTTCGAATATTCATTGATTACTATGGTGAATGACGTCAAGTTGACCATTACAATATGGTGGACGGCTTACTTTATATCTGCCATGGAAACCTTGCTAAAGGCATCTACTTATAATTATATATATATATGCTATTATATTAATATTATATATGGTTACAACAACGCATGGCTGAGCATCTGCCTCTCTATATCTCCGCGTAAAACTTTGGATGTCCACACACAGATCAGTCTACGCAGCGCCTCTTCAAGCCAAACACACCTGTGACCTGGACAATTTGTGCAACTTAGAAATTCCAGCCTGGACATGTCTGAGAAAAAGAGGACATATTGATAAGTACATTATGTACTCATTCTCATTTGTTCCACATGTGTATCAATTTTTTTTCTGTTGACGAAATATTCAAAAACGTTTCAGAATATGGGTATTTGTGTTGCAGGTTTGGAACATCATGAAGGTGATGCCAGAATTGGTGTTTTTGGGTAAACTGTACCTTTAAATCAAAATAGCTTGAAAATAATGTAATGGTGCCAAAGCCTCTGTAGCAGATCAGTGATCAAATGTAACAAATTTGGACCATTTCATTAAGCCCTTTAAAATGGTACTGGGTATGTGGTTCTATTGGGGATTTTCATAGAGTATGTTGTTTACTCTATATTATTCCTGAATAAATTAAACCGAATAAAGATATTTCCAGTGAAACTTCCCAGTGCGCTTGTACAGATCTTTTTTTGTGTGGAAAAAAAAAGTTTGATGCTTAGTAGAGAACAAAATTCAATGATCTGGACTTTGCCATCTATAATAATGCCATATAACTGTGCTGACAAAGGGCTGAACTTGCTCAGATGGTATGCATTTTGTTGTAATGTCATTAACGTTCCTTACCACACTCTACGGGGGCATTAGATGAGGGCTCTTTTTGAAGCTGAGGGCTGTATACTGTTCATGATGTCATTTGAAAATGTTTATTTTTGTTTCTGTTTTTGAGTTTGAATTTTTCTTTATGTGGCCCTGGTTTACTAAAAGAAAACAATCAAGTGTGTGCATCTGTAAGCCACTTTTGAATGCTGAATTATTTTTTATCTTAAAAGTGGAAAGCTAATCAAAGACTTGTAGCCATTCAGTTTCTTTCTTGTCAAGGTCATTTTTCTTCAGATTGAATTAATTTTTTTAAATGTTTGATGTATGATGAGTTGTGTTGCTTGTACACTTAGAAATGAGATGTGTATATACATCTGTGTCATAATGGAATAATGTTTTATGTCGATACTAAACCATTTCATCAGCTGCAGTAAACCTCAACAATAGAAAAGATATACATGGCATCCGTTTGCTGTCTGAATAGTGCAAGTTTTCATCTGCTGGAGTTTTTTGTTGTACATCTCACAATTGTCAGATTTTAAATGAGTGGAAAATACCATTTTTAATAACATTACAACTCTTCATTTTTTTCATTTGTTGTATGTGTGTGTGTGGGTGGTTGGTGTTGGTGTGTTTGCACATGATTTGACCTTGGGGATTTTGTTTTACATGACATTATTCTACAGTGTCCTTTCCTCAGATCAAAAAAATATTATATATTATTTACAATACCGCAGAAATTCCATAAAAGGAAAAACAATAAAATAGTAGCGTGACTGCTTTTTTTATTATTTATATATTTTATTTTTTGAATGAGTGTCAGATACCTCTACTAGTTATTTTGGGGTTGGCAAAAAAGAGACGCTGTACCTTCTACAGGACTCTCAGTTAAATCTTTCACTGACAACAACAACTTTATGTCCACATAAAAGAAAGTTTTTTTTGTGAGCCAACCACTGGTAAATCAAGAATAAACACACAGTAAAGCAACTAAATGTTCAATGCTTTTTTCAATTCTATTACATACGTTATACAATTCCCGAACAGACACTTTTCATTT
The DNA here is from genome assembly GCA_018155175.1 of Sinocyclocheilus anophthalmus. Lineage (NCBI taxonomy): Eukaryota > Metazoa > Chordata > Actinopteri > Cypriniformes > Cyprinidae > Sinocyclocheilus > Sinocyclocheilus anophthalmus. The sequence continues at coordinate 46,306 of JADLZN010008627.1, forward strand.
CCCTCCAGCTCGTCTCGGTTGGTTCCACCAACAACCTCTATGTTCTTACTTGTTATTTTGTCGCCCCCTAGTGACATCTTGCAAAATAAACTTTTTTTTTTTTGTAAAGTACTGCATACAGATAACCAGTAATATTGTGAGTTTACAGAAATTGTGCAAATATTAAATAATACTCGAATACAAATTAGTTCATTTCAAGAGCATTATGGTAAGATAATACAAGCCATGGTGGTGCATGTCAGTGCTGAAATCCAGCATGTCCAAAAGCGCATGCGCACTGGTCAATCCACGCCATCAGGAAACGAATCAAACAAGCGCGAGGATTCCCCGTGCATCGTTTTGAAGTAATAGTGTGATTGATATTAGAAATGTGTCAGTTCGTAATGTTTTGACATAAACTCGTCCTTTCAACGAAGCCAGAATTTGTGCTAAGTTGAAAACTGCCAAAAATCTGAAAGATGACCAATGCATGCGAGCGAACCTTGTCATGTTCTGTTTTGTTGTCATGCAGCGCAAGTGATTTTATATTTATTTTGTTAAATAAATAAATGTGTTTATCGCTTGTCTGTGATATTCCTGTCCTGATTACCTTATATTATTTCTAATTCCGAGCAGCATGGATTCAGCTTGGACGGCTCTTGATGTTGTAACTCAGGCAATGTTTCAAAAAGCGATTGCCGGTATGCATGTAAACTTTACCTGACATCCTCTGACCGTTCATTAAAATGCATTGGCAGGATTTTGAAGTAACATGCCATTAGCTTCGTTCTGCATGCTAAGCACTTAAAAATAAATTATTTGTTTTACACCACTTCTTCACAGATCCCAAGTCAGTTGATTTGGAGAAGCTGAAGTCAGTTGATTTGGAGAAGCTGTCTAACGCAGTTGTAGTTCAGTCATTGAAAGACATCTGATTCTGTAAAGATGCTGGCCGCTTGTGTTATGCTGTAGTTCGGGTAAGTCTTTCTTATGTTGCTCATTTGTGACCTAGTCAAAACATAAAGAGGTTTTCATGAACCTACATCTTTGTTGTTGTTGTTGTTGTCTACAAAAACACACAGTATGAAATGAACCTCTATTGAAACTTTTTTTATTATTATTACATTGTGAATAATATTTTTCTAAACAGACAGAAGCTCAGAAAGCTGCATCCAGTGTATTCAGGCGAAATCTGTTGCCACATCTACAGCAAGAGTTCACTGCCAGAGAGGAGACTCGAAAGTAACCGCTCGGTGCAGGAGTGGGTGTGTTTGGTCACATTTATCTGCAGCATATTTGATTACATCAAGGTGAAAGATCACACTCGCTAGTAGGATTTTAAACTATTTTTATTTACTTATTTATTTCCTACACAAGGTTTTAGACTTGCTTATATGATGTTTTATTTTTAGATGAACAGTGCTCCTCTTGTGGCCCTTGTGGATCCAGTATATGACTGCCTCTGGGTTCCTCAAATTTTGCCCTGGAGGGCCAATGCGCTGCAGAGTTTAGCTCCAACCCTGATCAAACTCACCTACCTGTGATTTTCTAATGATCCTGAAGACACTGATTAGCATGCTCAGGTGTGTTTGATTAGGGTTAGAGCTAAACTCTGCAGGAAAGTGGATCTCGTGGGCCAGATTTGAGGATCCCTGCTCTATAGGTTGGCTCAGCCAGATGCCTTGATGAATGAGGAAGAGGTAAGATGTATTTCAACACCAATAATTGGAGGGAAATTTCACTTTGGGAAGAATTTTTGAATGTCTGCTGGCTGCATTGGAACCTTAACCTTGTTTCAAATTTATATTGTCGAATGCTTTATAGATTTTATGCTACAGGTTATAAGAATGTCAGGACAAACTAATAATTTAGTGTAATATTTTACATGTGAAATGAAGACTAAATCTAATTAATTTAGATTTAATTTACAGTATTCATAGAACTGTAGGTGAAACATACCCAGATGATTTCTGCCGAGATTCTGAAGTGTGCATCCAATAGATGCTTTGCAATCCCATGAGACAATGAGAGAGGGTTCATAAATCACATGACTGACACTGTGGGCCACTTGAAAATGCCAGCACGCAAAATTATGGATGGAAATTCTCAGGAATATTAATAATCGATTTTCTTTACCATTAATTAATTTACCATTAACTAATCGTTTATATGAATATTGTATAAATGCTTGTGGAGAATTCCAAATATATCCACGTAGTAGCAACAATCCCAATGGTACACATTGTGAGGTAAATATTTATCCTGCTTATCTGAACATGAGCTGAAATATCAAGATGCTTAAGGTTGGAATAAACTAAACAACTTTTAAAATTTGAACAGATTTTTAAAGGGGTCATGAACTGCCCCCTTTATTTTGTACTGTTCTCTGAGGTCCACTTATAATGTTATTAAGATTTTTACATAAAAAAACATCATAATTTATAATAAGCTATTTTCTGTCCTGTTTTTTAACCACCCTCGTCGGAACGCTCTGTTTGAATAGGCGTGGCGGATTGTAGACTCCGAAGTAAAGGCACACTGCTATGATTGGCTAATAGTTGTGAATGTTTGATAGCCTACATTCCTCATAGATGGATACAGATGTGATTTAGGTCAACAATCTGTAAGAAGAGACAAAGCTACTGTGACCACATAATGAAAACAGTCACTCACACTTTTGTTGCAACATTACAGTCAGATCAAATATAGTCGGCATAGCATGTCTTTTAGTTTCAATCTTTTTGAAAACCCCACGTCAAATTGTGCTTTGTTTGTAAATGAATCCACAGTAAAATGAAGTGAACAAAGGACCAAGTTCTTACTGACGCGGTCTGGATCTTCATTAAAAATAAAGTTCATTCACTCTTTCCTAACTTGGGGATCAGAAGGAAGGCAATGAAAAGACTGTTTTTCCACAACTTGGCTAAACAGGCAGTGATCTCAAAGCAGGCGTTGATGATCTTCTGCGGAGGCGGTGTTTATCGCCTAAATCCTAATCAGTTACATTATTAAAGGTGATTAATCAATGAATAATTACTCATTGACATCCATATGCAAATGTCCGGATTGTCGATTGTAGCACCTACTCAGTTAATGATTTCAGATGCAGTAAACGATCATTTTAACAAATTCCAGTATTTTGCTTTCATGTCAACAACTAAATACAAGAATTTCCTTTGTGTTTCTAACAGATGGACTGCCTGGTTGTACAGCTCCATCGTGTTGGCGAGCAGCTGGAGCAAACAAACTCCCAGCGCATGAACCAGCTTTTTTACTTGCTACGGGATGGTTTTCTCCTGACAAGGCTCTTGCTCATGGAGATCTTGGAGTTCAGGGCCAGTGGCTGGACTACTACACTACAAGTACTACTACAGTGAAGTAGTTGACTGAGGTGCACTGAGAAGAGAATGATGTTCCTTGTTAGCATTAGGATTTCAAGCGTTCAGTGTTTGCAGCAGGTCTAAAGAGTACTTCATGGGAGAAAGAAGTGGAAACCCCATGTAATAGTACTGCGGAGAATTATGGAAGAGCTCGTGTTCATGCATTTGCATGTGTTGTGTTCAGCGTTTGAGTTTAGCACAGGATGTTCCATTTTGGTGTTCTCTTGTGAAGTCAGCATCATGAATCTGCACTGGATATTAACTTGATGCAATAAGAAAAGCAATCGCTACCAGCTCTAAAACTGTGAGCCACCAGCAGTATTCTTGAATGTTTTTTTTAGATTTGATATAATGTACACTCTCTTTTTTACACATTTTTACAGTGAAGGGTTATTGCAACCTCAGAAGAAGATTGTCTCACCTTCACCTGTGTTGTTAATATGACAGGATACCTTGTTAAAGTTTCTTAATTTTGTATTAATTTATAAGAAAGCCTATATTGTTAATTTCTGTATGGGCCAATATGTGTGAAAACATGTTCAGTCATGCTGGCTGCTGTAAAGTTATTTTTCCAAATTTGAGAGCATTTACATTGTCTTGTTTATATTTCTATTTTGAATTCAATAAATAAAAGTTTAGCTCTGTCTCTCTCTGCCAAGTTATAAGCATTTCTCTTACAGAAAATTCACACAAACTTTACATGTGCAATCACATGTTAAAATCACATGCAAAATATGCAGAACACACGAAACACTTGAGAAACATTGTTTTGGAACATTTTGATGGTGGAAATGTGTAAAAATCATGTGATCACATAACCATGTGGACAATAGGTGATCAAATGGGATTTACACCATGAAAATGTTACAAACCCACAAGCTCCACGTGTTTCACATATTTTACATGTGACTTTAATGTTTTTGCACATGTGAAGTTCATGTGATTTTTCTGTGAGTGTTCCTAAAGTACATTTATGTGGAATGTCAATTTCAGAGTGTAACAGTCTGACTAGTTTTACTAAAGTGACAAGTGTAATCGCTGCTAAACCAAGCATCTTGGTTTTGGACAACATGTCAGAAATGTTCAAACTAATTTTATCTGACTTAATGTATTGCCTATGATGGACAGCATCCTGTCCAAGAAGATACCAGTCCAGAAGATACAACTTCCAAAGTGTGTGCTAGATTCTTTAGTGCTTCCCTTCCATAGATGCACAGCATTAAGAAACCACTCTCATATTACTCTTTGCAATGATAAGGTTTATTCATGGCCAATCAGGAGTCATTTCAGACACAGCAGTGCAACTCAACGATGACTATTTCAGTCACAGAATTTTGCTGTGCAAAGGTAAATGTCAACTTTCTCTGATAGAAAACATATATGCGGTATCTTTTCCTGTCAGGACCTCCTTCAGAAACATTAACTTCAGTGCTGGTATAACACTGCAAATGAGCATCAGCTTCCTTTGATCTTCCTTTCATCTTCTGCTAGTGGAGGCTCAAGACATATATATATATATATAATCAAAAACAAAAAAAAACCTGAAAACATTTCCAATCATATAGTGCAGTGGTTTCCATAACCTGAAATTTCAATCATATAGTGCAGTGGTTCATAATCCTGGTCCTGGGGAACCCTACACATTTTGTACATCTGTGACAGATAAGGGAGCCACACAAAATGTGCAGAGCAGGGGATCCCCAGGTCCAGGATGAAGGACCACTGATGTAGTGTAACATATGGGATATATTTGGATCAACTCCTGAAAGCAAATATAAACTCTCTCTGAACCTAATGTATGTCATCTGTTTCCAGATCATCTTCAGCAGCACGTCCCAATTCATAACCTTTAAAACATTTTATGAAGTATTCACATAAGAATTTGTAAATGTTTTATGGTCTACATATTTGTATCCTTTTCATGAGGTTTATAATGACAAGTAATTACATCTAGAGTTTTACTTTACACCAAATATGCTTTCATTTATATACAAGTGAGACAGAAATGACCTCAAGTTTCTATGATCAACAAACAGTTAAAACAGAAGTGTTACAAAGAGTAAATCTGACCCAACACCACTGTTACTATAAAATCATGAATTTGAGAATCATACTTAGAATATGTTGGGCAGATGTATGTCTACTGCCATAAATAAGTGCAAATTATGCGAAGTGTAAAATAATATTTTATAGTTTCTAAACTTTCCCTGTAATGAATCATTAGCTGACAATGTGTGTGTAAAAAGCCTGTTTTTCATAGAAAACCCTTCTGCAGACATAATCAATGAAATGTGTATAGAATACAAAAGTAAACAAGTTCATGTGCTTTCTTCAGAACAAATCTTAAAGGTATACTCATGGAGAGAAATAATTTTTCGGAAAAACAACAGAGCTAACAGAAGGCCGACAATAAGCGATCCAATGACCATCCCACCAGCGGCAATGGACACTTTATTAGATCCCGAGAAATCCTCGTTAGAATCAACTGTAAAAACAACATACAAATACTTTACACCAGCATGGGCAACACAATAACACTGTCCATAACAACGTACTAACACTGATTTTACTCAAAATATTTTTGGAGTAAAAGCCATGTTCAGTACAAAGAGCAGTAAACATTTAATGACCTAAAAACTCTAGTAGCTTATTCAGTAATGTGGCAAATGTCTCAGGCATGTTAGCACAAAAAAAAAATTAAGACAGTTCTATAGTACTGGTTTAAATACATAGTTTAGTTAATCAAAAAATATAACCATCTTAAATTGTTTTTATGAAGCATCTAATGCAGCTTTATTGAAGCTGTAGCTGTTGTTTGATTTCTGTTGTTTCTTTCTGTCTTTCATATTACTTATTACATTTACTCATTTCAATCTCATCTCAATATTCATAATGTTCAAGTTATTATTATGGAATTATTATAATATTCAACATTTTCAAAAAATTTCTTCTATATTATTTTTCTGTTTCGGTTGTGTGCTGTGTTGTCTTCACAAGTTAGAGATAGGAATGCTTAACTCTTCTCAATGATACCATTATTGTATATCATCTGCTTCCTGCTTTTAATCTACCTCTCACTGCCTCTTGTGCTGATAGAAGAGCTGACATAACTAGTTTTGGATATCAGACAAATGGGTATCCTCTGACCAGGTCTGGTAAAGAAACTGGATCAAACAGTTAATGTGCTTTCTTTATCCTTCATATATTTGATGTTCAAGACACTGCATCTAAATGGCACTGATAGACCTGAAAGTAACTTTACTATACAAAGCCACAGATTTCAGAATATAGACCCTCATTGAAACCAGTGAAATCCTGCAATATGGCCAACTCCCAACAATTATTTTCACTTTGAGAATAAGGATTTTCAGAAATGGTGAGGTAAACACTTTTGAAACAGTGCTACTGTTAACCCATTGTTGACATACAGGTGCATCTCAATAAATTAGAATGTCATGGAAAAGTTCATTTATTTCAGTAATTCAACTCAAATTGTGAAACTCGTGTATTAAATAAATTATTTTGGCAGTGTGGGCAGGTGCCAAGTCCTGCTGGAAAATGAAATCAGCATCTCCACAAAGCTTGTCAGCAGAAGGAAGCATGAAGTGCTCTAAAATTTCCTGGTAGATGGCTGCGTTGACTGTGGACTTCAGAAAACACAGTGGACCAAAGTCCTCTTTTCAGATGAAAGTAAATTTTGCATTTCATTCGGAGATCAAGGTCCCAGAGTCTGGAGGAAGAGTGGAGAAGCACAGAAACCAAGTTGCTTGAAGTCCAGTGTGAAGTTTCCACAGTCAGTGATGATTTGGGCTGCCATGCCCACACTGCCAAAAGCACCAAAAGCTGGTTCAATGACCATGGTGTTACTGTGCTTGATTGGCCTGCAAACTGGCCTGACCTGAACCCCATAGAGAATCTATGGGGTATTGTCAAGAGGAAGATGAGAGACACCAGACCCAACAATGCAGATGACCTGAAGGCCGCTATCAAAGCAACCTGGGCTTCCATTACACCTGAGCAGTGCCACAGGCTGATTGTCTCCATGCCACGCCGCACTGATGCAGTAATTCATGCAAAAGGAGGCCCAACCAAGTATTGAGTACATGTACAGTAAATGAACATACTTTCCAGAAGGCCAACAATTCACAACATTTTTTTTTTTTTTTTGGTCTTATGAAGTATTCTAATTTGTTGAGATAGTGAATTGGTGGGTTTTTGTTAAATGTGCCAAAATAATCACAATTAAAAGAACCAAAGATTTTTCAGTCTGTGTGCATTGAATTTAATTAATACACGAGTTTCACAATTTGAGTTGAATTACTGAAATAATGAACTTTTCCACAACATTCTAATTTATCGAGATGCACCTGTATGTCTAGAGATGACACCTTTGTTGCACAATCTGCTAAATAACTAAAAACATTACTTAGATAATTAATAGAAATGGGTAAGAAATTAAGCTTAATTACTTATAGTAGATGTGATCTTCAATGTGTTTTCTCCATCTTGTACATATTTGCTATTAAAGATGATGCATCTAAATGGTCAAACTAATGGATGAAGCCTTGCTGAGTATCCATCAGCATTGCAGTAAAAGCTGACAGGTCCTCCATCTGTTACATATTCAGGCCATGATCCTTGTACTTTGCTTTATTGGGAGAAAACTAAATACTGATGAGTGCTAAGAAAGCACTGTGGAAAAGAGAAGGTATTTAACTGCATTTAAAACAAAATGGCCAAGAATTTCACTCAGGCTCAATTTGAAAGTAAAACTAAGCCTTGGAAGTTTAACATACATGTTTTTCATTTGTTGTGAAGGTGTGAATCCTGAATGCAATTACATTTACATTAAATCATTTAGCAGACACTTATATAAAACTTACAAACTTGCAACTTTTAAATGAGGATAATAGAAGCAATTAAACCAACAAAAAGGACAACAATATGTAAGTGATGTGACAAGTCCCAGTTAGTCTCAATTATATTTTTAAAGAATTAATTGTGTACAAATTTGAATAAATCTCTTGAATGAATTTAAACAACCAAATATGAAGTTACGCTATGATTAAAGACATAAAAAGTACTAACTAGCCTATATCTCACCTGTGACACTGATGCTAAGTTGTATTTCTTCAACACCACTGTCTGTTACAACAAGGTACAGATATTTGCCCTCATCAGAAAACACTGTGTCAGAGATTTGCAGAGATGGACCCACTGCTAAGTTTTCAAGACTAAAGCGTGGATCTCCTGATCTTTCTGAATTGTCTTGACTAAAAAATGGCTTGCTCTGTTCAGCTTTTGTTAAATAAACTCCAAGTATGTGAATATCTTTGATGTTTTTGAAAAAGCATCTGATAACTGTGGTCTGAGCAACAATTCCAGACAATTCTAAATTATAGATTTAGCAGCCCACTACTGTAAAAATCTACAGCACAATACCACATTTATCCATTACAGTAAAATACTGTCATTTATATTGCATTCTGGGTCATTTTGACTTGGCGGGAATATTTAACAGTATATTTTAGTGTTGCTGTAACCTTGCTGTATCCTGACTGTAATACATGGGGCAATAATACAGGATTACTGTAAATAGCGCGCCACCTGACGTCACATCACAGACAACAAAGCTGCTGCTGACCGGAGAGAGAAGGATTTATGCAAGTTCAGTAAGTTAATTTTATTATTATATGTTTTTATTCAAGCGTACATTATTTTTAGTGTGGTATGAAGCCACAAGTTTAGCCAGCGAACGTTATAATCTCCTCCCTCAAAGCTGTAGTCGTAACTCCGTGAGTTATGCGCTCTTTCATCCGCTGCTCTCCCGACATTTTCACATCTAGTGAATTAGCTTAGGGTTTATTTCGACCAAAACTAGTGTCGATGATAGTTGGAACTGCGGAAAGACAAACTCAGACCGTTTTGGTGTTTTATTTTGTTTCTGTCGAGTTTGAATGAAGCAAGGTAAAATTACCCTGTTTGTCAATGGAGCCTGCTGGGTTTGAGGAGATCGATAAAGGACGTTTGAGTTTAAACAAAAGGGATATTACGATAAAACAATTATCTATCTCTGTAGGAATCCCTTTTAAAAAACACAGCTGTGGATCATTCAGCTAACAGCACAGTATAAAGAATCACATTAAGAATTCAGTTAAAAAATGTAAACTTTTGAACGGGGTAATTTTTATAAATTCAACTATTATTTTCTCTTGTGGACTATATGTAAACATCTTTTATGTGAAATATCTTATTCAGGTCAGTATCTAAATAAACAACAACATGCATTTTGTATGATCCCTCTTATTATGTTAAAATAATTAACATTTTGCAGATTCTGCAAGGTGTATGTAAACTTTTGAATTAAACTGTATTTATTCATGTATTTATTTTTCATCTATGCTACAGAATTTTCATTCACTATTTTCCTCATGCTGTCTGTTCATCTTTATTGGTGATGTGGATAACAGGTTTTGTCTTTGTGTGTGTGTTTCATGATTGTGTTTCAGTTTCACCAATGATGGGAAGAAATGTACTGGCAGACAGCGAGTGAGCAGAAGATCAGGACGGTGGTGCAGAGTGATGGCCATCAACCCTGCATGTCAACAGCTTAATTCAGTCCAAAATAATGTTTAAATGGAGGTCTTCACAGAGAGGGTCAGTGGCCTGTTTGCCACCACCCACATGCCCTACATTTAGGGGTGAAGGTTGTAAAACACTAGTTATTTTTGCTCATTTTTAAGATAGTTTTAAGATAAATCAAGTTCTCTCTTAGGACAGTGATTCCCAATCCAGCCCTCAAGATGCATGTGTTTGTTTAATTTCTATTCTTGCACACTTAAAGTGCTTTCATGGCTGTAAATTGTTGATGCACTGTACTCTGGGTAGCAAACACAGTACTAAAATATTTTGAAATGTTTTAATAATACTTTTGTAAATATGATTGGATTGCCTTTTGATTTGTAATGTTATTCTCAAGTATAGTATCACAATTTTACTAACTATATGTATGTACTGTACTATTCCAACTACACACATACACACACATTACACAATAGCAAAATACAGTAGAAACAAAATTACAAAGTACTGTAAAAAATACAGTACAATACTGTTTTTTTAGATATACAGTTGAAGCACCCAGGGGTACTCTCACAACAGTTATCTGTGTATGAGAAGGGAGAGACTGCTGCCTGTGCCGTAGATCCAACAACAAGGAAATCGAAACGTGAATGAGTGACGCTTCTCACAGAGAGACGCTGCATTCGGCTCCCGAAAAACAGAACAAGTGTGCAGATGCTATGCTGGCCTATTCAAACCTGGATCTCCGGGGCGTGGGCAGCTTTGCAAAATCTGCTCACCAATTTTCATGGCCCAGTGGCACCCTGGGGTAGTGGACTGTCAATATGAATTGAAATTGTTCTGTGGAAACAGGGAGTTTCCTTTTAGAGCCATCTAAAATCACAGGCAAAACAGGGTTTTTGGAGGGCTTTTATTAAGTAATGCTACATCAGACAGTCCTGAAATTGGTTGAGTGACACCCAGGGTAGTGGATTATTAATCTGAATTTAAACTGGTCTGTGGAAACGGAGTTTCCTTTTTAGAGCTATTCAAAATCAAAGACAAAACTGGTCATATATGAGTTTTTGGAGGGCTTTTATTGTGTAATGCTACATCAGACAGTCGTGAAACTGGCTGAGTGAAATCCTGGGGTAGTGGATTGTCAATCTGAATTAGTCTGTGGAAACTGTGTTAACTTGTTTTAAATATCCTCTAATTGGATCTGGCAAAGAAACTGGACCAAACAGGTAAAGTTCTTTGTTCATTTTGCATCACCTTGAATGGCACCAGGCCCAAGTCAACAGATTTGAAAATCAGTTAAAACGTTAATGTCCTTGTTAATTTTTCTAAGGTCTGAATGAACGGTCAAATTAGCTCCAGAATGACCAAACCAGTGGATAAAAAAAAAAGCTGGGTAGCCATCTGTAGCACTGCAGTAAAGGTCTACAGGTCCTCCATCTGTTATGCTTTTAGGTCATGTGCTTTTGATCTCTGTACTTGAATTTATTGGGAGACAACAAAACATTGATGATTGTAAGTACCATGTCAAACAGAAGGTATTATATAAAACTACTTTCAAAACAAAATAGCTAAGAAATTTAGAAGTAACTTGAAAAATTGGTGTGAATACTGAATAAAATTAATTAACTTTTAAAGAATTGTAGAAAGTTGAAGAAAGTGCAGAAAACTGAAGATGACAAAATAGTTAAAGAAAGTGCAGAAAATTGAAGATGACAATATATGAACACAATCTGACCTGTGATACTGATGCTAAATTGTGTATTTCTTTCACCGTGGTCTTTTAGAACAATGGCTCCCAACCTTTTTCCAGGTGACACCTATTTAAACATTCAAAATGTCTGCAAAAGCATCTGATAACTGGTAGCCTATGGACAATTGTGACTGTCCATACAAGTACAATCGTCATAGAAATTGTGGTAATTCATGATGGGAGCAGAACAAATTGTGTACAATCTTCATATTTGGAATTAAGGAATCCTATCACAGCCTTGGATTAGATTAAGCCATTTAAGGTTTAACATTTAATTTTTTTTTTTTTTTTTTTTTTTTAAGTGCGAGCAAATTTTAAGCTTTGTTTAATGTTTATAAATCTGATTTTGTCATCTTTGAAAAAATATAATCAGATTTTTTTTTTTAAAGCTAGATAAATTAATCAAACAAGCAAATAAATAAATGAATAAATAATGTTTCAACATAATTTCTTATCTTATTTCTTTTAAAGGCATTTTAAAAATGTCTGACAGAAATTATTGCAGACGTATTGCATATTATTACAATGTAATTACCGCCACCGCGATTTACATCATAGAACGCGCTTGTTGATTCTCGTTCATGACCTCGCTTCCTTTCGCAAGACCACGCGCCACTAATTATCATCACAGAAGCACGAGAATGTCACATGACGGGAATGTGTAGCTCGCTTGAGTCAGCTGTGCTACTGTGTGATCATGGCGGATCCGGAAGGAGAGTCACTGGAGTCATGGCTAAGTGAGTTGTTGTGCTAATACATTAGAAGAATACGACTTAATTTGACTCTGTAACGTCTTTACGATAAGCAGTCACATCCGAATGCTATTTGTGACCAGTTGTTTTGTCATGTCTTGGGGTGTCTGTGATATTTATACTGACATGATGCCGTGATGGTTAGACGGAATATAAACGGACCCTTCCTAGAATGCGTTTTAGGTGTGATAGGTGCGTTCCAATTCAGCTGAATATTTGGGTCGAACGTTTGAACGCGTCTATTATGCACCTAGCTCTAAGTTTTGAGACAGACGCATTTTATGAATAGCAAGCTCATCTGTCATCTACCATTTTTTATTATTAAACTCCTTCTGAACTGCTGTTGCCTAAAACAGTTTAACTTAACACTTCTTTGCTATCTCTGAAACTTCAGTTTTTAACTAGAAAACCAATCATTTAAACTTGACTGGCACGTTGCACAGTTTACTAAATGTAAGCTTTAAAGAAAACTGTGAATCATACACTATTATTGGAAAAAATGGCTTACTCTTGGGATAAAAACATCTTCTAAATGCACAAATTTAAATATATTATGATCTTTTGTTTTCTTATAAATATGGCAAACCAAAAGAGTAAAGTATAAGAGTAACAACCGGTGAGTAGCTTTCATTTGAAAATTGTGATGTTAGTGTGACTTTTTTTCTTGCTAGACAAAGCCACCAATCCTTCCAACAGACAGGAGGAGTGGGAGTACATCATCGGGTTCTGCGACCAAATCAATAAGGAACTTGAGGGGTATGTTTACCTTTTATAACTGGTACATGAACTCTTCTTATTCATGGGGGACACTATGTTTGGGTTTCTTCTCATCAATCAAGTGAGAATTTTGTCTGTATCTTGCAGCCCACAGATCTCGGTCAGATTATTGGCGCATAAAATCCAGTCACCACAAGACTGGGAATCATTACAAGCACTAACTGTGAGTTAATCTTTTTCTGTCCCTTAAATTAAAAATTATAATAATAATAATATAGACTAACTAAATATAGATCATCCTTGCAGGTTTTAGAAGCTTGCATGAAGAACTGTGGAAGAAGATTTCATAATGAAGTTGGAAAATTTCGCTTTTTAAATGAACTCATCAAAATAGTTTCACCAAAGGTGATGATTTAAGTAAACTATCTATTTAATGCAGCAAAATCAACACATGAAATGTTTTAATGTCTCCATAATAACACATTTACCTTATTTAAGCTTTTTATCCTACAGTATTTAGGAGACAGAGTATCTGAACGAGTGAAGACTAAAGTAATAGAGTTGCTTTACAGCTGGTCGGTTGCTTTACCAGATGAGGCAAAGATTATCGAGGCCTATCAAATGCTTAAGAAGCAAGGTTCTTTCACCACAAATATAAACATTTATAAGAATATCACCTACTTCATTTCTGTGTTCCTGTTTTGCTAGCCTGACTTGTTCAGTCTTTACCACATTTTTTCTCAGGCGTTGTAGCAGAAGACCCAGTGGTTCCTGTGGACAAGACCCTCGTTCCCTCGCCAAAGCCCAAGAATCCCGTGTTTGACAATGAGGAAAAGAGTAAGGTGACGAAGCACATTACAGTATCAGAGATTAAACAAATATTCTGGGCTCGCTACCATTAAAGCTTAATTAAACTGTGCCATTAAATCTGTTTCTTGTTTACAATTTACAAAGCTTAAAGTGGAACCTACAATGGAAGTGATACAACTTCACAATTCCAGTGGAATGGAATGAGACCAATACATATAGTAAATGTTCAAATAATTACAGTTTCAAATGTATAGCCACAAATGTGTGTTAAAATGATTTTAGTTTGATAAAATAATTTGCTAACCTTTTCTGGGAGAAGTTAAATCCAATTTTACCATTTTGTTGCTGTGACAGCTTAAGGCCATAAACCAGAAAACCCTTTAAAAATGGCTGTGAAATGATCATTTAAATTTAAATGAATTACAATTTTAGCAGAAAAGTCTATGTGAGTGCTATTATGTAATAATATTATTTTAATATATACAGTTCTGCTTTTAAGCTCTTGCTTAATTTGTACTGAGCCTGGAATTTTCTTTTAAGGGGAACTGTTTTGACCACGGTGTGAGCCAATGCTTGTGAGCCATCTTGTAACGTTGTAAACCATTGTCTTTGTTTAAAAATTGTCCCTGCAGCGTCTTGCAGAACTTCTTAAAAGTAAAAAGCCGGATGATCTTCAAGAAGCCAACCGCATTATTAAGAACATGGTCAAAGAGGTGAGGGCTTGGATACTTTTAAACTAATGTTTTAAGAGAATATATATTAAAACACACATGCATGTATATATTTAAGAAAAATGTGTTATGTTTATATATAAAATATTTATAAATAATATGAATTAAATGAATATACATATATGCATGTAAATACATGTAAATATTTTCAAAATATATACATGCATGTGTGTGTATTTATATATACATGGTAAATATACACAGTACGCACACATATATTATGTAAACAAAAACATTTATTTTGGATGCGATTGATTGCTTGACAGCACTAGTTCAAATTATTTGTTAAAATAATCGGGCTCGCTACAATTAAAGCTTAATTAAACTGTGCCATTAAATTCGTTTCTTGTTTACAATTTACAAAGCTTAAAGTGGAACCTACAATGGAAGTGATACAGCTTCACAATTACATATTAAAATAAATCAATTAATTTATATATGTAACTATGTCTTGTGGGAGATGCACCACATGACATATTCATAAAATATTATCATAGTCAAATATAACAATAATTAGTAGTTTTGGTACACTTTTCTAAGAAATAATTATAAGAGATTATACCAAACTATACCGAAAGAATATAAAAATTATTTAATTGTTTCATGTATTTTAAAATAAATTCACATTTGCTCCTTTTGTTTACTTTCTTTATCATTTATTGTAGATTTATCACATGCCTTACAGGCCTCTTGCTTTGCTTTCAGGATGAGGCTCTACAGCAGAAAGTTTCCCATCGTGCCAGCATCCTAGAGGAGGTGGACAACAGTGTGAAGCTCCTTAATGAGATGCTAAGTCATTTCAATAGAGATGAGTCAACGCAAGAAGACAAAGAACTTCTAAAGGTGAGACACCTTAGATTATTTCTGGTCACTGCTGGGCTTAACATGCAATTAAATGTATCTGACCATGTGCAACTTGCTTTATGTTCATAGGATCTGTATAATGACTGTGACAAACTTAGAACTGCTGTCTTCAGACTTGCCACCGAGACAGATGATGATGACAGTGCCTTAGGTAATGCATATTAGTAAACAAAAACTCATTTGGGTCTCGATAATATATTATAAATACATTTTTTTTTTTAAACTTCTTGACATGTACCTTCTGGTCCTCTTTGGTGCAGGCGATATTTTGCACGCTAGTGATGATCTCTCACGAGTCATCAACTCCTATAAAAAGATTGTTGAAGGACAGACCGTTATGATTGACATACCAGGATCAACAGCTGCAGAACGTATGTATAATGTACCAGAATTCTTACACTTCATGACTTAATGTACTAATGACTTTTTTTGGTGTCTGAATAATCCAAAGAGCTTGCAGGATTTCTCAAATTACTGCTCTGAAAATGCAATTCAGTGTGAGTTCATGTTTTTCATTTGTTTAGGCACCACTGACAGAACCTCTTCTGAAATTTTGATTGATTTGGCTGATCTGGACTCTGGGACCCCTTCACCCCTTAAAAATGTTTTGACTTCACATCAGCGCTCTGATTCTCTACCAGCTGACCTCTTCACACTAACTCCTTTAGTTGGAGCTCAGCCTTCTTCTTCCAACACGTCTTCTGGATCATCAAGTTTCCCAACCAGTCCTCCACCAAGCCAGCTTCCCAGCAGTTTCTCTCTTCTAGATGATGAACTTGGTTCATTAGGTAAAAATGGCTTTATAGTACTTTTGAAGTGTATGATAGCTGTTTTATTAAGAATGTAATACACGACTGTTCAGATGTTTGGTGTCAGTAAGATTTCCATTCCAAATAAATGCTGTTGTACAAACTTTGTGTTCATCAAAAATCATAACACCATTTATAATATAATTTTTAATTCAGAAATCAAAAGCATGTTCATTGTTTTTTTTCTGCTGTACAGCATAAAACTTTATTAGAATACAGCAGAAGGTTCATAGGACACTTAAAAATGGATGTAATAGCTGCTGAAAATGGAGCTTTGGCATTACAGGAAAAAAATAACTTTTAGAATGTTAAAATAGAAAATTAGTTTACATTTATTTTAAGAGTTTTATATAAGAATGTGCTTAAATACAATAAGTATCAAACAGTCACCCAAGCTTCATTTTTTTTTAGTTTAAGACAATCTAATTGTTTAAAATTAACACTTTAAAATGACTACTTTGCAGGCCTTTCTAATCTGGACTCAAACTCAAGCAAGTCAGCAGAAAAGAATACAAAAGAAGCCCAAAGCAATCAGTGGATTTCTTCACAAGTAAGATTACAAGAGTGCTTGACATTTAGGTTAAACATGCATGATAAAAATCTGCATCTTATGATATTTAATATGTACACATATATTTTTATTTTTGGTGACAGACTTCCAAACCAGTGATTGACCTACTCTGCAGCTCTGCTCCCTTAAATCCTCTCATCTCAACTGTGCCACCTGCCTCTGAAGCTACCTCAGTCTTTGAAAACTCCTTCCAGCAGAGCTGCAAAGATTTTGCCATGCTGGATCTGGACAAGACTAATAGGTAGTGAGAGTAAAGTAGTATCGATTAAAAAAAACATCATGGTTTTCAGAATCAGAAAGAATCGTCACACTTTATGAGCAACCATTTTCAGCTATGATATAATAAGAGTTTTCTTGAGCACCAAATCAGCATATTAGAATAAATCTCTTTAGTGTAATGTGTAAATAAATACATTTAAAAATAAATTCTAGTGTGTTGGATTGATGTCATTGGTTAAAACCCAGTTCTTCAGTTTAATTGTAGCATTCATACGTGGAAGAAAAGGGGCAAAGCTTGCACACTCTATTATTAGAGCCTTTAATTATGATCAAAGAGCTGGTAGTGGAAAGGCTCTTTTTTTTTTAAACCCAACTAATTGTTTGTTCTTTCTGTATAAAGCAGCCAGTCCAATTATTCAAGCTTGGGTAGCAGAGAATTTAGAGCTGGAGAAGAGAACATCCATCCTGCATTAACCACATTCAGTTTGCCCGGTGGAATAACACCAGTGCCTTCTGCCAAACTTCAGAGCTTTGCGCCAGACAGCCCTCTCTTCAGATCCCTCTCTCCTACATTACCCACCAGTCAGTCCCCCTCAGGCTCGGATATCTCCCTGTCCAGTGTCTTTGTCCCACTGGAGGCCATTAAACCAAGTAAGGCCAATAAATGAATGTGGATGCTGTTGATAAAAGGTTTCTTTTGTTCTGATATTAGAGAACTATATCAGTTATTCCAAATGAATTACTTGCCTGTTAGACTTAGTACTGTGTGTTATTTACTTTTATCTTTTCACAGGTAAGGAGTGTCCAGTGACCGCCTATGATAAGGATGGTGTTGGTGTGTTGTTGCACTTTGCTACTGACCACCCACCTGGTCGCCCTGATGTTCTGGTGGTTGTGGTGTCCATGCTGAACACAGCACCACTGTTGGTGAAGAATGTAGTGTTTCAGGTTGCTGTGCCAAAGGTGAGAGGCACAGAATGTCTTTTTTTAATTTCCTGCTGACGTTTTAACAATAATACGTTTACATATGTGACTCTGGACCACAAAATCAGTCACAAGGGTCAATTTTTCGAAATTGAGATTTATACATCATCTGAAAGCTGAATAAATAAGCGTTCCATTGATGTATGGTTTGTTAGGATCGGACAATATTTTGCCGAGATACAACTATTTGAAATTCTGGAATCTGAGGGTGCAAAACCATCAAAATACTGAGAAAATCGCCTTTAAAATTGTCCAAATGAAGTTCTTAGCAATACATATTACTAATCAAAAAATAAGTTTAAATATATTTACGGAAGGAAATTTGCAAATTATCTTCATGGAACATGGTCTTTACTTAATATTCTAATGATTTTTGGCATAAAAGAAAAATGAATCATTTTGACCCATACAATGTATTTTTGGCTATTGCTACAAATATACCCCAGCGACTTAAGACTGGTTTTGTGGTCCAGGGTCACATATAACATTTAAATGGATCCTTACAGTACACAGCTATTGTTTTGTGATAGATATGGATTTTGCAGTTCTGAATTGCTTTTGGTTTCACATGTTTGCAGTTGTTTTGGTTCATTCGTTTTTGTTACCTCTATAATTTGTGATTGACAGTCTATGAAAGTGAAGCTGCAGCCCCCTTCTGGAACAGAAATGGCCCCCTTTAACCCTTTCATGCCCCCCAGTTCCATTACTCAGATCATGCTGCTGGCTAACCCACTGAAGGTGAAGAAAGATGCACACACACACACACACATTTATTTACTTACATTTACATACAATTCGTTATAAATATTAAAGCCTAACCCTAAACTTAAAAGAAAAACAGAGCTTGAGATTTAAAAACAAATTAACAAATATCTACAAATATAGGTAAAAATATAATTTAAAAAAACAAGAATTTTAAATAAATTAATTTAGTTTTTAAACCAATTTCACAAATAAGGATGTCCGCAAAAGTTGGTTTTGTCAGATGTAGCTTACTTCTGGGTGCAAATGTATCCCCAAAAGACACTTGTCTCAGCATTATTAGGACATGTGTTAAAGAGAAGTAACTTAATGTCACTATGTTTGTTTGATCTTTGTTGCCTACTGTAGAAATAAAATGGGTCATTTTCAAAAAATATAGCTTTTCTTATATAGTAAGGTTCGGTTTTAAATGTAATAATGAATTTAACTTTTGTCAAAATGTAAAATAAAATAAAGTTACAAATTGTCATAAAACAAACATTTTTAAGATTGATTACTAGGATCAAAAATGACACTATAAAACCAATAAATTATACCATTAAATCTATCTCTCTTTTTCATTAAAAACCATTTACTAAAAAACATTATCACCGATAGCACACATCCATGTGGAAACAAGTGTGAACATTTTTTTTTTTTTAATTACGTTTTTCAACATGGGATTTTTCAATGCATGCATATTTGGACAGTCTTCAGTCAAAAGCACTGAAAAGTCAAGGGAAATGTTTGTCACCATATTTAGAGAACTAAAAGCTCAGCAATATCTTCCGCTAGCTAGATGGACTTTAACTAGTGTCATTTAAAAGCAATTGCTTGTGTGCTTTCATGATGATACCATTTCTATGATAAACTAAATGGGTGTGTTAAATGTATTTGTGTTTCTTTTGCAGGAGAAAGTGAGAATGAGGTACAAGCTGACATTCATCCTTGGAGATCGACAGGTCACAGAGTCTGGAGAGATAGACAAGTTCCCTCCAGTGGAAAGATGGGGTCATTTGTAACGGTGTAAGCATTAATACTCATGAAGACAAATGAAAAACTCGGTGTGTAAGTGCATGGATGAGCCATCAGCAGTATCACAGAGAGATTTAATGTCCAGGACGTTACCTTTGACACACTGGGCGTTAAACTTGTGAATCCCAATCTCTGAGTAATCCCACAAATGTCTTGATGTATTGGTCTTGGTCATTAGGTACTGTTGTCATTAATATAAATATGTCGCCTATGAGCATTTGAGTCATAATGGGTCATTTTATTGTTAGCCACAACTAAACTATTCAACTCATACCTCACCCTGAAAGCAGTGGAGGGTAATGTGATAACACTGGACATGTTACATCTTTTCTTTCAATCCATTTTCCTTGATGTGATGCATCAGTTGTGTTTTTGTGCATTGTGATTTGTATTGATGTTCTTTTTTTATTGAGTTTTACATATTTATTTCATTACTATTCAGATTTGTGGTGTTTGACATGGCTGGCCTCACTGGTTTAAAGCCAAATTTAATTTGTTTTACATCAGATAACAGTCCCACAAAGAAGTGTGTGAAAGGTGGTGCAAAGCATACTTTGACTTCTGTGTTTTTGGGTGAATGCAAAGTATCGGTTTCACTTCATTTCCTTTTTTTACACAGCTGGAAGGAGTCACTTATATAGTGTTTTTCTGATTTCGGATGTATATAATTGGAGAGGAAGTTGTTTTGATGTTTTGGAAACTTTACATTTTGGGGTTATTAAAGATTCCATTATTTACATTATAAACGTTGACTGTTAAAACTGTTAAACGTGTGTTATGGAAGGAATGAAAGTCTTTTGGTATGGCTTTTTTTTCGTTTTGGTTTACAGCAGTTGCCTCAGTATTGTTTTGCTTTACTGGATGTGTCCAGCAGTGTATTTTGTGTGTGTGTGTGTGTACGAGAGAAAGAGATGGGGAAAATCATATTAATAAAATTGACTTTCTAAATTATTTAAAAGAAGAGCTTCATGAATCTTCCAATGATGCTGTTCTTTTTAGATTTTAAGTAAAATTTGCAATTCAACGCAATGTATACGGTTTTAAAGACAAATAAATATATTGTTTTGATCAATTGTCTGAATTTTACATTGCAGTATAATGTGTCTGCTGGTGCATTCTGTTACGCACACTAAGTTTTGCTGCAGAAATGCAGCTGGTGACATCCCTGCCTGATTTTGTCTATAGGCAACAGGGAGGATAAGGGTCAGTAATGGTTATTGATATGTAATTATAATTTCTCTAAATTGCCTGTCAAATTTTCATAAGCAGGTGCTTTTGGCCTGGCACTTACTTAATTTACGAACACAATTTTAGTCCCCACAGGTACTTTATTTGGAAAAATCATAATCAGTTTAATAATAATATTCTTTTGGTTTCTCAACTTGTGAATTCAAATGGTCTCTTGCGTTCTTATTCTGAATTCTTAACTAAATACTGTATGGATGCCATCCCCAGTGGAGTAATGCACTTTTTTTTTTAAAAAACTGCTGATTCTTTACCCTCTTGCATTTCATGGACACATCCCTGTAAAACAGCAATATGGAAGATTTGCTAACTATATCCTCTTCCAGTAATGTCAAAGCCTTAAAATCCTATAAGTTGTGCACAAAGTATAATATTTGTGCTTTTTTTATAATGTGCTATTGTGTTAGGAGGGTGGGGTTTATTTAGGATTTTTTATTTATTACCTCTTCTTCCTCCTTAAATCTAATTTATATATTACCCCTGGCTTAATGAGTAATGCGACTCCGGAAATGGACGTTTTTAAATGTCGTCATGTCCGGCGGCATTACGCGCGTCTCATGTGTCTGAGGCAGAGGCGGAGGCAGTCATGGGCAGACGAGAAGCCAAAGGTGCGTGTGTAGGGGTCTTTTATAGATGTTCTAATAAGCACAATAATGATCTTGGTACATGATGAATGGGTACCATTTGTAAAGAACCTTTTTCCCTCTCGCGTAATTCAGTGAAATGTTGATGGTCTTTCATAAAGCTAACACGCTAATGTGGCTCGCAGCTCATACAAACGGCAAGAAAGCGCTCTTCTCTCGCGAACACAATCAATGCTGTTTCAGTACGTTGATTTGAACTTCTGCGTTGATTTATAACGGACTTATTTAGTGTTTTTAAAGTGTGTATGATAAGGTGTATTCAGATAAACTCCACTTTCTTCATCTCGACTTTAACTTGCATCAAACATTTTTAAAGACTTTAATATTTGAAAAAGAAAAGCTGTGTACTCGTGCTTTTTTGCAGTATACTGGGAATCTCAGCAGTTTGCTTTACTGACAGGCAAACTGCTAAAGTTACTGTATTGTGTGCTGTAAACACTTAATTAGAAATGCCTACTTTATCAATGTTGTGGTGTCACTATCGCATGGAACTGTATATTTTTTTTCTGTTCTATTGTTCAATGCATTATTAGTTGTTAAATGGCTTAGACTTCAGGGGACAACGTTATATTAGATGGGTGCAGCAACAAACTGCACTTTTTTTGGAATCTTGTTCGCTTTATAAAAACAAAAAATATGTTTATGGTTGTTTGGGTACCTTTTGATTCCTATCACTAAGATGCTACTGTTGTTTTTGTTTTTTTGTGTATAATTTTCCATTGCACAAGAATTATTGATGGTAACTTTATTTCACCTTTCGTTTCAGGAGGGTGTGAAAACAGAGAATGACCACATAAATCTGAAAGTAGCCGGGCAGGATGGCTCAGTGGTTCAGTTCAAAATCAAGAGGCACACACCCCTCAGCAAACTGATGAAAGCATATTGTGAGAGACAGGTAAGGGTTTTTAGGCACATGCAACTGCATAATTTACCTGCCCTGACAAAAATATTTTGTTTAGGTGCACAGGATTATCTTGCCATGCTCGCCAATAAGAGATTGGTAAAGATAACATGTATGTCTGGAAATAATTGGTCATAATTTGGATAAAAATGTCAACTATATGTATCTGCAGCAAATGAGCTTGCTTGCTCAACATTTAAACACTCTTTTTCATTATTTAGTGTAAGTTAGTCTAGTATTGTGTTATCAGAGTTCCTCTGAAACCCTCTACCTGTTAGTCATGCAGAGGCATGACTAACATGCTCAGCATGTGTAGTAGATCTAGACTGCCAAGTGCACCAAATGCATAAACACTCAAATCCTTTAACATGCTAAAACTAATCGGAATTTTTATGATTGAGCTTTGGTTATAGTTAATTCTGATTTATGAGACTCATACAAAAGATAAGGCCCTTTCTCATGACTCTCGGTAGGGCTTCATTGCACAAGATATTTTGGTTTTATAGATGTTTGCAGAAACCTCAATCTCAGAGTGGTCCTAGATCCTTTAAACAAAATCTGATCTCTGTAGCACATGAGGTACACGTCTTGTTCCTTAGTCTTAAGTCCCAGAGCTTAGGGCTAATACACATCTCTGGAAAGTCCGCTTTGTGTTACTGTTCATTTTTCAAAGTGCATTAACAATGTTAGATTTTCACCAGATTTCAGCTGGACCTAGCTCTGTAACCAGTGGAATTTCAAACTCTATTTACTTCCAATTAACAGACTTGATCATTCATAAGGACTTTTAAGTGTAAGGGACAAGAATGTGCAAAATATTTGTTTTAAGAAGCTACGTCCATCCTGAGCTGAGATGAGGTTTCTATAAACATCTACACCATTACAAACTGATAGCATCACTATCTATCTATCTGTATATATATATATATATATGTGTATGAATATGAGAAAAGGTTGGTAGGTTGCAAGAAAGCAGGAAGTGTATAAGTGAAAACATGTTCTTGAGCTTAGAACAGGAAGTTGTCTTCATCCGTTGTGGTAAAATGTTGAAGGTCATCAGTTATAAGTACAGAGAAAGAAAAGGTATAATGTACAATTTGGTATAAATGTAAATTCAGAGGCATTCAAGATCTGTCCAAGTTTGAGAGTTTGTTGTTTCCAAGACGGGGATCTCCAACCCTGCTCCTTGACAGCTCCCGTCCTGCAGATTTCAGTTTCAACTAGGAATGGGACGATAACCGGTTTCAGGGTATACCGCGGTTTGGAAAAGTCACGGTTTCAAAACCACTAAAATTTCCTGTTATACCGTTCCTGCGGTATGCGCAGTTTTTTTACGTGTCGTCAAAGATGGAAAGTGCAGGACTCCCTCAGTTGTGTGCAGCAAAGAGCATAACGAGTCACACGACCCCCTCTCCCCTCCCTCCGGTTGGTGCGAGCAGTCAGTGAGAGTCACCTGTGTGTGGGATGGACGAAGGAGGTGAATCCCTGGAACTTTTTCCCCGTTGAAAAAGATGAAGTCTGCCGTATGGGATTTTTTTTGGGTTACGTAGACTAACCATGTTCCGTACACAACGGTGTTCCATACAGATGACGTTTTAGCTCCGATCGCTAAATAAATACTTCCAGGTCGAACATAAACTATATATATCATCTTCATTTCTCCCTCTTTCACCCCCGATCAAGACAGAGACCCACCCGCCGTTTGTTTCAGTATTGAAATACTATTTGGCTTGCTACAGAGGCAGATATCATGGCTAATTAACTAGCTAACGTTAACTAGTTTCCTCCCTCACATTACTTCACAGAGTGAGGAATAGCAGTCTAAAGTATGTACTGTACTTGTCTTTTAGTACAATAATTCAATTTAGCTGGTATCACGTCTATACTTTTAAGCCTCCTGCCATTGTTTACATCTGTTCAAAATCACGACATTTAAAAAAACAAACTGTTGTACGGAAAGACCGTGTGTGACACACTCGCTCTCTCTTTCCTTATGTGTGTAACGTATGTGCACACATCCTTGTACCTCTTCTTCTTTTCCTTTCGGCTGTTCCCTTCAGGGGTCGCCACAGCGAATCATCTGCCTCCATCTAGCCCTATCCCCTTCTGCATCCTCTTCTCTCAGACCGACTACCTTCATGTCTTCCTTCACTACATCCATAAACCTCCTCTTTGGTCTACCTCTCGGCCTCCTGCCTGGTAGCTCTAACCTCAAAATCCTTTTCCCGATATATTCACTCTCTCTCCTCTGAACATGTCCAAACCATCTCAACCTGGCCTCTCTAACTTTGTCTCCAAAACATCTCACACATGTGCTGTCCCTCTGATGTACTCATTCCTGATCCTATCCATCCTCGTCACTCCCAAAGAGAACCTCAACATCTTCAGCTCTGCTACCTCTAACTCTTCCTCCTGTCTTTTCCTCAGTGCAACTGTCTCCAAACCATACAACATCGCTGGTCTCACTACTGTCCTGTACACCTTTCCTTTCATTCTTGCTGGTACTCTCCTCGTACCTCACCGCTCCAAACTTAATCCGGGAAAGGTGAACATTCCTGCATCATAATTTGGATCTTCTTAGATCCAATCTTTTATCAATCTCCAATCTTTTATCAATCTCCTATCTTTTCAGGAGCTAGGTTGGACATCCCTGTGTTTTAAGATGTTTTAAAGACATTTTTAATGTTAAATTGGGCCCGGTCATTCCGAAGCCAGACATTTTATACAATACATGAATTGTTGAGGGGTCACTGACTGCATTTTGGAAGACATGCTGGAGGTAATGCTATAGTTTACACTTCACTTAAAGCTCAGGTCCACATTTTCTCTGTTTTGAACAGGGGCTAACAATGCGGCAGATTCGGTTCCGGTTTGATGGGCAGCCAATTAATGAGACTGACACTCCAGCTCAGGTATAGTTCACTGATATGTCCAGTTCTGAATGTCACCATCCTTTAAGTGTGCTATAAAGTCTGATTTATTTTTTTATTTTTTTTTTTTTATTTCCAGTTGGAAATGGAGGACGAGGATACAATTGATGTATTTCAGCAACAGACAGGGGGCCTGATGTAAATGACTACCTCTGCCCTCCATCACAGTCCTCCCTGTTTCCTGTTCTTTTTCTCTTTATAAGATTAGGCTGACCTCCCCCCTCATTGCCAGAAGCTTGCCTAAAATGCCCATCAGCTCTCGCAAAGCAGATGAATGATGTTGTAAACATATTGATGTATTTCATCAGATGTGAACCTAAGAGTGTTTAAGACTAAAATGCTTTTGATGAGTGATCAGATCTTTTTTTTTGGTTTGGTATGTAGAATTTTGGTCCCTGTCAGTGCTAAAGTACTGTTTTGTTTGCTCTGAGCCATTGGACTTTTTATATATATTTTATATATGTTGATGTATTTCTCTTTTGAACTCAGGCCAATTTTATTCAGTAACTTGTGTTGTGAAATGAAATGTTGATAAGATTTTGTGTTGGAATAAAACCCTTTTACAAAACCGTTTGAGGTGGATCTTTTGTTGCTTTTAAATTTATCAATGGGCCTCATTCATGAAACGCTTGCAGAACGAATTTGTGTAAATCGTTCGGACGTAAACTTTCGAATTCATGAAAATGTTCGTATTTTCAAAATGTTAGTTGGTAGGAAAGAAATGTACACCTGCTCCCTACCACGTGTAAATGGTGTGTAAAACGTGTTGTTCATTATGGCAAACTGATGATGCTGAATTTCATGCACTGCCATTATAATATTTCAGTAGTTCGTTTGATCAGTTTTTTTTTTTCTTTTAGCTGAGAGTTGATAAACTATAGTTTTGGGTAAAACGCAGCGCTTGTCACCGTCACTTTTTACCCAGTCGTCCAGTCAATGGAGGAGGGGCGGGACAAATGCTACACCGACCAATCATCCTACTTGTACAACAACTGAGCAACAATGGAGAAATTAATATTACTGGTTACTGCATTTTTATATTCAGTAACATTCTTCAAAATAAAATACTCGTATGTTACTGCCGTGAATATTCCCAATCATAGCAAACAACGCGTCACTCCAGAAAAACACAGTGCCTCCAAAGCTCTCTCAAGCACCACCAGCTGGTCGTTTTAAGAAGAGCGCCTGACATTTTTCAGCAGGCTAAAAACACTTTGGTGGACACACGTTATTGAATGTTTATTGTTAGGCATAAAGCCTAGTCTTTTTTGCATTTATGCAATATACTGGAGCCAAACCTGAGAAAGTAGACTAATTCCCCTGCGATCTGGACACGCAATTTATCTAGCTGTATTCAAGGCGTATTATCTAATTTGTGAATGAACGAGCGCCCATTTCGAATGATTTGGAATTCATTAAAAGGTGTCTATGAATGCGTTAAAATAACATTTTTTTGTGTATTTGTTGTAATGAAATGTGTTCATGCGGTTTAAAGTAAAAAAAAACACATTATTTTCCACATACTGTACATTATTGTTTCTCCTCTATGCCCCACCTCTCTGAAACGCGTCGATTTTTACAAAGCTCATCGAGGTGTGCTCTGATTGGCCAGCTGTAAAGCGAGGTGTGCTGTGATTGACCAGCTATCCAGTGCGTTGTGATTGGCCGAATTCCCAAAGTGTGTGACGGAAATGTTACGCCCCAACCATACTGTGATGCCCTGTCCGGCCGGTGCGACGAGACAAAAACATTAAAACCCATTATAAACAAGGTATTTGTTGCATCCAGTGGGGGCATAATAACTGATTATAATGACTTATACTGTCCTTTTACGCGTTGCATTGCATCGCGCCGCTTAAACATAAATCCCTGTCTGCATTTGTGATCGGAGAATCCTTTAATTGAAAACCTACTTACAGGCTGTGAGTCAGAGAAGCCGGTATTGCAGTCAACTCTCCCAGGATCAGTAAACAGTCCTCCAAAAATGTGCTGCACACATCGAATATTTGGTTAAACTGTTCTGGAACAGTATTCAGGCAGGCCTTGGCCTGGTGACTGATTGCCGGGCTATAGTGAGCGGAGCCCGGCGATCGACCGACGTAGGCGGCAACCAATGTGACACCCCGGCGCTCTCGCTTCGTCGACGGTGAAAGCCGATCCGGCGATCGATAGTGCAAAGTTGTAGTATTTCCTCATCGACCATCACGGATCAGCTCTAGGCATGACGAAGCAGATATCATCCTCTTTTGAAAGGCCAAACAAAGTAGTTTCGCTTTCACAACGAAGCACACAGAACACAAACACACATGCGTCTTCACGACATGGCGGCAGTGGCAACAATACTACAGCGAGAATAAATGCCTTCTTTCTTTGTGTGAACATTTGGGCGACATTATGCAAATCTTCACACATCATAACGTAGACATTTGGGTGCGTGTTAGAACGAGCCGTTTTATGTAGGCGTGGTTAACTCTTAACTTTTTTTATAAAGAATATCTCTTTGGATTTGAGACTAGTCTTTGCAACTTTACAGATCTATTTTAAGCACTAAGAGCTTGTAACACTCCAACGAGAAAGGAAAAATTTAAATAGCATCATATGGTTGGAGCTAAACTCTTCAGGACACCGGCCCTCCAGGACCGAGTTTGGACCCCCCTGTGTTTAACTATCAAATCTGATGTTTACGAAGTGTTTGTGAATTCGGAGGAGAGTTTTCGGGAAGGTCTGTTTTGCATGCAAATTACTCAGAATTTACTCATATATTTACATATGTTTCATGAATGAGGCCCATTGTTTTTATAACTCAATTATTATTTCCCTTAATGGAACTAACAGCAGTTGTGGTTTACAAATCCAAAAAATTTAACAAAAAAGGGCTCATAAAAAAAATACTGATTTAGTGTTGCACTAAATAAGCTGTCACAAAAAAAAAGTTTACATATAGTCCACAAAACAAAAAATACATTAATTTGACCATTTTTTTGACAAAACAAAGCTAGTTCAGTTTATAAAATGTCCCTCCCCAGTCCCCAAGAATAATATTAATATAATAAATAATTGATAAAAAATATTGCATAATATTTGCTAAACTATTGGTAAATATATATATTTTTGCTCAAAATTTATTCATACACCCGTGGTAAATATGATCAATGCTGCTGGAAAATGTAATCTTTATAATTAATCCTCTTTGCTCTTGTTTATTTACAAAATTAGAAACCTCCTTTCTGTGGAGATAAGATTTAAAATGGAGTGAAAATCTCATAGTGAAATAAATATTTTTCTCTAATACACATTGACCACAATTAATCATACCCTTTATTCAATACTTTTTGCAACCTACTTTTCCCAAGATAACAGCTCTGAGTTTTCTCTTATAATGCCTGAAGAGTTTGGAGAACATCTGACAAGAGATCAGAGACCATTCTTTCATCCCAAATCACTCCAGGCCCTTCAGATTTCCAGGTCCATGTTGGTGGTGCTTCTCTTCAGTTCACCACACTCATTTTCTATAGGGTTCAGGTCAGGGGACTGGAATGGCCATGGCAGAATATTTGTTTTGTGCTCAGTGACCCATTTTTGTTTTGATTTTGATGTTTATTTTTGGATTATTGTCCTGTTGGAAGATCCAACCACGGCCCATTATAAGATTTCTAGCATGGACAGTTGGTTTTAAATTTTTTATCTGTTGGTATTTGATAGAATCCACTGCTGTCTGTCTGAACAAAATATCCAGTATCTCTGGCAGAAAAATAGGGCCCCAACATTGAAGACAGCAGATATTTCATGTACACATGGGGTCCTTTTTACTCATGTGTGCACCAAACCCATCTTGAGTGTTTGCTGTTAAAAAGCTCATTTTTTTAGTTTCATCTTACCATAGAAGCCAGTGCCATTTGAAGTTCCTCATATCTCCATAAAATGCTGGAATTTGTTTTTGGATGAGAGTTTTTTTCTATCTAGATTATTCTTTAAACCCTCCCAAACAACGTTTGGGGATGTACGGGGCTGTTTGATTTTTAATTTTATTTTTAAGGCTTTCGACCTGAGATTCAACAATTTTCTGAAGTTCTCCAGCTGTGATCCTTGGAGAGTCTTTGGCCACTTAAACTTTCCTCCTCACCGTGCATTAAGAAAAAATAGACACACATCCTCTTCCAGGCAGATTGTAACATCTTTAGTTGATTGGAACCTCTTAATTATTGCCCTGGTGATGGAAATGGGAATTTTCAATGCTTTAGCTCTTTTTTTACAGCCACTGTCTATTTCGTGAAGTTCAACAATCTTTTGCTGCACATCAGAAATATATTATTTGATTTTACTCATTGTGATCAATGATTAAGGGAATTTTGCCTTTGTGTTCCTCATATTTATATTTCTATGAAACAGGAAGCCATTGCTGGATAATTTCATGTTCCTAGTCACCCTGGTGTGATATAAAATGCAAATATGAATGGAAATATACTTCAGAGATATTTTAATCATAAGAATTTCTAGGTGTACCAACAATTGTGGCCATTGTGTATTAGAGAAAAAAATGTTTCATAATGTGATTTCCCCCCACTTTCACGTTTTTTTATTTTTTTATTTTTTTAACTTCAATTAAAGGTTAGATTTAAAAAACATTTTTAATGAAAGATCAAATGGATAAACAATGCGGACTTATTTTCAGGGCTGCCTTAGATCGTATTTAGCAAAGGTATTAATAATTTTGAGCACAACGGTACATATTTAAGTTATAATATTTGAAATTCAAAAAGGTAATGATTTTATTATTACATAGATGATCAATGTTTTTGGTGGTTATTCATGAGTGTCGTGTTTGTCCTGAGCAGTTTAAATCGCCCGCTGTTCTTCAGGAAAAATCCTCCAGGTCCGGCATATCGTTTGCCTTTTTTTCCGGCATATTGTTTGACTTTTTTTCTCTTCCCAACAGAGAATAATTTTGATTCTGCATTAGATAGTTCAGTATTACCCAGAAGATATAATAAATACAATTTACCACGATCATCGTGTTTGCCGACTTGAGCATGTTTGCACATTTATTTATAGTTTTGTTTTTAGAATAAAAGCTGTCGACAACTGAAGGACTCATACAAAACTATAGAGCAAACTGTTTTTGTGAAAATACAGCCGCGGTAGTTTAGAATCTAAACTAGAATCTAAACTTTTCAAGAGTTCACAAAAACAGTTTGCTGTCTGGCGCCGCCCCAGAGGCGAATCTGCAGAAGTGCAGCACTAATCGCGTCTAATGGGCGTGTACAGGAGCGCAGATTCAGCACCAGAGACTGATGACCTGAGCAGGAGACGCTCTTTGAGGCTTGATGACAATAATCTGTCGAATATAGTTTGGGAAAAGCCGTGAACAGAAGCTTTAAATGTTCAAGATGACGACCACCACCAATTTCCAAGGCATGGACCCGACCGCGAGGAGCAGCTCCAGGTGCTGATAGACGTCTATAGGAAGATAACAATGCTCACGCGCTTTAGGTTGTAGCAAACAGCAAATTATTTAACCGTTGTGATGTCTAAAGACGTTATCTGAGATGTAATATTAGCCTACTGACAAAAGACGAAATTACTCTCTAGCTAAACGATATTGGCGTAAAAACGGGTGGCGATGCTGATGAGAAATGAGCACCATCTTGGGTACAAATGCTGCGTTTTGGGATAAAATGGTACGCACTAGCTCAAAGGAAAAAGTTTATTGGATTTTATAAGCCCTTCAAAGCAGCATTATGTCAGTCGTTTATAAAATGCCTGTTTTATTGTATTAATATGTGCATCCCTCCGGCAGTGTCTGAAAATCTGGTTAGCTGCCTATAGACATCTTTCTGGGTGATGTCAGAAGCGTGCTGCATGTTTGAGGCATCGCTTTTCAAGTCAGCTAGATGTGTATTATAATGCTCCAAAATGCTGTGTAGGCAGGCAACTCGCAAGGCGCGGCCTCAATTGACTGCAGCATCCTCAAACGGAAACCCATAATTAATTACATAATTGATGAGTAATTAATACAGCATTTTTAGTGCATTATGTCAGTCGTTTGTAAATGTGAAACCAGTCCCTGTCCAGGTTTTCAGAGAACGGGTGGATGCTTGAGCGCATGTGTGTGCATTTTGGTTGGGTGCGGTTCAGTTGGTGTAGTAGAATTTTATTACGCTTCCTGTTGTATCCGTCTTATTTCATTAACTGAATGCACTAATGGCATGCAGATTAGTGAATTCGTCACCGTTTATCTGTCGTTTCACCTGTTAGTCACACTGGTGGAGGGAGATTTATTTCAGTTTAGCGTTTTAGCTCAGTTCATTAAGGCTTTATGAACAGTATGAGGAATATTTTGATTAACAGAATATAATTAATAAGCTAATAAAGCTAATGAAACCAAACAATACAGGTACATGAGGAATTAGGATATATTAAACTATATAGCCTATCAAGCCCTTTTCTGCACAATTATATTTAGATGAAAAGATGGTTAACCCCCACCCAAACTAATTGTATTGTATTTTCCTCTCTACTAAAGCCACAATGTTTTTTTTTCTTAAATGTGCACTCAGTAGCTATTAATGTTACTCAACCTTCTACCCGTAAAGAGGTTAAAATGACCTTTGAGAATTATATAATCATAAATGAAAATAAAATATGATGCTTACATGAGATGGAGACTCG
The DNA here is from genome assembly GCA_018155175.1 of Sinocyclocheilus anophthalmus. Classification (NCBI taxonomy): domain Eukaryota; kingdom Metazoa; phylum Chordata; class Actinopteri; order Cypriniformes; family Cyprinidae; genus Sinocyclocheilus; species Sinocyclocheilus anophthalmus. The sequence continues at coordinate 78,619 of JADLZN010008627.1, forward strand.
AATATATTTCATTAAAAAAAAAAAGTTTTATTTACCCTTCATTGGTCAAGCTTACAGGGAATGAACAGTAGGCTAAACCATCAAAAAAAAAGCAATCAACTTAAAATAAAAGTAAACAAGGTGCATTAACTCAATGCACTAAACTAAACTAGTGATCAATTACTGTCACGCTACAGTGGAATGAAACGCACAAGGAAGATGATGAGCTTTAATCCACAAGAGGGTAATTGCAAAACAGACAGGCAGGAAACGTAAGTATGGACTTAGTAGACCGGACAGCGGAACACAGGACAGACTGGAACTAAAGTAGGGGTGCTAATGAGGGACAGACAGGTGAGAAAGATCAACTAATGAAGACACAGGTGTACTGACTAACATAATCAGACATGGGGAAAAACTGGGTCACACTGAGCACATGGGGAATGAAAACACAACACAACAATCCAAGGGTGTGACAGTACTCCCCCCTCCCCGAAGGCGTGGCCTCGCGCCCAGGCAGGACGGATAAAGGAGGATTACTTTGTAATCTTGTAGGAAAAAAACCTTGTAGGTTTGGGCTGGGGACAAGGTGGTGGCGAAGGGCAGGCAGGAAGGTAGGCAGAAGACCAGGGCCGATGAGATGGAGGGAGGTGCCATGGAGAAGACAGGATGGAGCCTGAGGAGCCAGGCGGGACCCAGATCCCAGCCAGGATGGGGGCCCACGGTGGAGCCGACAGAGGCAGGAGCCATGGTGAAGGAAGGGCTGACGGCTCCAGGGGGCCGACCGACGGCGGCGGAGCAGGGGGTGGTGGAGCTCAAGGCGGAGAGCCGAAGAGCCAGGGTGACGGGGATGATCCGGAGGGCCAAGGCCGAACAGATGCCTCTGGCGACCGAGGCGGGGATCCGGAAGGCTGTGGTGGAGCCGGAGCGACAGAGGACCAAGGTGGAGCCGGAAGGACGGAGACCTGAGGAGCCGAGGATAGGTGGTGCCGGAGACGGTCACCGATGCGCGGCTTTGGTCGACGACTGACCAAGGCAGAGCCGGAGGACGATGTATGTCCCGGCGAAGCTGGTGGACTGACGGGCAACAGTGGAGAGGAGGGAGCTATGAGCCATGGTGTAATCCGCTGGTCACGGGCCTAGGCGAGTTCCCGGGAATCAAGCTTGAGGCAGAGACAAGGATCCCCAGCCATGGCGTCGATGGAGAACTAGTCAACCCGGCGAACCCCACCACACAGGATGGTTGGTGAGCGGTGAGCTGAGGGATGCCAGATCAGCGGTGGCGGATCTTATGAACACATGATGACAGGATGAAGCAGGAGAGGGAGGTGTTGGAATTGAGGCAGGAGATGGAGGGTGGGTGGGAATTCAGACAGGTAAGGGTTCATGGATTTTGTGGTGCCACCCACACCCACACCACATCCGACTCCCAACCAGGGAGGCGCGATGGACAGGAACGACCTCCGGTGGTCCGTCTCATGACAGGCGACAGATCATGGCAGGCAGAGATTTTTTCTGACTAAAGTTGGGCGAAGATGGGGCATGTCTCAATATATAGCCCCACATGTCCCTAATAGTTCAGTGACGAGCTCACCCTCAGTGGCGTGCAGTGGGCGGGGGGCTGTCCTCAAGCACCCTCACGCTCCACTGTAACATCCACCGTCGCGTGCGATGTAGCCGGCTCTCGCACCTGGTCGGACGTGATAGTCTCTGGGGCGATCCTTGGCTCTGTCGCTCCTTCCTGCGATGGCTCGTAGGTCGTTCTGGGCTCTGGCTCTCCGCTGCAGTGGGCTCAGGTTCTGCTCCGCGCAGCGGGTGCATGGTGGGCTGGGCTCTGGGTCCTTTTGTGTTCCGGATCGGTTAGATCTCTCCATTCACTGAAACATGGCCTTCCCTCCAGGTTAGTACTGTGGTGTCTGGGAGGTCAACGGGGTGATGGTAATTTGCCCCGATCCGGAAGAGAGACTTCATGGTCTCATCATCAAATGGGGATGTGACGGCAAGACGTGTGAAACTCAGAGCAAACGAAACCAGATCGTGGCTCTCCCGAGCCACAGCTGAAAACTTTGCTGCCCACTCCATAACGAAAAAACCAAACCTTCTGACACACTACGGTGGAATGAAATGCACGAGGAAGATGATGAGCAATGCAAACAGTCTTTAATTAATCCACAAGAGGGTAATTCCAAAACAGACAGGCAGGAACACACATAGGGACTTAGTAGACCGGACAGAGGAACACAGGACAGACTGGAACTAAAGTAGGGGTGCTAATGAGGGACAGACAGGTGAGGAGGATCAACTAATGAAGACACAGGTGTTCTGACTAACATAATCAGACATAGGGAAAAACTGGGTCACACTGAACACATGGGGAATGAAAACACAACACAACAATCCAAGGGTGTGACAGTTACAAAAGTGACATTTTTGACAACACATTTTGTATTTGTTTTCCTTCCTAGAGTGCTGCGTCCACCAGGTGGAGGTTCAAACATCTGCTTTGGCACAGATGAAGAGAAACCTGTGAAAAAAAACAAAATGGCGTCTAGTATATTTGCCGAACCTGAGGACCCTCATGCACATCGAAGGAACAATCCACCAGGTGGTGATTTTTATTTTTTTTGGACTGATATCTCATCTTTCACCTCTATAATAGCATACTTCTAGGCTGTGTCATTCCCTTGCGTTCAAGTTGGCGAAACATTAGAGAAAAGGATGAGAAATATTTGAATGATTGCGTATGTGTATGTACTGCTTCAAATCTCATACTTTTCAAAGATAAACAACTGGTAACTTGTGATATTGACAAACCAAATACAGTTTCAGTTCCACATCTGAAGACTTGCTAGGTCTTGCTGATTCTTAAACACACAAAAGACTGCACAATGTGCTTACATTGCTGAATCTCAGCTAATGTTTGCTGTTTTTATGTACATTTTGTAGCATAGGTTCACAGGTTGCCATGTGAGATAAGAATTTCAGATCATTCCATGTATTTTTCTAAAAAACACTACCTCACAATAACATTTGTTATTTGCAAGTCAAAGAATGCAGTTTGTAATATAGCTGTCCTTCGGGTAAAGTAATAATTACTTAAGTGTATTTTATGTATAACAATGAACAAAACACAACTTATAGCTTGAACATCTGGGTATTCACTATTGTTTATAACATCAATGTACATTAACTTTTATTTGTTTCAAAGGTGGGAAGCCTACAGGTGTGTTGTGTGGAGAACCATCTGCCCCTCTCAGAAGATGTACTGCTCAACCAGCCAACCAAAGTAACACCACAGTCGAAAATAACGTACCCGTGGTAAGATATGGAGACAATTTCATTACTGAGTGAAAACAAACTTGTAACCTTGGATGGACTTTCATACTGACTTATGAAGTTTTTTTTTTTATTATTATTGCTGAGAATGTGCTTTATTTTCTGCACAGAATGGTGAGGAAGACTCAATCACTGTTGGTGAGTGTTCTGACATATATTTGACATTACACTTTTTTTCATTAAAAAAAATTATATATAGATGACTTGAATACACATCTTGAGTTTGTTATTCGTTTTTATTTCATTTTGATCATTTTTGGAGGGCATAAAGAAAATAATGTCAAGGTGATACTGTTATATCAAAAGTCATGTAAACTAGCATGCAGAAGCGTGTGGACACTTTTTTCTTAAAATATCATCTTTTTATGACAAAGCAACGCTAGTTCAGGTTGTAAAATGTCCCTCCCCACCAAAGAATAATAATAGTTAATATAATTGCAAAAAAACAAACATTTATATATATTACAAATTAAATATATACATAGAGTGAAATATAATTAAGAATGTGTTACTACGTATTCAAGGTTCAACATGAATACAATGAGTATATTTTTAAGAACTCGGCACGTTCTAGATGTTTTTTATATTTCTAAAAATACTTTCAGATTTGGAATATTTTATATTAAGGCTGGAATACACTACGTGACTTTTAAAATCTGAACAGATTTTTTAAAACACTAGGCATCATACACTTACAGATTTTGTAAATAGTCACAGAAGAAAAACTGGGCATCATACACTACACGACTGAGGATCATACACAACCTGACTTTAAAGTTGTTCTGATCACAGATTCACACAGAAACATGCACCTTGTTGCTAAGAGATGTGTGACAAATGAAAACAATAGTCATATAAAAGTGTTCTAAAATCGTCTGAAAATATCAAACATGTTTGATATCCTCCGACTGGATGGATTCATATTCTGACACTAATTAATGGAGTCTGTGACCATCATACATTATGAAATTTTCTATGAAATCTGTCAACTCAAATATGCAGACTGGCTCTGACTTTCGGCAGAGTTTTGCAGCTAGCTTTGATTTATCCACACTCTAAACGGGGAAAGTCGGGGCAAAATTTTTGTAGTGTATTCCAGCCTTAAATCTCACCCTTGTGACAAATGGATCAATGAAATACGGTAGTATTAAACAGAAAAAAACATTTTCTTTCCATATATTTTTTATGTTTTTTTTTTTAATTATCTGATAATTCATTAATATTTATTTTCATTTTTATATTCACAGAACCTATTCAGGAGCAGGATGACACACCAACTCCACCTTGCCTCTCTGCAACAGAGCAGCCTGCAGCTGGGGTTCCTTCTGGCCGTAGAAACCCACCAGGGGGCAAATCCTCTCTCATCTTAGGCTAAAGATTTGCCTCACTTAAGGATAAGATCTGGGCCTATGTGAAATGAGCATCTCAGAGTAAATGTGCTGTTCTGTGGTCAGTGCCCATCCTCTGCATAACTGTATTCATAAAATGACATATGCCACAAAGAACAGATTAAGATCAGGACAGTTTAGACAGAGAATCGTGCCACAAATCTCTGAGCTGTGATTTTTTCAAAGAATACCTTTGAATGTGTTAAGTGTTGGTCACTCAGTCATGCCTTGACTAAGATCAGACTCTTAAGGAAAAACAGATCCCGGGTATGCACTGCTACTCTCAGATACTGCAAACCATAGGCCAAAATATGCCATCAAAGTTCTCCAGTCATTTTTTTTTTTCATCGATTGTAAGCCTATGAAATGTCTCCCTTACTCAGTGTTAGTCTCCCTTTTTTAATGTAAGTTTAGTTTTTGTTAGCACTTTATGAACTGTGGTGCCTCAGGCCTGCTGGTTAAGACACAAGGTTTGAATAATTCCATGTCACATCCATTACTGAAAAAAAAGTCTGAAACATTTGTAGATGTAAAGAAAAAAGTATTAACCTTGATTTACTGATCGCTGAAGAGATATTTAATACAAAAGAACAACAAAAACACAATTACACATACATTAAAGAGTTAAAAGAGCAACAAACATGAGAGTGCAACGAAATATTACCTTCTAGTCACAAACAGGTGTGCCAGAAAAGGTGCATGTGAGCAAGCTGTTATTTATTTGTGTTTGTTAAAAAAGTTATGAAACGTACAAAAATACAAACAACAGCCACAGTGTACAGTCATTGCATCTGATCTGTGATCAAGTAGTCCAGATTCAACAAAAACATTTAAAGTTCTTATTGCCTTATTATTTTTGACGTATGCCAAAAAGGTGCTGTATTATTCTTTGACTCCTTGGAGGAAGTGTGCAACAGAGTCTGTTTTTTTTAAATTTTTTTTTTTTTATGTACATGAGCTTTTCTCAAATAATAATAAAAAAAGTAAAATTATTTTTGTCTATTGTCATGAGAATAGAAACATTACTATTATCCAACATAATACCTTACCAGTGTTTCTTCTACTTTGCCATATACATAATACATATCCAGAAGCTTAGATGTAAGTGTTTACATAGTAAGTCATAGTGAAAGTGAAAGCAGCTCATAGTCACACTGCTTTACACAAAGCCCTCACGTCTACAGGTGGCAGCAATGTCCTGTTTTAGGTCATTTGATTTTGACAGCGGTTTTGTTTGTTTTTTACTCAGTACTTACACATTGCAGTCTGTAGGGGAACTATATACACTAGTGGTCGTCTGCTATTACCACACAGTAGAAATGTAAACATTTAACTTTTGTCTAACAATGTGCTTCTTTTGGTTGACATTAAATGCAGTCTCTAGAATTGACTATTTGTTCTAGTTTTAGTATGTGATATTAGTATATGTTGTTGTTAGTAGACTAATCTTAGCTAGAAAGTGTGTATTTTGGCACTTACATGAAATTAACAAGTAAAATGTATACCAGTAGCTCACTTGTGCATTGCATAGCTAGTCCTTGATCATTAACAAAGATTAAATAATTAGATAATTAGATTAGATAATTAGATAAAAGAGCGTGTAACTGTTGTAATTTCCTAATGGTCTTCTCTTTGAAATATGAACTTAATTGCAATAATGTGTTATGTAGTGATTTCAATGTAAGATAGCCTTGTAGAGCCTCTTACTGTTTTATCAACACAAGGAAGACAGGTGTAATAAAAGGAGTTTTATTAACAAAAGAACAGACAAGAGTAATCAGTTTCTCTTTTCATAAGATAATGCCAATAGTAACATCCAAATCAAACACTTGTATTTGTCAATCTTCAGCAAAAATATCTTAAATTGTCTTCCGAAGATGAAAGAAGGTCTTACAGGTTCATATCAACATGAGGGTGAGTAATTAATGACAGAATTTTCATTTTTGGGTGAACTATCCCTTTAATTACTCACCCTCATGTCGTTTCAAACCCGTAAGACCTTTGTTTTTGATGAAGTCTGAGAGCTTTCTGACCCTGCATTGACACCAACGGAACTACCAGGTTCAAGGTCCAGAAACATAGCAAGGACATCGTTAAAATAGTCCATGTGACATCAGTGGTTCAAACATAATGTTATACGAGAATACAAGAATATTTTTGAGCCCGTCTCATGAAAATGCATATAAATAGTACGCCAAATACAAACAGAAAATCGTGCTATTGATATGCAGAAATTGACTTTGGCGTGTATATAATAGGCACGTGTTTGACCTGCATATAATATGCAGTTTTCGCATGCACATGATACGCATCTACTCCACAACCCTAATCCTACCCACTGCATATAATATGCATGCCAAAGTCAATTTCTGCGTATAAATAGTATGTCAAATCAAAATGTAAACTCGTGCTATTGATACGCACTTTCATGAGATCGGAGAGGATCACGACTTCTTTCTTTATCTGACTGAATGGCGCACTGATAAACTCACAATTCAAGAATTGTCTTTTTGTGCTTCCTGCAGATTACCCTAATAATAATAAGCATGCAAAGTATTTTCATTGTGGCCAGCGCTCGCGGCTTCCCCCCTAAACCTTACTCCCATCCAGGTCACGGCACCAAATGTAACTGGTCCTACTCACCCCACTCCGAGCGGGATTCGAACCGTGGTCTCCGGCATGGGAGGCAGGTGCTAGAACACCTCTTGAGGTCAGGGGAGTGACAGCTCAGCTCTTACTGGCCTATGACAGTTACACTAGCTCAAAAGAGAGCAAGAGCTCACTCAATTGAAGCTGTAATAATAGCATATTGCCAAAACATTTATGACAAGAGATCCAGTGTTTTCAATGTTACTTTAGCGTTGAGCAATGTAACCAATCACAGGCATGTCTGTTGATTTCTTAAACGCAATCAGAGGTATTTAAGTTAGAATCCACTCACCGCAAGACGAGACGAGACACAACATGATAGGAGATTTCAAAATGAATCTTCTATGCTAATTTCACCCTCAGACTTGACCTTCGATTTTGCAAGAGAGCTTTTCATCTCGGCCACATTTTAAAGTCCCCTATTATGGATTTTTGAAAATTACCTTTCATGCAGTGTGTAACACAGCTCTAGGTGAATGAAAACATCAGAATCAGAATCAGAATCAGAATGAGCTTTATTGCCAGGTATGTTTACACATACGAGGAATTTGTTTTCGTGACATAAGCTTCCACATTGTAACAGAATGACAGTGACAGAACAAAAAACACAGAAAATAAAATATAAATAAAATAAAATAAAATAAGGAATAGAAATAATAAAGCGCCAATTGGGTATGTGCAGGGTATATTACATAGACATTTTGTAATGTACAGGTACTGTATATTATTCAAATTTGAGGTGTAGACGGATATGAGGTTAGATATAAGTATATGAGATAATAAATAGTGTGTGTTTCTACAGTTATTGTTAGTGTTCCTGAGATGGATTGCCTGAGGGAAGAAACTGTTCTTGTGTCTGGTCGTTCTGGTGCTCAGTGCTCTGTGCTCTGTAGCGTCGACCAGATGGCAACAGTTCAAAGAGGGAGTGTGCTGGATGTGAGGGTCCAGAGTGATTCTGCCAGCCCTTTTGCTCACTCTGGATGAGTACTGTTCTTGGAGAGAAGGGAGGGTTGTAGTAATGATTCGCTCAGCAGTCCGGACTAACCTCTGAAGTCTTCTGAGGTCAGATTTGGTAGATGAGCTGAACCAGACAGTTATTGATGTGCAGAGGATGGATTCAATGATAGCGGAGTATAACTGTTTTAGCAGCTCCTGTGGCAGGCTGAACTTCCTCAGCTGGCGAATGAAGTACAACCTCTGCTGGGCCTTTTTTTGCAATGGAGTCTATGTGAGTGTCCCATTTTAGGTCCTGAGAGATTGTGGTGCCCAGTAACCTGAATGACTCCACTGCAGTCACTGTGCTGTCCATGATGGTGTGTGGGGGGAGTGCAGGGGGTTTTCTCCTTAAGTCCACGATCATCTCCACTGTTTTTGAGCGTGTTGAGCTCCAGGTTGCACCAGACAGCCAGCTGCTCGACCGCCTGTCTGTAAGCAGACTCATCACCGCCCTGAATGAGGCCGATGAGTGAGGTGTCGTCTGCAAACTTCAGGATCTTGACAGAGGGGTCTTTAGAGGTGCAATCGTTGGTGTACAGGGAGAAAAGCAGTGGGGAGGAGACACAACCCTGAGGGATGCTGCCAGTGCTGTTATAACCGGTTCTGGATGTGTATTTTCCCAGCCTCACTAGCTGCTGGCTGTCTGTCAGGAAGCTGTTGATCCACTGTCAGACGGAGGTGGGCACGGAGAGCTGTGTTAGTTTGGGCAGGAGGAGGTTTGGTATGATGGTGTTAAAGGCCGAGCTGAAGTCCACGAACAGGATCCTCACATAAGTCCCTGGTCTGTCTAGATGTTGCAGAACATAATGCAGTCCCATGTGTACTGCATCGTCCACAGACCTGTTTGCTCTGTAGGCAAACTGAAGAGGATCCAGCAATGGTCCAGTAATGTCCTTCAGGTGGGCCAGCACCAATTTTTCAAAAGACTTCATGACCACAGACGTTAGAGCCACAGGTTCTGTAGTCATTAAGTCCAGTAATTTGGGTTTCTTTGGGACGGGGATGATGGTGGAGCGTTTGAAGCATGAAGGGACTTCGCACAGCTCCAGTGATCTGTTGAAGATCTGTGTGAAGATGGGGCCAGTTGGTCAGCACATGTTTTCAGACAGGCTGGTGTAACACAGTCTGTGCCTGGTGCTTTTCTCCTTTTCTGCTTCCAGAAGACCTGGCACACCTCTTCTTCGCTGATCTGAACTGCAGGTGTGGGGGAGAGGGGGGTTGATGGAGGTGTGAATGGTTGTGTGGAGAAGTGTTCAGAGCGGGTGTGGGGTGTCTTTTCAAACCGGCAGTAGAACTCGTTCAGATCGTCTGCCAGGTTTTGATTCTCCGCAGTGCTGGGGGATGGTTTCTTGTAATTGGTGATTTCTTTTAGACTTTTCCACACTGATGCGGTGGAAGAGAATTTAATCCTTATTTTTTCTGAATAATTCCTCTTTGCCACTCTGATCTCCTTTTCCAGTGTGTATTTAGCCTGTTTATACAAGACATTATCCCCCTTCCTGTGAGCATCTTCTTTGGCCTGATGGAGCTGTCTGAGTTTTGCATTGAACCATGGTTTGTCGTTGTTGTAGTTTAAATGAGTCCTGGTAGGAATGCACATTTCTTCACAGAAACTGATATAAGATGTTACAGTCTCTGTGAGCTCGTCCAGATCGGTGGCAGCAGCTTCAAAGACGCTCCAATCAGTGAGGTCTAAACAAGCTTGTAAATCCTTCTCTTCATTAGTCCATCTTTTTACAGTCCTTAATACAGGTTTAGCTGATTTCAGTTTCTGCCTGTAGGTCGGTATTAGATGAACTAAACAGTGATCAGAGAGCCCCAAAGCTGCTCGTGGGACAGAGTGATATGCATTCTTTATTGTGGTGTAACAGTGATCCAATATATTACTGTCTCTGGTGGGACATGTGATGTGCTGTCTGTTTTTTGGCAGTTCACGGGAGAGATTTGCTTTTTTTTATTAAAGTCCCCGAGAATTATTAAAATAGAGTCTGGGTGTTGTTGCTCTGTGTCTTTGATCTGATCAGCGAGTTTCTGTAAAGTTGAGCTCACGTGCGCTTGCGGAGGAATTTACACTCTGACGAGAATGAATGAGCAAAACTCCCGCGGCGAGTAGAACGGCTTGCAATTAATGAAGAGCACTTCTAGATCTGAACAACACATCTTCTTTAACACTTTTAAAGACTACAATGACTAGTCTTAATGACTACACTACTTCTTTAACACTTCTTTATCCAAGTTTTAAATGTAAAAGTGCACCGTGTATAAAGTTATTGTCTTTCAAAAGAAAGAGTCGACTCCAAGTCATGAAAACGAGTCGTTTTTAAAACCAATCTTAAATTGTTTCAAGTTAACGTCAACATGAAACATTAGCATATTTATGCCCGCCCACTTATTTGCTTGTGCAGACCCGGGAAAATTGGACCTCCCCTCCCTCAAACACCGTAGCGGATTCATGTGGAGAAGACACTGTGCTCTGCACTGTGAGGGTAAATCAGTTAGGGTATGTCGAAAAACTCTTCTCCTCCAACATCAAAATCATCCTACATCGCTGCAGAAGCACCGACCCAGTGTTTACAAAGAGAACGTAAGGACGGTCAAACACCCTTTACAAAATAAATAAAAAAATTAAAATTAAGGTAAAACAATGATGTAGAAAAGTGTTGGGAGTGTTTAGACATACCCTGTTTTGAACCGTTGTACACAGACAGAGCTAGACAAGAAGGAGATGGTCCTCACTGCAGAACATAAGACCAGGGGCGGGTTGGATCCTGATCAACTCCGCCCCAACTTACATATACGCATAAACCTCCCGTCCCCACCCCTTGATCCTAACTCACCCATCGGCCACCCCCTAATGTGGATCACCACACCCTCGATCATGGTTCTGCGTGAGGGGCACTGAACAATAAGAGCATTTTGTGTTAAAAAGTGTATAATATTTTTTTCAAGAAATACCGATGTTTTCACTAGATAAACCCTTATTTTCCTCGCGTTGGTCATGTAGAGCCTTTTGAAGCTGCTTTTTTAACCTTCAATCCATTGAGCACCACTGAAGTCCACTATATGGAGAAAAATACTGGAATGTTTTCCTTAAAAACCTTAAATTCTTTGCGACTGAAGAAAGAGAGACATGAACATCTTGGATGACATTTTTATTCTGAAAGCGGAGTAATTCTTTTAAAGACTGTTGCTTTCATGTTCTCTGTAGCATGCAAAATACGTATTTAGTTTTGTGTTGTGTTCGCTCTGCGCAGCTTGTAGGTCTCCGTCTAACAGCAATATCTCGCAATATGTTCGCTCGCAATTGTCTAGAAATGTATTGATGAATAGTGAATGTTTGTTGTTGTTATTACTGAGCTGTGGGCTAAGTAATGCTGATGGGCGTTCTGTTATTGACATTCACTGCAAGCAATAGACCAATCACAACAGACTGGGTCATCAGACCAATCACCGCAGTTTAGTGTCACGCAAAGGAGGGGTTCAAATTTAATCGTTGAGCGAACCGTTTGGGAGTCATTGAGCAAAAAAAGTGGGAAAAAAAGCATATTATAAGACAATGAAAGTGCTTTTTTGACCTTGCATGCATGTCAACATGTTGTGGGGTAAAATTAACAGACTTAAATATACTCATTAAAGTACAAGTACCCAAAAAACTACTTAATTACAGTAATGTGAGTAGTTGAATTTGTTGCATAACTTGCATTAAAAGGTTTAAATGCAATCCTGCCAGCTAATCAGAAGTATTCAGCCAGACCATGGTATACTATTTTACAATTCTTTAGAAAAAACAACAAAAAACAATCATTTCTAAAACTGAACAATGAAATACAGCTTATTGTAAATTACCCCCCCCCCCCCCCTTTAGGAGCAGAAGCATTTTATCTTAGCTACTACGAGAACAGGAAGTTATAACTTTATTCATAACATTCCTTTAATTTTAAATTAGATTGAATGCATTGTGTAACTGTGTTAAGAAATTTAACAAATTGCAGCAGCTAGAGTTCTTACTAGAACCAGGAAGTATGACCATATTAGCCCAGTTCTGTCAACACTGCACTGGCTACCTATTAAACATCGTATAGATTTTAAAATCTTACTTATTACTTATAAACCCCTGAATGGTTTATCACCTCAGCATTTGAACGACCTCTTGTTACATTATAGTCCTCCACGTCCACTGCATTCTCAAAACTAGCAATTTTATAATACCTAGAATATCAAAACCAACTGCGGGCAGCAGATCCTTTTCCTATTTAGCACCCAAACTCTGGAACAATCTACATAACATTGTTCCGGAGGCAGACACACTCTGTCAGTTTAAATCTACATTAAAGACCCATCTCTTTAACCTGGTTTACACATAACACACTAACACATTTCTAATATTCAAATCCGTTAAAGGATTTTTAGGCTGCATTAATTAGGTCAACCAGAACCGGGAACACTTTCCATAACACCCGATGTACTTGCTACATCGTTAGAAGAATGGCATCTATGCTAATATTAGTCTGTTTCTTTCTTATAGGTCACCGTAGCCACCAGATCCAGTCTGTATCCAGATCAGATGGTCACAGCAGTCACCCGGATCCAGTACGTATCCAGACCAGAGGGTGGATCAGCACCTAGAAAGGACCTCAACAGCCCTGAAAGTCAGCGGAGACCAGGACAACTAGATGAGCCCCAGAGACAGATCCCCAGTAAAGACTCAGACGGCCACCGGGACAAGACCACAGGAGCCAGTTGAGTCCTCTGCTCAATGTGACTTTGCTGCAGCCTTGAATTGAACTGCTGGTTTCTGGTCAGAGGAGAACTGGCCCCCCTACTGAGCCTGGTTTCTCCCAAGGTTTCTTCTCCATTCTGCCACTGATGGAGTTTTGGTTCCTTGCCGCTGTCGCCTCTGGCTTGCTTAGTTGGGGACACTTCATTTCCAGTGATATCGTCGACTTGATTGCACAGATATTTAAACTGAACTGAGCTGGATGATGAATTCAATGATGAACTTTCTTTAACTGAAAAATTTGTGTTTACTATTGTCACTTTGCATTATTGACACACTATTTTCCTAATTAATGCTGTTCAGTTGCTTTGACACAATCTGTATTGTTAAAAGCGCTATATAAATAAAGGTCACTTGACTTGACTTGAATTAAAGCTCTGCAAATGTCTTGAGATCAGGGAATCCACTATACTGTGACCACCACAATGCCTGTGGTCATTTTTTGGCTGGTTCCTTTTCTGGTTCACTTTAAGTGAACTGGGTTTGGTTCTTTTAAAACAAACTATATGTGAAAACACCCTTAATTTGTCATTTCTACAAAGTGCACTTTAATAAACGTCATGAAAGTGTATTCTCATTAGTAGCTACACCTAAGTGACCTTTTATTTAATTAATATTAATTATAAGCACTTTTTATAGGCCCTAATACTGGAAGTACACTACAAGTGCACATTTATTATGCACTGGGACCCATGTCCTAGTTTCAACACATACATAGTGACAAAGAAACAGCCCCTGCCTGTGAGCCTTTTCTTTGCCTTTTCTTTTTTCCTTGTGTCAAGACTTGTTACATCAGTCATGACATGAGGCAAAACTGGGAGAACAAGAACAAATGTAAACACTATCAACAAAAACCTTTGTAATAATGAAACTAAACTTTAAAATAGAATTAATGCATAACCCAGAGATGAAACATAACCATGACAAATGGAACATTTAGCTGAAAGTTCTGTGAAGGAAATTTTAAATAATCAATTAATCATAAATTCAGTTGATCACAAATAATGTCTAACACTTCTTTTCCTTGCAGGCCTAACTTTTGAGTATGTGTTAGGGAACAGAAAATGTTCTAGTCTTAAATAGCATTGTAATAATGAAACATGACGTCTGTTTGAGACTACTAATAATGATACATGATTTAAGGAATAAGCTGAGTTAATCAGTAACCAAGTAGAAGGGGTCTTTGATTTTTCACATAAAGAGAACCAATCAGATCAGAGGAAAATGATGTTACCTTTGCTATGTACCTTTCCTATAAAAACTGTTGTATCCTTGTTGTTGGGGGATTCTCTGTGATTGAGATGAGATCCTCCCGGCCATGATTAAAGCATTATTCAAAGGCATTGTTTGGAGTCCGTCTGGTTACTGCTGCGCAGCAGGTTAGTCGAACATTAGAGATCTTAGTCCCAAGTGATAATGTTCATAGGGGGCGAGACGTCGTCCGACTCAGAGTGAGACTCTCTTAGGTGTCGGGTAGCTGTAATTCTTAACTGAATTGTCTTATGCCTTGTAGTGCGGTCAGATCTATCACGGTTTGCGGTCAGAAAAGTCACCTGAGGATAATTTTGGTGGCAGGAGACACAATTTAGCTTAAGTCAGGTGCGTAGGGGAATTTCTACCACAGTTCGATTCAATCTAGCTTTGATTGTATTAATGTTTAATGTATATTTTCACCTTTTAATAATTGGTGGACTCTTCAAGAGTCGCCATTGGCTCATATTATAATCATATTGCTGTTAAAATTAATTAACAGAAACAGGCACCTTTATGTTTGCATTTAAACATACTGTCAAAAATAACTTAAGATTCATATGTTCTCTCTTCACTAAAGAACAAAAATCCAGCTTTGAATGGTTACTAGGGCCTATTCAAAAAAACTTTTGCAAGCTTGAATGTCAACCTACAGTAGGAAATGCTGTTCAGACATGTTAGCAGATGGCTTATCAAAAATATCCTTACAACAACCTTATTTAAGAAGTCAGATTACGTGACAGTTAAACAGGAAAAGCTAGTCTACACCCCCCTTTATACAAGATTTAGTCTCTGTCTCTATAATTATATTTTAGTTACATCCTCACGTTACATCCTCACGTTACGAGCAATTTTTGTAAATGTATTTTTACATATACAGTATGTATTGTATATACAGAATGTGAAACAAGGGACTTATAAGACTTATAAGAAGAAAATAATAATAACAATTATAATAATATTAAAAAACATCATAGTATCCAAAAATGCAAAACAATTTAATACTGGACTTCACACAAGCTGATTTGTATTCATTTTTGTTGTTGTTGTTGTTGTTGTTGTTGTTTTTAAACAAGGGACTTGCAACAATATCTTTTTTGTTTGTTTTACTTTTGAATACTATGTCTTTTGCTTTATCATTTGACTGAACATATTTGTTTGTTGGAATTTATTTGAAATTATTTCTTACTGGAAAAATATGTTTGTTCTGTATTTATTACAATAATGGGAACATTTATTGCAAGATTTCAGTATTATCATACCACACACAATGGACTAATTATAAGGCTGAGAGACAGTTTCAAAAGTATAGATTATTTGATTCGGAGATGTTGGGAATCAAGAGTCCACTCCAAAGGATAGAGCTGATTCCACTGAGAGGAAATGTAAAATACGTTAATTTATAAATGAGATTACATTATGTATGTGTTTCTTTTTAAATGATCATACTTTTTCCCCATTTTAAGTACTTTTTCATACATTTTTAAAGACATTTTTCCTAGCCAGGTATAATATTTGTAGTTTGTGTAGTTCTGTGGTTGTTTTTCAGATTTTCCAGACAGTGAAAACAAAAACAAAACAATTGTTGGTTGAGAATCTAGTTAAAAACCAATGTATGCTTTATACAGCACTTATTTTAAGACTTCGCCTCTATTTACTCCCAAGAATAAAGACATTTGGCAATTATTGCAAGCGTTATGAAAAACCAGTGGACTGTTGGAACTCAGATACTGCTGGGTTTATTTTGTTGATCTAGTCTTCTGTCAGGTAGGCGTCAAACACAAGTTGTTATGGTCAACCCAACTGCTGGACTTACAAAATACAATGAAAGAACATGGAAAATATAAACGAGAGCACAGGGATCAACACCAGAGAGGACAAACAAGAGCACTCAAAGTAGAAGGCAGGATGAAGATGGAAGTGATTAGAAGCCCAGGAGAGTAAGAGTGAAAACCAGTGAGGACATAACACTATTTAGTGAAAAGATCATGATTCTGCGGGTTTATGTGTAGAAGTTCACAAATCCCAAATGTCAGTCCTCATATGAAAATGTCATTATTTGCCTTCAGAATTCTTGCAATGAATTAATCCTTCTCAGTCCACCCACAAATGTAACTTTGCAGCTGTGAGAGTATGACCTCATGAGAAAATGATCCAAAGAAACAAATACATACTTTAGAGAGTGTCAAAAGTGCATTAACCCCTTAACTGTCACCCCCCATTTTTTAAAATAGGCATGTAGGTGCACTATCCAAACTTAAATTGTTGTAATTTATGAACACTTTGCAATACAGACATAAGGTTGGTCTCTTTTTAAAGAAGAAAATCAACAAATTATCGGAAAAGTAGAATTTTTTCAAAATATTTAAGTGTCAAAAAGTTATAGTAGTTTAAATTTACTGTAAAGAAAATGCACTATATTAATTTTATTTTATATACAATAAATATTTTACGTAACAGGTTTTACTCTAAAATTGGTAAAATCTTATGTTTAAATAAGTTATGTTCCAAATTTGAAGTTGATATGAAAAAAATTTAGATTCCTGTGAGATTTTATTTAGGGCGTTATACCACAAACAGCCACTGGGTGCCATCCAATCTCCATTGAATTTTTTTAAATGCATTTTTCTGTCACAAATGTCTAGATTTCTATGTCAATATTATATCTCAAAATAACCACCAAATATGGAATCCTGAGACTCAGACCTTTCCAATGATATGTTTTTTGTCAAGATTATAAAAAGTTATAATATGAATCTTGGGCTTCTAAGCTTTCAAATGATATATACTTTATGATGGTTACTAAAAGATTTGATAGAGAAAAAATACAACAAAAAAAAGAGTGCCAAACGTCCCACAGGTGGGACGGTGACAGAGGCCATAAACACCTTTTTTTTAGACTCTTCGCATGGAAGTGCCCTGCGAAAATAAAGCTTTTTAAAGGGGTCATATGATGCTGCTAAATAGAAAATTTTTTGGTGTAATGAAATTTGTTTATGTGGTTTAAGGTAAAAAAACCACATTATTTTCCACATAACTGTACCTTATTGTTTCTCCTCTATGCCCAGCCTTTCTGAAACGCGTCGATTTTTAAAAAACTCATCGGTCTGAAAAGCAAGGTGTGCTCTGATTGGCCAGCTATCCAGTTTGTTGTGATTGGCCGAATGCCTCAAGTGTGTGTGACGGAAATGTTACGTCCCTTACCATACTGTGATGCCTTGTCCGACCGGAGCGACGAGACAAAAAAATTGAAACCCATTATAAACGAGGCATTTTTTGTATCCAGTGGGGACATAATTACTAATTTTATAATGACTTATACTGTCTTTTTTATGCGTTGCATCGCGCCGCGTAAACATAAAACCATGTCTGCATTTGTGATCGGAGAAATGACAAACAACAAGCCCTACTCTACACTGCCCAAAACTCGCGTTTGAATCGTATTCATTCTTTAAAGTATAAAAAACTTCTACAGTCTGTGAGTCAAGAACCGTCCGGCATTGTATCCACTCTCCCGTATCAGGAACCAGTCTTCTAAAATGTGCTGCACACATATTTGAATATTTGGGTTGAACTGTTCTAGACTAGTGTTGTAAATAGAACTTAACCACTGATTTTTTTAGTTGTGTCCTCTTTTGGAAGGCCAAACAAAGTAGTTTCGCTTTCACAATGAAACAGCGTCACACACCACGGCCTTGGTGAGAGAAGGCCGAGCCTAGAGTGAGCCGTGCCTAGAGTCAGCGGAGGCTGGCTTGAGTGAGCAAGTCGGGCCGGCTTGAGAAAACATCGCGGCTGGTGATTCAACGAGACAGCATCCGGCACCCACATGTTACGACACCTGGGTGCTGTACCCGTTTCTTCCAGACAGTGAAAGCCGATTCGGCGATCGACAGCACAAAGATGAAGTATTTCCTCAGCGACCAGCACGGATCAGCTCTAACCATGGGAGTGGATATCGTCCTCTTTTGGAAGGACAATCAAAGTAGTTTCGCTTTCACAACGAAACACACAGCGCCTTCACGACATGGCGGCTGCAACAACAATACTACAGCGAGAATAAAAAAAGTTACGCCTTCTTTCTTTGCGTGAACATTTGGGCGGCGTTATGCAAATCTTCCCACATAGTGACGTAGATATGTGGGGGCATGTTAGAACGAGCCGTTTTAGGTAGGCGTGGTTGACTCTTAACTTTTATAAAGAATATCTCTTTGGATTGAGACTTTAGTCTTTGCAACTTTACAGATTTCTTTATGCACCAAGAGCTTGTAAAATTTCAAAGAGAAAGGAAAAATTGAAATCTTATCATATGACACCTTTAATTTACTGAACATTAATTACAAGGATATTTAGCAAGAAAAATAAGCTTATTTTATTTTATAAAATTCAGCATGTCACTAAAAAAGATTATGTGCTAAAGTAGATCGTCATTGTGTATTGTGTACCAAATATTGAAGTCTCTGTGTTCGGGTCAGTGCCGCATTGCTACAGTATTATGCAGATATGGTGTCTACATGATATCTATTGTATTATTTGCTTAGATGTTTGCTTAGAACACCTACGCTTTAAAACCATGGTTTAATTCAGTGCTATTGAGTAAAATCAAGGGATTGCCAAGTAAGTAAAAAATACTCGAACTCTTACTGGCCAAGCTAAAGTTACTTATTTTCTTTGTTAAATTTACTTAAAGAGGTCATATGATGCTATTTTAAAGATCATTATTTTGTGTATTTGGTGTAACAGAATATGTTTAAATATAAAAACATATGAAAGAAATGAAATGAAATGAAAGCTTGAAATCGCATCATATGACCCCTTTAACTTAAGTTCATAGTAAGTATATTTTACTTCACAATAACAGGTAAATTGCACAGAGCAGTAGCAGTGAAACTTACTTAGAATGTGCAAACTGTTATGACGATTTTATCAAGTAAATCCTACAAGTCATTTTCTTTCAATGTAGTTATGGCTGTGTTCCTTTCAGTAGATTCCCTGTGCATCCCTGAGGACCACTTTTTAATTTTAATTGCAGAACATTATAAGCATGCCTTTATATTTGTATATATCCAGATAAAGAGATCAAGATTAAAAGTATCTTTAACAAAAGCGAAAGATAACGAAAAAAAAAAGATTTTAAACATTTAATGTATTGCACACCATAATGATTCATGTTTAAGTCTTGAACACATGGCAATGAATCCTCCACTACAAACACTCTCAATTATTTATTCTGTGTCAAATTATTTCATAGCTTGCTCATTGTTGCTGGTGCCCTAAAACCCTGTAAAATATATCATATGGATTGTCTTTTTGCAGGGAAACAGAGCACATATAGAAGTACTTCCACCAAAGATTTTATATCTGGCATTTTTATTTTATGGGTGTTATTAAAAAGCCAAAACCACCCATGTCTATATGTTTCACTTTTGCTATGAACAAAACTGGAGTTGGTGCAGCAACAGTCTAATCTGATTTGATACAGACTTATGCATTTGTATGCGGTATTGTATTATTTTCAGCCCAAACAGACAACCTTTAGATGGGCTTTATTTACAAAAGCAAACATTCACACTGCTGGTAAACTGTGGTATCAGTGGGCACGATTCATTCTTAATGAAGTTTCTCTTTTATTTCTCTTAACAGTAAAACAATTCACAATTTTATAATCTCTTCATGTTTCATTTTTATACAACATTCATATTCACAAATGTCAGTTGTTTAAGATTTAGTTTTGCTTTCAGAATGAGTCTGGCTGAAAATCGTTCAATTAAAACCTAGTACAAAGATCCTATTACAAACTTCCAGTCTGAAAGTTGACCTTTATAGTGCATAGGAGAAGTTAATTCAGTCATGAAAAAAGCTAAAGATCTTATGGCTATAAGATAATCTAAGAAAATCTATGGCTTTGTTTGTCAAACTGATGTTCAATTCTATTGATTCTAGTATAAGCATTGTCCTAATATGTCCAGAAATGAGAATGGGTTTAGTTCACAATCAATGTAATTAATGTTAGTTAAAAAAAAAAAAAAAAAAAAAAAGTTAAGGCTTTATTACAGGCTGTCAAAAGAGGCAACAAGGTTATTAAATAAGGTGCAATACACTTACTATGTGTCACAGGATACAATCATCAGTCATCTTTAAAACTGGAAAATCTTGATCTGTGCTAAGGATATTTTGGGCACAATGCACTTTTAGTACACAATGTTATGAAGAAATCAGTCAAATTATATCTACTAAAATAAGTTAGGCTTTCTGAGATATGATAGAGTTTTGTAGTTTACCTCAATTGGGGAAGTAAGGAGAAAAGGGCAATATAACAATATTTATATATTCCTATACTTAATATTCAAGGATTCAAAGCGTTTATTGTCATATGCCCAGTGAGGAAAACAAGTTTCCCTGAGCAATGAAATTCTTACTTTGCTGCCCACAATGAATGCCAAGACAATGGAATGCTATACACACACATACACAAACTATACACATATACTGTACATACAATGTAAGAAACATAATAATAAAAACTGTGCTGCAGTAGTAGGAATAAAGACTATGAAAAAATTTAAATATAGACTATGTGTATCTATATACGCGAATATAGAGTAGAAATATAGAATGTGAAAATAGAAATATAGACTATATGGTATCTACATATGGGAATTGACAGTATTAACTATGTGTAAAAAATATATATATAATATAATAAATATAATATAATATAATAATATAATATAATATTCTTTTTACACCCAGCTTAACAGCCAGTTTGAAAGGACTTGTATGTGCTTTTTTTCTATCTAGTTTCTCACTTTTCCGGCCAGATGTTTTCTAAGAGTTGCAATCTTTTTGATTGTTTTGTGTTTTTTGGGTAAATGGCGCCAGTATTTTATTAAAAACGAATTGAAAAGGAGAAGGCAAATAAAGATTTTATGTAAAACCATAATTTATGTATAGGCGTGGCTAAAACAGTCATATTGAAAGTGAAAGCATGCAGCTCAGCTTTACACAAAGCCTGTCGTTCATGCTTCGTTCGGTTGTATTTCCCTCTCCTTGTCCATTTGAAGAGCATTTACACAGTAAGTTTTCTCTACTGTTTTGTTCTAAATCCGAGTGTGTTATATTTGAATATTCGTTGGCATGAACTCTTTGTAAGCAATGGTTTACCTTAAGTAGCCTAAAACCGGATATAAACAACGAGGTCAAATACCGCTTAGAATAACTAAAACACAGCGGCAGATTTGGGCACAATAATAGAAAGTGTATCTCTCTCTCTTATGCTTATTTGTCGTGAGCGATGGCTCTTAACATATTTGGTATAGTTTATATTAATGCGTTCATACACGGAACCTGTTTGTGCGCATGCGTTAAAATAACTATTCAAATTCAACTTTAACACTAAAATACATCAAGTTGGCTTACCTCTGGCTCTGGAGGTGAACTATTGTTTATTCTTTAATACATAAATCAATACATTTTTTAATGTAGTGGTATAATACTTTGTTAAACAGTAGAATTTAAAATATTATACAAGGAAACAAAAAGTCTTCAGCTAAGAAACAATAAGATTATCAAGACAGCTTCATACACAGCTTTTGGTTTTGGGATGTTATATATGTTACAACATACAATATGTTGAATATGGCCAAAACGTATAGAATGAAGCTGCAGAACAAACTAGTTTATGGAGAATGACCAATTCTGTTAATGC
The DNA here is from genome assembly GCA_018155175.1 of Sinocyclocheilus anophthalmus. Lineage (NCBI taxonomy): Eukaryota > Metazoa > Chordata > Actinopteri > Cypriniformes > Cyprinidae > Sinocyclocheilus > Sinocyclocheilus anophthalmus. The sequence continues at coordinate 100,700 of JADLZN010008627.1, forward strand.
AATGTTTAATTTAATGTGGATATGGATGTAAATTCACAAAGAAACATTTGTACATACTTTATTCTGAAATCACTATCAGCAGTAAGAATATCTTTCTATATCTTTCAACTTTAATTAATTACTTATGCACTTATCAGTGACCATGGTTATGTGCACATCATTTTCTGATTAAGAACCATATTCTGGATTTAGAATATGGAAGGTCATCTACCATTTGTAATGTTATGGAAGGTTGTCTACCATCTGTGAGTTATTTTATTTTATTTTTGCAATGAAATATCAGTGTTCATATGCTTCCTGAAAGCCAGTCCAAACTTTTGCAATAGGATGACAGAATAGGGTTCAATCTCAACAAGCACACTCACAGCACCCACACACACACACACACACACACACACACACACACACACACACAAAAAAATCGTTATTGTTAAGTCTATTTTTTACTTTTCATTTCAGAGTAAACATGTCTTCAGTGAAGGTTATGCTTGTAGTTTCTCTCTTCATCCCTGCTGTGAGGCCCAATTCAGGTACATGCTTTAATACACAGATTAATTGCATTTGCTGTTGTTGAGTGTTGGGTTTAAGAAATAGGAACATAATGTAATTTTCACAATAATGTTTGTACCCATATTACTAGAGATTATGACTCTTGTGCTTACAGCAGTTTATGTTCCAGGCTCAATACAATTTAAGTGCATTATACTGTTAATTATTTTCTGTGGTTAATCAACAGCATGCCACAGATAATGTCAGCAGAACTTTACTTGTATAAAACCATGACCATTGCATGTAAACTACATGAAATTGGTCCTGCTTCCTCTTAAGTACCATTAGTACTTAAATAAGTTTATGTTTGTTTTCAACAGGTTTGCTTAAAGTGGAATGCCTACCTGCAGTTGGAATTCTTGCTCAGACCACAGTTATCAGATGCGTTTTCAAAAACGTCAAAGATATTGACTTACTTGGAGTTTATTTAAAAAAAATTGGACAGAACAAGCCAATTTTTAGTCAAGTCGGTTCAAAAAGTTCAGGAGATCCACGCTTCAGTCTTGAAAACTTAGCAGTGGGTCCATCTCTGCAAATCTCTGACACAATGTTTTCTGATGAGGGCAAATATCAGTACCGTGTTGTAACGGACAGAGGTTTTGAAGAAATACAGCTTAGCATCAGTGTCAGAGGTGAGATTCAATTTCTTTAGTCATATAAAACTAACATATAATTAACATAAAACTAACCTAAACACTATAATATATATATATATATATATGACTAAACACATAAGCACACTGCCTTGCAAGAGTCTTGGTACTCATCATTGTTTTGTTCTTTCTCAATAAAGCAAAGTACAAGGATCCTGTCACAAGCACATGGCCTAAAAATGTAACCGATGGAGGACCTGCCAGCCTTTATTGCAATGCTACTGATGGATACCCAGAAGGCTTCATCCATTGGTTTGACCGTTCTGGAACCAACTGGACCATAAATTCAGAGCTGACAAAAATCCCAGCGGGTGTAAAATCTGTGGCTTTGTCTAGCAAACTGACTTTCAAGTCTATCAACTTGGGCCTGGCACCATTTAGATGCATCGTCTTTAATAGCAAATATGTACAAGATGGAGAAAACACACTGGAGATCATATCTGCTAGAAGTAATTAAGTTACTTTAAATTAAGTTAATTAAGTGTAATTTAGTTATAACAAGGGAGGAGGGAAAGTTTACGATACCTAAAACCTGATAGAACATCTTGATTGCATTCAAATGCTACAGTATCATTGGAGTCTATATTTTTCTTAGCAATGCAATTTACAGTAGTGCAATAAAGGACTGACACTGTAACACAATAGTCTACTAGAGATATCTCAGATTACTAAATTCTAAAACTGCCAAATGTACCGAAGATAATCTTTACTTGTAGTACGTTATATATTTTTATAACACTCAGGGAGAATCTGTGCTGGTGTAAATTGTATGTATTTTGTTTTTCCAGGTGATGTTAACAAGGATTCTTCCAGATCTAATGCAACAAACATTGTCGCTGGTGTGATGGTCATTGGATCGCTTATTGTCGGCCTGCTGTTTTCTCTGTTGTGTTTCAGAAAAAGAAATGCTCATCGTAAGGATACCTTTAACAATCATTCTAAGGGTAACAAAGGAACTACTTATATTTACTCTTAACTTATATTATATACACATTCAGTGATTGTCTGCATGAGGGATTTCTGTGAAACACATGCTTTTAATTTGCTTACTTATTTGGTTGCCAAAGGGGAAGTGTGGCCATGCTTAAATTTAGAAAGAACAAGCCTCAGCAGAGCTTGTATCAGGGAATTCTTGTTACTGAAAGACTTCAAATAGCAGAGATTTACTTCCTTATCATGATTTGCTAAATGTATTTGAACATAACATGACTGTCATGAGTTTGTTAAACTGCAGTCAACTGCGTTTTGTGAAGTGGTGTTTTCACTTCGCTATAATTCTTGAGTTAGGTTTTGTGAGATGGTGTTTTCACTTCTCTAAATTTCTTTACAGCTTTACTTTTAATCTCATGTTAATCTTGAGTACCTATAAAGTAAAGTTGAATCCTTCATATCTCCCAAGAGTCTTTAGTTTGACCAAATTTGTCTGCAAGCTGTGACATCGACATAAATAAAACAGGGACAAAATTTAAGTTTTTTGAAAATTAACGAATGAAGCATGTTGATGAGCGTGCTCTTGCTCTCACTCTGGCTGATGAGTGTACGCGCTCTTCTGGGAGAAATGCCCATACAAGGAATTCTGCCCTTCATGATGTCATGCAGGGCCATACTTGAAATAGAATTAGACATCCCCTTTAAGGCTATTTAAAAATATAGATTTGACAGTAGTGATATCATATAACTTTGCACTGAATTTATTCACAGATGGTAGACGAACTTCTGCCCATCCTATTCTAAGTATGTTAAATTTGTGTGATTTTTTTTAAATTCTTAAAAGTGGTGTTTGGTTAAACATTTATTCTGTAAGACTTTTTTGTTTCTGTTTCAACTAGGCCTATTAGTTGCACATTGAAATCGTTTCTCCATGGGGATCATTTGTTTCCCTTTTCCAGCCAGATGTTTAATCTGAGTTACAATCCATGTTGATTTATCTGAAAGCATATTTTGTGGGAAAGTACAGAAACTCTGGCTCATTCTGAAACACATGGGAAACAGATACAGCTGTCTCTATCTCTCTCTCTCTCGCTCTTACTCTCTTTCGGCTGCTCCTATGAGGGAATGCTGGAGTGGATTATCTGCATAGGTTATCTGCTACAGGTTTTACGCTAATTGTTCTTTTCTGACACAACTCTCTTTTTCTGGGCTTGGACCTGGCACTTAAAAGTGCTGTAGCTTGTGCAACCCCTGTGACTGGAAACAAATACAGCTGTATAGACTAAGCTAATACTTTTAAAAGTTCTTATCAATGAGTAATATATGAAATGTTGTTTTTAAATAGGCTATGAAACAGGAAGGGGTGATGAAGATGATGTGGAAAACGGTGACAGCAGGTAGGCACACAGTTCACATTGGTGTTTAGGCTTAGATCAAAACAATTACTTTTACAATTACAATTACTTAATAGTTAACAATTAGCATTTTTTATGGCCTATACGTCCAGTTATATAACTGAAATTTTCACTTTCTGTTTGTCTTTTTTTTTAGTCCCTGAGAAGCATCAGTAGATGAAATTGAAACTATAAGCCCTGATTTTCATACTGAGGTCTGTACAGCAGCCATTTGACTGAAACAAAAGTGAACCCATAAGGAAAATGGCAGCTGTTGCAATAATGACAGACTAAACAATCAGTTCTCCTTATATTTACAATCAAATGTGGGTTTAAAGATCATGTACACCAATAACTGTCAAATTTATTACTACATCAATGTAAACACAGAGTTTTATTAAAGAGGTTCTTGGAGGTTTGCTGAAAATTATAGGACAGATTTTTTGTAATTTTTTTTATGGCTGTCACGGTTAATGTAAAATTGGTTAAATATGTCAATTACTTTATAACAGTGACCAGCTTATACAAACAATAAAAAGCAATGTTATTACGGTTTCCTTTTTGTTCTGCTTTCTTAAACCTGGTCAGAAATCAAATCACTATTCTAGGAATAATATACAAATCTAAATCTAGTTTTGTAAAAACTGTTTTGTATCCATCTATGTCTCCTCACTACAGTCACTTTTGGCTTTACTCACTGAGGGTTTTTTGGTAATATTTTTCAGTAAAGCATCTTAGTAACAATATTAATGCTTATTCAGTAAGCCTTATACAAAAATATATTTGAATTAAATTTAGTTTCTCAGCTTTATCCATTAAACATACATAATGTTAATGCAAAAAAATATATAATTCACATAAAATTGTATATAATTGTGTCTGTACTACTGCCATTGTATCACTGGTCACTAACGCTTCACCTCAATGATAATTCAACTTTCATTTTCAGATTGATGTATTCATTTAAAAGTGAAGTGAATGATGCATGATTTGTAATGTGGAGATTTTTCAGCAAGTACAGCAACTATGAATGAAACTGTGTACCAATAAGAGGAGTAGTTTCTGTTAGGAATGCTGTGGTTTTGAAGTAGGAGGGGTCAGGATTAAGGATGTGTGTGTTTTCTCTCCTGATTTGGAATAAAACTATGAAAGATATGCCTGTTTGTAAAATAGTCTGCAGAGAGGCCTTGAATCTTTAAGCACTTTTGTATTTCTTGTTTTGTTTTTAACCTTACTGTAATAAAAGTAATTTAAAAAAAAAGACATTTTGTCTTCTTGCTATCTTGCTAAAAACATGAGGCAGTGGGGTATCTTCCATGGAACAATAACATTCTAGTTTTACAGTATAACTAACTGTCCTAGTTTCTTTTTGGACCTAGTTTTTAAATGGTTATTTGGTAACACTGTACAGTAAGGTCTCATTTGTTAACTTAATGCATTATCTAACATTAACTTGCAATGAGCAATTCATATTTTTTACATTTTTTATCATTTATTATGCATTTACTAATGTAAACATTTATAGCTTTAAACAATGCAGAAAATGAGATGAGGGAGCCTCTTCTGTTTTAAAATTGTGTATTACATCTGTGAATCCATTAACCATTGGGAAAGCACAACTCCCCCACACTTTCTGAACTGGTACTTCCTGTGTGCATTCAAAAATAAAATAAAGTAAAAAACCTTTCACTGCTGGGTTTGACTGTTAGGTGATGAATCTGAATCTGCTACAATCAGGAAGACGCTTCTGCAGTCTGATGGCAAAAACAGATAGAGGCTCAGTAGGAGCTTCTTCCCTCACGCTATCAAAAGATTAAACACACTGCAATTTAGAGACTCTGGTAGTGTAGGGTTACTCAATAACTCTCTGCACACTGCACCTTTTTTTTTTTAGATGAGCTGGCTATGCAACTCATCCTTACTGCACATTGTTTACATCTCTGCACGTCATCTGTGTAGTAGTTTAATATATTGTGTATATTTAATTGTTTGTATTTAATTTTCTTATTTTTTTTGCACAGTCTATAAAGAGTATGACAGACCTACATTTCACTGCTTGTTGTATGTTATATAACTTGTATGTGACTTATAAAATCTTGAATCAGTCACTCAGCTCATAGCTTTTGCCAGCTTTGAGACACTTGTTTGCCAAGTCCTGTTCAATGAATCTTAACTTAATAATAGTTGACCCTCAAAATGAAAATTTCTGTCATCATTTACGCACCTTCATGTCCCTCCCAACCTGTATGAGTTTCTTTCTTATTTTGAACATAAAAGATGATATTTTGAAGAATGCTGGTAATCAAACAGTTGATGGTCCCCCTTGACTTCTCAAATTATCTTCTTTTGTGTTCAATAGAGGAAAAAACGTATATGGGTTTGGAACGTCATGAGGGTGAGTAAATGATGACAATTTAAATTTTTGAGGTGAACTGTTATGTCTAAGATTCATTGAATAGGCTAGAACAGGCTATAGATCAAAAGATTGTGTTTCTAACTTTGTGGGTGTTTTTAAACTGGTGGGTGTTTCTATCATGCAATGAAAATGATGCCCCTTACCTGACCCTACCCCTAAACAGTACTTGTCACTGTGACGTGAGCCAATCAGGTAACATGGTTGAAGACCCCCCTCTGTTTTGGCGTTGCCCACCGATCTGGAAATTCCTATTACTTTCCTGCAGAGACAAAACTGAGGCTGCGTTCCACTCCATCTTTTAGACATGCACTCACAAACTTATCTGAGCACTTCCCATAGGAGAATCTATTTTGAAGTGCGTTCCACTTCGTGGAAAAAATGCAACTGCATATTTTCCAGCTTATGAAACCTTTTGAGTCTCAAATACTAAAAAAATGCAGGTTTCTTGAAACTACATAAAAATCCTTGTTAGACCAACAGAATTGAACATAAAAACCTTTGTCAGACCCCAAATGTTGTCCCAACTAGTCAAACAGAGTTGTCTGAACAAAGAATTTTATAATGCTGAAATGTTAGGAGTAGGAGGAGGGAGGGAAGGAGGGGCTTTGTGAGTTCCCAGCATGCATTGCAGCATGAATAAATTATGCAGATACTGTTATAGGGTTATTGTTTTGCTTTTTGCTGGCTTCATTTAAACTTTATCGTTGTTGTTTTGTCATTATTGTTAGTTGTTTGTTGTGTAGTGATTTAAAGAGCTCATCTTTTTTTACATTTGTTGATTGCCACCGTTCTTGAGGTTTAGTGTCAAGTATTGAGGCCTAGAGTATGTTCAACCAGTTAAATCTATATTCTGGATATCTTAGTCTTGTAGTATGCTTTATAAACAAAGACAATATTGCCCATTGTAGTTAATAACATTACATCATATTCTCTTAATTTTAATGACATAAACTGATATAGAAATAAGTCCTAGTGTGTCATGCGTAAATAGACATAAAAATTATAATGTGGTGACTATTTACAATTTTTTTTTTCATCCAGGAAACGGAAAATACTAAATTTACTCAACGACATTACTTGTTGTTTCAGTTGCTGTGACAAGAATAACTTTATTAGCAAAATAAGACAATCATCATTGCATGAACAAAGAAATTTAGGTTGGCTGAACGCAGTATTGTTACTTAGAAGAACTATAAAATAATTGTTGAGACAACTCAAAAGTCTAACTGCATCAAGTTGCCTTGTTTTTTAATGATTTCTCAACAGTTTATTTTTTACAGTGTCATGCATCTGCACCAAACAAATTCGTAAGGGGAAAAATGTAAACAATAAACCAACTACATAGCAGATTAAGATCAAGGACTTACATTCCGATTCACCCCATTCCAAGGGTTCCACCAGTAGTGGGCACTCATCTATCAATGGCATACTCCGGTAAACGGACGAGGGTAAGGTTTATAAATGAGGGCATTAAAAGGGACTGGAAACGCAGCCACTATTCGAAGAGTTGCTAAGTATGAGGGAGAATTTTCAAAAAATGATCTTCGAGCACCCATCCTAACATGGGCTACACAAATAAGGGTATGCACCTTTTAATCATTAAAAGATCGCGATCTCGATCCAACACCTGCAATCTTATTCACAATGATGGTGATTCTGCTATGTTTATTAACCTTTGAAAACAAAATACAGTCGGACATATTTAAACCCTGCTTTTGCGCAGCCTCTGATCCGAGAGAGCTCTTTGGTAAGCTTAGTTGCACACTCACAAACAGTCAACCCAGCAGGCAACCTTTTGTGTTGGGCAAACCTAATAATATTTATAATGAAAGTATTGGGATAAAATGTTATAGTCCGGATATTGACTCTGATGTTGCGGCAGCCGCGATCAAAATGAGTGATTGGCCTTATAAGAACTAGTGATGTGTCATTCACGAACGAGCTGGCTCTAAGAGCCAATTCTTTGTACACTTGCCAAAAAACAGTCCTCTGTAAAAATGCGCTGCACACATCTGAATATTTTTGGGTTGAACTGTTCTGGGACAGTGTTGTAAATCACTTAATCACTGATTTGTAGTCGTGTCCTTTTTTTGGAAGACCAAACAAAGTAGTTTTTCTCTTTCACAATGAAACACACAGCGTCTCAACATGGCGGCAGCAACAATACTACAGCAATACTACTTTCTTTGTGTGAACATTTGGGCGGCGTTATGCGAATCTTCCCACATCGTGACATAGACATGTGGAGGCGTGTTAGAACGATCCGTTTTAGGTAGGCTTGGCTGATTCTTAACTTTTATAAAGAATATCTCCTTTGGATTTGAGACTTTAGTCTTTTGCAACTTTACAGATCTTCTTTATGCACCAATAGCTTGTAACACTCCAAAGAGAAAGGCAAAATTTTAATCGCATCATATTACCCCTTTAATGAACTATGTGGGTTTATACTCGTGCGTTACCAGGCTTTTGTATTATGAAGAAAATGGCAACATACTATAATTTAAAATGTTTATTTGTTGTCTGATTTGGACATTTTTCTTGTATCTGACATTTTATGTTACAAGTTAATCTTATGTTATGAGAAATGTTATCTGCTAGTCTTGACTGTGTATGATTTTCAATCATCCAAGGTTGGTAACACTTTTTAATGTATACTGAATTGTAGCTAATAGTTGTAGTGCATTACAAGGCATTTGTGCCATCTAATCATCTCCTTCCCTTACATTGCTGGGTAATCTCCTCCATCAGTGCCAAGTGCAGCTCGTTCCGGTCTTTCTTTTCTTCCCCTCCCATCGCCTCCCGCTCTTCTTCCTATAACCTTAGTTCCTTCCGCATCAGCAATCTTCTGTTGCCCGCCTCGGGGCTGCTGCTGGTTTAACCTCCTTCCCCTAACTTCACGCCCCCCCTTTTTCTCCAAAGGTGTCTAACATGCCTGATACCCAGCTTGTACATGACTTCGTTTTCTTGACTGCATCTCCTCTCAAGATTGTTATCGATGGTACTGCTTAGGTCTTCATTCCAGTTGTGGGAATGTATAAACAGTTTACCTCCTTGGGTCATCCTAATAAGTGGTTGGATGATGCCACTGGAGGAGGATTCAAGGGTCTCATGAGAAGTTGCAACATGACACCTGATCACGGATTTGTAATAAAGTAATATAATCATTTTTGTTATTTTAACTCAACTATTCTAACCTATCGTGAATTAAGCTTTGTTAAAAACATTGGCACATTCTAACCATCTCCTGTATGTGCACCCCTTTTCTCTGACCCCGGTGATTTTTTCGCATTATAGAGCGAGAACGTAACGATTATCTTGTAAGAGTCAAACACCTTGTGCGGGTATAAGAAAAGAGATCGATTGGAATGAAGTAGGCTTTTTTTCCTCATAAATTTTGCGCTTGGTAAATATATTACAGAGAAAACAGGTGTCTTTCCGTGTTGCGTGACATATGAGTATGCTGGTCGGTATACGGTTTCCTACCGAATACGGTGTTTATTTGTGTTATGATTATTAATTTGTCAATTTAGGCGCTTAAACAACGTTTGGAACGCGACATTGTTTGAGAGGGGTCCCTTTTCACTGGTGTACTGTGGTGAGGGAACAGCTGTATGTTTTACTAAGCGTGAAAGTTCCGAAACTGAAGCTGTAGAACTATTAGAACGTGATAACACCGAATAACTCATCCACAATATCCACATTTACCGCCACAAATATCCACCGCCCCCCTGCCATCACTCCCGCGTCCACACACACACACACACACACGTGCGCTCTGCACTAGTTTAGCAACTTTCAGACCCTTTTAGAGGCTTTTTTCCATAGAATATTCATACTGACAAACCTAGCGATTTTTTTGGATAAACATTAGCTATGGTTCAGTTGGGAGATTTCGCCAGTGCTGTCCCGCGAATGTGAGGTCTGGCTTTCCCGGAGAAGTGTCGCTTCTCTCGGCGTCTGTTCTGTGCAGTGATCGGCAGAGAAGCAGCGCATTCAGTTGGCCGCACCGCAGCGACTCGTCAATAAATGAGTACAAAACAGCATTTCTTAGCACCTGTCGCTTACTGATTGTTTGTAATTATAAATATGAGCGTAGTTCATATCACATTCACACCTTTTTTTTTGTTTTTTTTAGTTTGTTACTCAGACGCAGGCAGTGCGCTGCATGAGAAAAAAGTAATATAGCCAAAACAACCGCATTGCTGCTCTTTAGTGTAGATGCATGTTCATTTTATCAGACAGATGCCACGTTATAAATGAGAGTGACTTCTGTTTAACATGTATTAATAGGGGTCGTGTTTAGTCACTATTTAGTGTGCTATTTTTTTTTGACAATATTCACTCATCATAACAGTAAAATAGGGCATTCTAAGTCAAAATACTGCAGTATTTCCTCTCAATCAGAAGAAAATATGGTTAACACCCAGTCATGCAAGAAAAAAAAATACCGTCACGTACCGGTATAATTATGAAAAATACCGTGAAATAAATTTTTGGTCATACCACCCAGCACTAAAATGAGTGTATCGTATGAGACAGTTTACACTTGTGAATCCACTAATGTCATTTATCTGTTGACTTGTGTGTCTCATAAACAGTATGTGGGAAAAACTAGTAGATCGATCAGAATGCGTATTATCGAACATATGAGCTCCATTAGGAGAAAGGACATAAAATCTCTGGTAGCTTGTCATTTCAATGAAGTGGCACATTCCATAGCGTACTTGGATTTTACGGTAATAGAACATATACCACAGTTTCGAAGGGGTGGTGACATGGAACGCCGTGTTTTACAAAGAGAATGCAAATGGATTTTTGATCTTTATATCCCCTTGGTATGAATGAGGAATTGGTTTTGAATTGTTTTTTGTAATGTATGTATATAAGAAACATTTATAAGATCTATGGGTAAAATTATGTATGAAACATGTTTTGCATTTTACATTGATAATGTTATATTAAGGTATTTTTGTATTAACGCGAATTTTTTTTCCATTAAAAAAAAAAAATATATATATAATATATGGAATGTCCTTAAGGGATAGTTCTCCCAAAGATAATTGATGTTTATCTGCTTACCCCCAGGGCATCCAAGATTTGTAGGTGACTTTGTTTCTTCAGTAGCACACATTTGATGATTTTTAAGTCCAACCGTTGAAGTCTATCAGTTTTATAATGCATGGCAATGGTAACAAAATATATGACAGTAAAACAAAACATGCACAGACAAATCCAAATTACACCCTGCGACTCGTGACAGCACATTGATGTCCTAAGACACGAAACAAACGGTTTGTGCCAGAAACCGAACAGTAATTATATAATTTTTTACCTCTAATACAACACAATGTCCAACTGTCTTTGGGCGCGCGCAAGACTTCCGGTGCGTGAGGAGTGTATGCACTCTGGCGTAGTTTACGTTAAAGAGTGTGTTGTCGTGGAGGATCAATGACAGACACCGTTTATTAACCGAAATAACAAAGTGTCCAGAAAAGGGACTAAAGTGTCCAAAATAAACAGGGTATCTGGTGTCCTCGTCGTGCTGCGGGCTTCGTGCAGGGAAGGGCAGTGATCATGAAGGAGGGGTCCAGGTAAGGGGCGGAGTCCAGCGGCCGCACGCGCTCCCCTCTCCGGTCCGGGGCGCGAGGGGCGGTGGGTTCTATCAGCGGCTTCGTCCTTCTCTGCTCACGGCGCTTGAAGGGACTAGACGGCCAGGCATCCTTGCCCGATGGCCGTGTAATGGGTGCGGTTCTCGTCTGAACTGTGGGTCCGGCACTATGGCGGCACGGGAGTCCCTCTACGCACCCCTCCCGGACCCACGAGGACACCAGCGTGCATGCACTGGGAAGAGACCGGTCTCCCGAGGAGAGGCGTGCTTGGTATTTAAACAGTGGCGGTGATGAGGCTCCATTCGGTTCAGGTGTGCCCCATCACACGCCGCCAGCCCTGGCTATTTCAGCGCCCCTCCTCTCTCACGCACCCACTCATGTCGGGAGCCTGGCGAAGGGCGGCGATTAAGGAACGGGGTGATGCTGATCATTCCATGGGAAGGCAGCGGCCTCCGTCACCGTGGGTGATATCCACCAAAGAGCAATCACCTAACTTCAGGCGAGCAGGCTCAATTCGGTTTTTTGAAACAATTCCGGATAAGCGCAGTATACCCATTTTGAATTAGCTGTCCTACCTACAATGACTGTGCAACAATGAGGACGTAACCGCGCGAGAAGATCACTTCCTCGCAAGACAGTTGGAATAGGGGTGTATAAGTAAAAATGAGTCATACTGCTGTTGTTCCTTGCACAACCGATCGTTTCGTGTGTTAGGACATCAATGTGTCGTCACAAGCCGCAGGGTTTTTGGATTTGTCTGTGCATGTTTTTTTTACACTCAAAGATTTTGTTACCATTGCCATGCATTACACGACTGATAGACTGCAACGGCTGGAGTTTAAAATCAAATGTGTTCTACTGAAGAAACAAAGTCACCTACATCTTGGATGCCCTGGGGGTAAGCAGATAAACATCAAATTTTCATTTTTGGGTGAACTATCCCTTTAAGGTAAAATTGGATATATTGTACGGTGCTTTTTTGTGCCTGCATGCATATTATGATGTCCATGGTGAATATTGATGTCTTAATGGGTGCAGGTGTGCACTAATCAGTGTGGCAGTGAGGAAGAGCTTTTGTCTCGAAAATGTTTTGCTGCACTTTCCACTTTTCACTTTTTTACGGCCTCTGATTAAGCATTATAATAAAGATTTTTTGAGGAGGTTTCAGCCCTGCATATAACCGTGTGTGGATTTTTATTTTTTGTGTCTGCGGGCTTTAAGTAACACAATATAAAATAAAAAAAGAATGGCAGACATTTATGCCAAAGTGGGCGAAGATAAAAATCTTTGTTATTATTTTATCTTTGTTATTAGAAAATAAGATATACATTACAAATACACATAATATACATATAAAACAAACAGTGCTTTGTTTTCAGGTACAGTAGTTTTTTTTCAACAAACGTTTGAGCAGTACATTAAAACATTAAATACATCAATTATACATTGATTCTTATTAAAGCAACTGTATTTAAGTTCTTCAGTCATGAGCAGTGAGTGATTTTTCTGTCTTTTGTTATTATTATTATTAAGGGATTAGTTTCACCGTAAAAAATCTGTCATCTGTCTGTCAATTTGTCTAGTGTTTTATTTTATACCATTCAATTTATGCTACTCACTCTCAAAGTTGTTTAAACCGAATTAGTTTCCTCTCTGTGAACCCAAAAAGAATTTTTGAAGATTGTGGGTCCCAAACCGTTGCTGTCCACGCGACTTCAATAGTATTTTTTCCCTTCAAAGTCATAAGACCAGCAACTTTTTGTTTACCAACATTCTTCAAAATATATTCTGTGTTCAGCACAAGAAGGAAATTAATACAGGTTTGGGACAACATGTGAGTAAATAACACAAATTACATTTTTTTTTCAAATAAAATTTGCTCTTTACTGCTTACCCCCAGGGCAATCCCAGATGTAGGAGATTTTGTTCTTCTTCATAGAACACAAATGCAGATGTTAACCTCCATCCGTTGCAGTCTGTCAGTAATGTAATAGACGTGAATGGAATCAAAGCATACAAAGAAGTAGATGAGGTCTTTAATGATCCACACTGAAAAGAATCCAAACAAAGCAGGCAAACCAAACACAACCATAATATTTAATATTGAGACCAGACAAACTAAAGAACACATATGAACTTATATACAAATGATCATGAGGTGAAGACACAGCTGGAGACACATATTAAATCCTTTTACAGAAATACACACATTCAATTATTTAAACTGTTTCAACACTACACACAAGTTTATATATAATACATAAAACATCCTAATTGAAGAAATACATAAATAAATAGGAACATTTAAACATTCAGTATTAGACTGTAAACAGCATTTCAATGTCCTGAAAATCAATGTTGTGGACTCATGTTATCATTAATGACTTGTTTAGGTTTAGGCTACTTGTGTCACAGTGTTACAAACTGTTTTGTGAGTTGTCAAGTGAGACTATTTATATATCTATATTCTAAGCTAACATTCTGCAATTACAATGCAACACCACTTGGCTCTTAACTTCCTTAAGAAAAAAAGTTTAATATAAGCTCTGTATGCGACCACCACTTCCACCAGATGTTGTTCAACAGAGGCTATATAGTCACACAGAGCTGTGAAGATGGCGTGTGTTGCGAGATCCAGTTTTCTATTGATCAGTATCTGTTTAAGAAGCACCACATGGGCAGATGCAATGGTGCAAGGTATGAATATATATATTTTTTATGTATACATTTTGCTTTCCATTTCAACATATAAAAATGTTACTTTCATGTATGCTAGATTCTGCAGTAGAAAATATTTTTGAGAAATGTTGCATTAGTTAAGAAAAGACAATTGAGCACACTTATGTAAATGAAAAGCGGTAAAGACTACTTTATTTGTGTTTTCATGTCTGTACATGTTGCTACAAAAATGATTTAAGATGCACTATTGCCTAAAAATTAATCCGTTTATTTAAGTGTTTAAGTCTCATTAGTTTTTTTTTTGTTTTTTTTTCAAACACAGTTACAACTTTAACCGGAGCTGTTGGTAATAAGATCATCATCCAGTGCGCTATTGATAAAACCCCTCAAGATGGGGTGTACATGTACAAACAAGAAGCAGCAAGTCAAAATAAGCAGGAAGTCTTCTACTATTACAAAGACAACACTTTTACCCTTAAATCAACAATGTACAAATCCAAAGTCCATGTAGATGGAAAAATTCCCAAAATTTATGCCACCTTGTCAAATGTAAATACCACAGACATTGGACTTTACTGGTGTGAATTTAATTTGGAAGATAAAATTACAGTTAGCCCGGTCACATGGTTATGGATAGGTAAGTGTGTCTTACAGTTCATGTAAATAATTTCATTATCAAACATGATGGGTTTACTGTGGTCTTAATGTAATGCATTTATTTAGTACGTAAACTATGTAAATGGAAAACTTCTATTCAGATGCAGAGATTGAGAAGTACAGTAATTTTTAAAAAAATTAATACTGAATGAAAAACAACATAGAGGACAGCTCTAATTCTCTGGCCTTGAATTTCTATTCTATCGTGGAAAAATCAGTGGGAAAAAAAGACACCGATAAAGAAGATAAGAAAAAGTGCCCAGAAGATCCTCATGTGAAGATCGTTCTCATTGTGTGTGGTGTCATGTTGCTACTGTGCATCACTTGTTTCATCTTTGTGATTCTGAAGGTATGTATACATATACACCCAAAAATCAGTGTGGATCACCTAAAAGCACAAATAAAAAGTAAAAACTAAACTTATAAACAACATTATGCATATATCTGAAATACATTATAGAGGAATGCTGTCATGTGTAAACGTGCAGTGCACAAATGACAGCTGCTTTTGATACTCTGTGGTTTGATTTGTTGTTGAAAATCTATTGCTCTCTAATTCTTTTGCAGTTATTAAACTCTAGGATGATTTTCTATTTACATTTATACACTATGCAAAATTTAAAACTAACTTTCCAAACACTTCTGTTTGTCAAAATAAGTCAAAGCTTTACATGTAAAATTAGTTATGGCGTGTTTAAAAACCACAGGAAACTTCTGAAATGGTGCTCAAAAGTCAAGTGGCCCTGCAGTTTGTTCTAAAACTATTAATTGTTTTTGACATTAAGCAGAAAGTGCATAAAACACTGATAAATGAAAATAATATGCTAAAGCACTAAACCTTTAGTTCATTTTGGCTTCTTAAATGCTGAAGTGAAAAATTAATGCATTTGAGTCTTTTTGAGAGTATGCTGTATCAGCATTTCACACTCAGACAATCTTACCTTTACACTGACCGAGAATGCAAAAAGCACTACACTTCCAGATGTCTTTTAATAGCTGAACCACTTAACAGTTGACACAATCAATGGCTAATGCACATTAATGTACAGCTCAAATTCTATAACCAAAACACTTCCATAGGCTTTCCATCTAGAAACAGAAGTCACAGAGCTAGAAAAAACAAACAAAACAACCCTGCAACTTTTCAAATAACAACCCTTGTTTTTTTAATTCGACCACATAAGTCGCTGTTATGTCTGATTGCTTATTGACAGATTTCACAGCATGCTCCGCTAGCAGTCATGCACCACAAGCAAGTGTCAAAATTCTTGTGAACAAGATTTTGACAGGTGCCCCGTTCCTCTGCGTCTCTCTTCCAAATGAAATGTCCTTTTAATCTTCTCAGTGGTTCTAAACCCTGTCCCTGTTGTCCCTTCCGAGTCTCCTCTCTGATAGGGCTCCTAGAATCATTCCACATTTCCCACCCATTACTGCGCCCCTGTTATAGTCAGTTTAGAAGCTGAAGAAATATTTGGAGAATAGGCCAAGAACATCGCAAGATTCATGAAAATTTGATATTTTTAAATGAGTCACTTCTTTTTGTCATCCTCAGCTGAAGGGGTGTTGGGGGAACAAGAAATACAGACCATCAAATCAACCCTCAGACTCAGTTTATGAAGAGATGAAACGGAGCAATTTGGCCTGCCAGCCCAGTGTACGGACATTCATCAACCCTGACTATCAATCCACCAAGCTACTCCGCTAAATACCTGTGATATAGAGTTTAAGTTGTATAACTCTCTATTTGGATTGGCAAAGCTTTTAAATGATTTATTGCTTTGTATTTGAGTTTATCATTTTCATTTTTTTCCCTGTTCCTTTCAGTTCAGAGAGAGAGAAATACAATTCTGTAATTAATTTAGTGTGAATATCATGCTTATATTTAAGATGCTGTAGATCAGGAATAATTTAAAATGGTTTAAGTGTGAAGAACAACAAAAAAAGATGCGGCAGTTTAAGAGATATTGTTAGCTGATGGACAAAAGAAATGTCAAAGACCTCATTTGTGGTCTGAGGTGCTCATGCATGTGCAAAGAACTCAAGAATGTTGTGAAGTGCCTGCTACTTTCCATCTGACAAGTAGGCCAACAGTGAACTGACTGATGGAAAAGTAGAGAATCATATAATAAGGCATATAAAAAGGCAATAAAAGCCTTTTTGTCTCATTGCAAATTTTAAACTTAACAGCAAATGGTACTTACTCTCTGATTTTCGTTTTTTAACTTGGTTTCCACTCTTCACCAATCATCTTCCTTTGCAGTTGTGGTCATGCTTTCTTCCTTTCTATAACCTTTTAGAATGCATCAAAACAAAGCCACACTGACGTGTTTCTTGTGTTGACTAACAATGTTGAATAAAGTTTTAAAACTTATGCAGTGTGTTTGCATATGAGGCTTTTATATATTAATTAACATGCATGCTGTTTTACTCATCATCCAGCTTGGCTGCATTTGTAATGTATTTTAATGTTTTTAATGTAATGTTAATGTTTTTTATTTAACATATCTTGTCTCTGACAATAGTGTCTCTTGTCTCTCTATGTGCAAAATAACATTTGTAAAGTAAAATGCAACAAAACATTTGATTAAATAATGGATACAATTATTTTAAACTGCTTTAGATGGATTTCCTATACACTGATGCTTTACAGTAATACATTAATACAGTATATTACCAACAAATTCTGTTGAGAATTCTCAATGACATTACAAAGCACTAACCGCTATGAATCATACTGTATAAGCACTAACCGCTATGTATCATGCTGTATAAAACAGAGTCTTTTTACTCTGCATAAAGAGAAAATATATTTACTTAAGTTTAGAGATCTCTTAACATATAAAATAAATGGTAACACTTTACAGTAAGTTTACATTTGTTAACTATATTTAATGCGTTAACTAACATTAACAATGAGCAATAATTTGTTACAGTATTTATTAATCTTTTTTAACACAATACAAATTGTTCATTGTTAGTCTATGTTAGCTCAGGCCCATTGAATAACATTAATAGATACTTTTGAACGTTTGATTTTAATAATGTATTAGTAAATGTTGGAGTCAACATGAACTAAGATTAGTAAATGCTTTAGAAGTATTATTTCATTGTTAGTTATGTACAAAAGGGGAACCATTTGCCCCCCTTTTACAAGATGTAATAGCTATTGGTTTTGGGTGTCCCCAGAATGTGTCATGTGAGTGTTCAGGCTCAAATACCCACAGATCATTTATTCTAACATCTGGAAAATGTCATTTTTGGGGTGTGTCTAAAAAAAGAGTTGTTTTAATGTGTATTACTTTAAATGCAAATGAGCTGCATATTCCCACCCCGTCTCCAGACTATCTCTCTGGTAGTAGCAACATGACTGAGAGCAAGAGAACCGGTGTTCAGCCGTACATATGGGAAGGCAAATGCACTGAGAGTGGAAGAAAGAAAAGACAGCGCCTGATGTTACAGAGCTGCGCTGGGCTCTGACCTGTCATCGGTGAGCTCAATGGGCCGAAGCCATGCGTCCTCGCTACTGACGATGGACCGCGCTACGGCCCAACTTAAGTTAGACAGAGGGAGGGGCTATGATCCAATGAAAATCGATAAATGTACACACACAAATACGGTTAAAACGCTATGCACTATAATGACATGACATTCACAAAGCAGTCTGAAGTGAAATTATTTGCACAGACATAAACGTTTAAAGGTAGATTTTGAGGTGCATTACGTCCTCAGTGGCTCAGATGTTGGGAAAAAATAAAGACTCTAATGTTCAGTCTTACATCCAAACACAGAACAACGGGATTGCTTATGAGTGTGAGTTCAATCAGTGTGAATCAACATGGGGCCCGGGCCCGATGCAATGTGATGTCATATTGCTAGTAATAAAAACGGCAGGCATAGTGAGACGGATTGCGTTTAATGGGACTAAAATATGGAGGTGGGTTTTTTCATTGTTGGGTGTTGGTGTTCCACACTGCAAACACGTTTATGTCCAAATACCATGTAAACAGGGCAGGACTTAGGGGGACGGGGGCCCCTGGGATGACAGGTTATGTTTGGGACTTACCTTACACATACAAATGCCCTCAAATAGGATACCTCATATCGGAGTAACACAAAAATACACAAACATAGCTTTGAGGTTCATAAATAGTACAATATAGGCAACATGTCTAGGCTATAGTCAAGTTTAAATGTCATTTACATATTCATTATCATAAATAAACAGGAGTGTTCTCTCAGTTAAGAGATCAAACCCTTGAAAAACTGAGATGTTGGCTTATTAGTATTATAAAAGTTACTGTCATTTCTGTGTCCTCTTATGTCAGGATCTTATTTAATCAATAAATTCAATCGAATAAAAAAACATACTGGCTATTAACAATCAAATGAAATCAATATCAACAAAATCCATAGATGATTGGAATAAGGTTAAGTTTAAATATACTTTTTATGTAGAAATATTAACTGCATTGCAAGAGTGAAATAAGCTAATTTTAAATATGAAACTTGACACGCCCAGTGGTGGCAGCAGAGTTACTGTTTAATGAGTGAGTTGAATCAACGCTTTGTTTAAAAAGCGATTAATTTAACTTTGCAAACGACGATTGAATCATTTGTGGTTGTGTAACCTAAGGAACAAGAACGTTTGTTCGGCGCACAGCGGTTCGCCTGGTTTAGGATTTCTTTCTGACGGAGCAAAATGGATGTGTGTAATGAAAGTTACTCTGTAAGTTGGTTGAGGTTTTAGTGTGACATGCCGACTCGTTGCAGATATTTGAGAAAAAAAAAGGCACTCGGGCAGTTTGGGTGATCGAGGCTGTAAGTACTAATAGGTCATGTAGGCCACAGCTATGTTATTAAACAGATAAAAATCATTAAATTGCTTAATTTTTTTTATTGGGAAATGACATTTGATGACATCCCTCATATTTCCCCACTATGTGTCAAGGCAGTTAAGACGACGAGAAGACGCTCAAAAATCATAGATGATCGCCTTAATTTAGGGAACATTAATAGGCCATATAGTACTATAGAACCTCATCCTCTGAGAAATGAGGGGTGAACATTTGAGAATTTATCATATCTTTCTAAATGTGCGCTCTTTGGAGCTAAAGGCTTAATGGAGCTGTTTAAAATAGCGTTGTGATAACAAACCAATCGGTGCAGACGCGATTCAATACGTGTCCTTCTATGTGAAATAATCATAAATACCAGTTTATGCTGTTTGATTGTGGCCTCGAAGGTCATAGTTGTAAGCTGTAGCCCCGGCTGGCCTGTTTAGATCTTGCGTATGGAAATGCGGCTAATAATTTCGGAATTCTGACTGGCATATAACAAACAAATCAAACAAACTTAAACGGGCAAAGGCGGGGCCCCCTACAAGGCGGGGCCCATGGGCTACAGCCCACTCAAGCCCAATGGTAAGTCCAGACATGAATGTAAAAGTGGATGTGCATAATAGGATGCCCTTTTAAGTAATGTAGATAACTAATGGTAACAAATGGAACCTTATTGTAAAGTATTACCAAATAAACTTCTAAAACAATTATAACAATTTGATTAACAACAACTGACACAAATAAGATAAAATTTACTCTAACTGACTTTAACATTCTTGTGCATGTTCAGGATGATACCATGCCACTTTAACACAAGCTTACTGTAACATGTATGCTTTGTCTGTCTGTTTTCTGTCTGCCTTGTTTGACCTAGTTTTCCTTAGTTAGCCATAATTAGTTAATTATGTTTACCATGGTCTGGTTAATTTAAAAAAAAAAAAAAAAAACAAAAAAAAAAAAAGCAAAAAAAAAAAAAACAAAAAACAAAAAAAAAAAAAAAAACAAAAAAAAACAAAAAAAAAAAAGAAAAAAAAAAAAAAAAAAAAAAAAACAAAAAAAAACAAAAAAAAAAAAAACAAAAAAAAAAAATCACAGACTTCCTTTGTTTTTCTCTTGTACTTAAACCCTCAGTTCACCATTTGACTATGTCCCTTCTCTGTTATAATAGTGTTTCGTAATGTTTCTCTGAGTTTGTTATTAAAGTCTATTTCCAGTTATTCTCCTTCATTGTGCAAGTGATTTTACTACCAGACGTTACACTTATATTTAACTCAAGATTTTCATTAATGTACTAAAACACACTATGTAGAAAAGCAATGCAATTGCTAATTTTATAGCTTGGGCTTAGTTGAGAAGACATTACAGGTCCATCTCAATAAATTATAATGTCGTGGAAAAGTACATTTATTTCAGTAATTCAACTCAAAATGGTGAAACTCGTGTATTAGATAAATTCAGTGCACACAGACTGAAGTAGTTTTTAGTCTTTGGTTCTTTTAATTGTGATTTGGCTCACATTTAACAAAAACCTATCAATTCACTATCTCAACAAATTAGTATGGTGACATGCCAATCAGCTAATAAACTCAAAACACCTACAAAGGTTTCCCGAGCCTTCAAAATGGTCTCTCAGTTTAGTTCACTAGGCAACACAATCATGGGGAAGACTGCTGATCTGGCAGTTGTCCAGAAGACAATCATTGACAACATTCACAAGGAGGGTAAGCCACAAACATTCGTTGCCAAAGAAGCTGGCTGTTCACAGCCAGCTGTATCCAAGCATGTTAACAGAAAAGTTGAGTGGAAGGAAAAAGTGTGGAAGAAAAAGCTGCACAACCAACCGAGCACGGTTGTTAGAGACCGCAACCGAGAGGATTGTCAAGCAAATAGATTCAAGAATTTGAGTGAACTTCACAGGGAATGGACTGAGGCTGGGGTCAAGGCATCAATAGCCACCACACACAGATGTGTCAAGGTATTTGGCTACAGTTGTCGTTTTCCTCTTGTTAAGCCACTCATGAACCACAGACAACGTCAGAGGCATCATACCTGGGCTAAGGAGAAGAAGAACTGGACTGGTTGTGGTCCAAAGTCCTCTTCAGATGAGAGCAAGTTTTGTATTCATTTGGAAACCAAGGTCCTAGAGTCTTGAGGAAGGGTTGGAGAAGCTCATAGCCCAAGTTGCTTTATGTCCAGTGTTAAGTTTCCACAGTCTGGTGATTTGGGGTGCATGTCATCTGCTGGTGTTGGTCCATTGTGGTTTTTGAAAACCAAAGTCACTGCACCAGTTTACCAATAAATTTTGGAGCACTTAATGCCTCCTTCTGCTGACCAGCTTTTTGAAGAAGCTGATTACATTTTCCAGCAGGATTTGGCACCTGCCCACACTGCAAAAGCACCAAAAGTTGGTTTAAATGACCATGGTGTTGGTGTGCTAGACTGTCCAGCAAACTCACCAGACCTGAACCCAAAAGAGAATCTATGGGGTATTGTCAAGAGGAAAATGAGAAAACAAGAGACCAAAAAATGCAGATGACCTGAAGGCCGCTATCAAGGAAACCTGGGCTTCCATTACACCTGAGTATTGCC
The DNA here is from genome assembly GCA_018155175.1 of Sinocyclocheilus anophthalmus. Taxonomy (NCBI): domain Eukaryota; kingdom Metazoa; phylum Chordata; class Actinopteri; order Cypriniformes; family Cyprinidae; genus Sinocyclocheilus; species Sinocyclocheilus anophthalmus. The sequence goes on from JADLZN010008627.1 coordinate 123,014, forward strand.
ACAGGCTGATCGCCTCCATGCCACGCCGAATTGAGACAGTAATTAAAGCAAAAGGCGCCCCTACCAAGTATTGAGTACATGTAAAATAAATGAACATACTTTCCAGAAGGCCAAAAACTCACTAAAAATGTATTTTTTTAATTGGTCTTATGAAGTATCCTAATTTGTTGAGAGAAGAGCTTTGAATGAGTGGGTTTGTTAAATGTGAGCCAAAATCATCAATATTTAAAGAACCAAAGACTTAAACTACTTCATCTGTGTGCATTGAATTTATTTAATACCACAACGATTCACAATTTGAGATTGAATTACTGAAACAAGGAACATTTTCAACGACTTCTAATTATGAGATGCACCTGTATGTAGTATTGCACACAAATATTTTCAAATCCAGTAAACATCAGAATCCTAAATGGTGGGACAACACTAATATGTTTCGGCGATAAACAGCGCCGTCTGGGTGCAAGTCAAGCGTCAGGATAAGTTGCATAAAAGAAATAGAATTTTGCATAGCTAAATTATTGACAAAAACGTACAGCATTCGCGAGTTTTGAACGTGGCAGGATATGGTTTATAAGTGTTTGTCAAAGAAAATGCATAGCTAGGTATTATTTAAAACATATTTGTGCACACAAGTTCAAAATAGATAAAAACAATGACTAAGCATGTATGAATATGTCGGGGACAAATGAGCTGTTTAAGTGTGAACGAACGTGTTTTCGTCTCGTTTAACCCAAACACCTATAAGACAAAAAGCTGATGTTATATATAATGAATTTTAGGTTAATTTTGGCAGGTTGTATGATATTTTTGTGTTTCGTGAAGTGAAAATGGCAGAGAAGAAGATGCGTGGTCTTTCTACCTTTTATAAGCCATGAGGCTTAATACAGACGTTCAGAAACCACCAAAATGCGGTTATTTGAAGTAAACGTGGGCGTGTTGAATGTGGTTTTGCATGGCACACTTTGACACATTGTCCCATGAAGTTAATCCGCCTGTTAGTCCAACGTTGGATTCCCTTACAACTCCGTCTTTGCTCAAGACACAAAATTCATATTAAATGGTTTTTGGATAGAGGTGAAAAATAATTTTCTCATGCCTAAAGTCGCTTGAATGTAAAGGTGCTCAGCCATATCGGGAATTCCGTAATAACGAGAATCTCCAACTTGTAAAACAAAGCAATTCACGTCCTCGTAGAAAACTCCCGAGTAACTTGGAACGGGAGTTTTCTGAACAGAGAGCCAAGACTCTGTACCACGCGGAATGCGTACCACTCTGACCACCACAGGCTCTGTTAGGCGTGATAGTGTTGCCAATAGAAAAGCAGACAATTCCGAGTCCCCGAGGAACCAGGCTCATGAATAGAAGTACGTGAGTAATATTGGAATTACAAGTAATTACGTAATGGCGATTCCAATTCTGGAATCGGTCAGAAATGACATCGCCTATTTGCACTGCCTTATAAAAATCAGACAATATGCGCTGATGACCCTATTTGATCGTTCATATCTAGCTTATAAATACACTACTTTAGCGACAAGAAAAAGGGATGTAGTTGTTGTGAGAACAGCACTGACAGCAGCAATGGTTGTCCCCTACACCATGTTTAAAGGAGGTAATATGGATGCGTTTTCAATTTTTCCTTCTCTTTGAGTGTTACGAGCTGCTTGGTGCATAAAGAGATCTGTAAATGCAAAGATAAAGTCTCAAATCCAGAAAGAGATGCTTTATAAAAGGTTAGAGTCAGCCACCACCTACCTAAACGGGCTCATTGGCTACACACGCCCCCCACATGTCTACGTTCACGATTGTGGAAGAGTTGATGACCGCAACGCCCAAATGTTCCGCAAAGAAACAAATGGGGTAACATTTATTCGAGCGCTGTAGTTTTGTGTTGTGCCGCCGCATGTCGTTAAAGACGGCTGTGTGTTTCGTTGTGAAAAGCAGAAACTACTTTGTTTGGCCTTCCAAAAAAAGGGGGGGAGGGGCCGCGATCGGCTTCGTCATTGGGTGGGCCTGGAGCTGATCGTGCTGGTTGCTGAGGAAATACAACAAATTTGCGCTGTGGATCACCGGATCGACTTTCACCGTGGACGAAACGGAGTCCAGCCCGGAGTCGTCACATGTCCTTACGGACGCTCCTTCGTCGAAATCGCCGACCGCGCCGTTCTCAAGCCCACCGCTTTTCTCACTGTAGGCCGCCGGTGTGTGACGCTGTTCGTTGTGAAAGCGAAACTACTTTAATTGTTTGGTCTTCCAAAAGAGGACAAAACTAGAAAAGAGTGGTTAAGTTGTATTTACAACACTATTCCAGAACACTTCAAACCAAATATTCAGATGTGTGCAGAGCATTTTATGGAGGACTGTTTCCTGATCTGGTAGAGTAGACTACAATGCCGGCATTTCTGACTCACAGACTGTAAGTATGTATTTTATATTTAAAGAGTTTTTATATTATATATATTTAAAGCGAGTTTTTTGGGAAGTGTAGAGTAGCACTTGTTGTTTGTCATTTCTAGATAACAAATGCAGAATGGTTAGGTTTACGCAACGCGATGCACACCAAAGTTGTAAAAAGACAGTATAAGTCATTATGTAATCATAATTATGTCCCCACTGGATGCAACAAAAACCTTGTTTATAATGGGTTTTAATGTTTCTGAATCATCGCTCCAGCTGGACAGGGCATCACAATACGGTAAGGGGCATAACATCCGTATCATGCTTGAGGTATTGGCATTCACAAAACGCACTGGATAGCGGCCAATCACGAGCACAACCTCCGCGTGAAAAATGTTTTTACTCAGCGGAAAACTATACAGTTGTATACTGTACCAGTCGTTAAGAGTTACTTACTTGACGCATGTTGTGTCACAAAAAATTGCCTTGAGACTCGAATGCATGTTTGTGATTCGTAGGAGTTGAAGTGCAGACGCCGATGCGGGAGAAGTGGGTGTGACTCCAGGCTACTTTTACACTGTTACCGCGGGTTAGCTGTTCTAAATTCACGGTAATTTACATTAATTTCACGGATGCAAGGTTTTTTTTTTTTTGCTCTATTTTATTTTGGTTTTGTGCTGGTAATCCTATTGGTATATTTTGCATGCGAATGATGCGATCTATACAGTATATGCTATGATCACTGTTGCCAACTCTCCCAAGAACAAAGAAGCAGGCACAGCTTCAAAAAACAAGCCCAATTTATTTTTATTTTTTTTTATCATCAATATTATTTATACCCAATAAATCGAGCGTTGCAAAAATATTAACTGAAACATCTTTTATTGAAAAGCAAAAAACAGACGCTATTTACAAAAGATCAGCCAAACTGGCAACAAAAGGGGGAAACAAAGACCCATTTTCATCTGTGCACTCACATGTGAGCAGAAATAGGATTGAAGAGCGTGAATAATACAGCGAGAAAAACACAACGAAGCTTCTTACAGGGGAGCTACTAAGACAATGATGTAGATTACTCAAATATAGCTATTCGAACCATATCTCTTAGTATTAGTATAGGAATATTTGTTTGTTTTTTACAGCTCATGATAATTAATACATTACAAAAACATTGTAAAAATTAAAAATTAGGCTAAAAGAAAGTCATCCACCCACTCCTCTACGTCTACTTTTATCATCGCTTGGATTACAGCATCACGTGCCTTCATTTTGAATGTGATTTTTCTCCAATGAGGGGGAGGAGGGGGCGGAACATTTGGCAAATTACGCTGAAGCACTTAAATTATTGCAAATGCTGGGGCTATTAACTGTGAGCAGACAGTGTCAATCAATGCATTGGAGAATACGGCGAACATAAATAAGGAAACTAAGTTGCTTGTCAGATTTCCCTAACAAGTAACCATATTTTTTTTTAAATAAGCCCAAAAAACCGCAACCCGTGATTTTTTAACGCGACTTTAAAAAAAAAGAAGCCCAAAGTTGCGTATAATGCGCGGACTTGGCAACTCTGGCTATGCGCTGCATTTGTATAAATGGAGAGAGGGATATGCTAATGATAGAAATCTATCCCTTGACGTGATTGGTTATTGCATTTTGTGAGTAGCAAACCGAGGGCTGTTTCAGACCACATTTCTGGGACCGATATTGGGAAACTACAGTTTTAAGGAGAAAATACACAGCAATGGTGTTGATTAATGGATTGGCACATGGTTTGTCTAAAAGCAAATTAAAAACCCCACATAGACAAATAAACAACATGAAAACTTGATTTTCACTACAGGGGGACTTTAAAAAACGACATTAAACGTGACTAACAACAAGCCTTGCTGAAATCTCGCTTTGTCAAACGAGCAAACTCCAAACGGGGTTTCTGGTCTCATGAATGGCGCTTCGGAAGAAGGAGTTAGTCGTTCGGAACGAGAATAAACAACTGAATCCTTTCACAAGGCCGTTTTCAAAGCAGGCTGAGTTCCAGTCAGTTCCCTAGGTAGTCAATCAGTAGAATGTGCACACGAGTCCCTGCACTGGTCCATGGCTTAGTAAACTCTGGGACAATTGAACAATCAATTTGTAAAATGTCACCACTGGTATTTATCAACAACAGGCAGAACCGTTATATTTTGATATTATTTTCATGCTTTTTAAGGTAGACGTATAATATGAAATGTGCATGTTCTGTTACAAATCCTTGCAACAAATGACATTTTTTTTCTGTTTGAAGACAGAAATTGGCTGAACGTAAAATGTCTGTGGAACTATTTACTTAATAATAATTAGTTGAAACAGCTTTAAAAAAAAAATTATAGTGTAGGCCTACTTAACTATAGGGAAAGATATGAAGTTCTACACAAACAGTATTTAAATTAGGTCTATTCTCTTACCCACTGCCAATGCTTGACCAATCAGCAATATATAGCCCCCACGTGAGATACTGTGGTTTATAGACTCTTCCTGTTTATCTTCCGCTTTTTAGCTGATATTTATGCTATATGACATACTTGACTAGACCAGATCTTTTATGAACGCAAAACAAGTTAAAGTTCAGTCAAAATGAGCTATACTATTTTTAATGCATTCACATCTCATGTTAATAAAGATGGTAACAATTTACATTAATGTTCCCTTTGTAAAGGGTTCATAAAGGTGTTCATAAATGACTAATAACATTTACAACAACAATAATAATAATAATAATAATAATAATTTGCAAAAGCTTTATAAATCATTGATAAGCAGTTAATGCATGAATAATTTCAATGCAATACACTCTTAAAAATAAAATACTGTTGCCTGATCCAAAGGTTCTTCACAGCGATTGCCATAGAAGACCATTTTTGGTTCCACAAAGAACCATTCCGTCAAAGGTTCTTTAAAGAACCATCTCTTTTCTTACCTTTTTATAATCTGAAGAAAACTTCTTTCGCCACAAATAACCTTTTGTGAAACAGAAATGTTCTTCAGATGTTAAAAGTTCTTTAAGGAACCATTTAGACAAAAAGGTTTTTCTATGGCATTGTGAAGCACCTTTACTTTTAAGAGTGTACCTAACAAATATGCCATTTGTAATTCATGTCATAAATGCTTAATAAATATATTTATTCATACTATTTTCACGCAAACCCAGATTCCTGATTTATTTCATGATGCAACAAAAATGTATTATTTTAGCAAGACTGAAGGGTGCTGTATTTATGGTTTTCTCATTTATATCTCATGACTCATGTCATGTTACATGTTCTTACTATGTTGCTTAACAGAAGTTACTCTGTATCTTACCCATGATACTCTCCAAAAGTTCATGATGATTATCCACTGTAAAAACAAAAAAATAGATTATATTTTTTTTTTATTTCGGGGGAAAATAATAAAAGCACAACCATGACTTGATGAGATATCAATAATGAAGATTTTGATTCCAATATTAGTTACCTGTGAACCTTAATGTAAAGTGGACACATGTGAACCATTTATCAATGAGTTATAAACTTTGGTAACCTGTGAATGTGAACCTTAATGTAAAGTGAACAGCTGTGAACCATTTATTAACCATTTTAAAAGCTAGTAAATGGTGAAACTGAACCTTAATGTAAAGTGGACACTAATCATTTAGTGTATTTTTTCTGGCGAAATGTATTTTATTGTTGATGCACTATTGAAAAAGCAAGTATTCCACTAACTTATAACTAACCATCACACCAACAAGCTAAAAATATTTGATATGCAAGCTGAAAAGGCACCTAACAATTTATATTATATTTAACTTGACATAATTTTTGTAAAAATCATTAAATCAATTACTGAAAGCATCATTACAGAACATTATCATATTAATGAGCAATCAATAATTATTTTTGATATCATGATAAAGCCAATTTTAAATTGAGCATTTGGCGATCCACATGTGCAGTACCTGTGTGCGAGCGTCTGCGGGACGCTCTGCAGTGCAGTTATTTATTAGTACTGTAACTAATCAATTGAACCAGCAAAGCAATTAAACATATGAACACTTAAAAAAACATACTCCGCAATGTCACCTCACATTACCTTTCTCATAAAATCAGTAAACGCTATGTGAGATTAAAATTTCGCAGAGGAACAGTCCTAACAGCATGACTTAACAGTTTTGTTTTTGTACATGTCTTTGAGTTTTCCAATGTTTAATGTGCTGTAATTTGGTTGAATTTAATGTGTTTGGCAGTATTGTTCTGGTCCAGAGCATCAGTGTGATGGGGGTCAGTGGATGTTAGTGGAACATCATGACTGAAGCTCTGGACCAGCTTGGATTGCTTCCATTGCTCAGCTCTCCATTTTGCAGGACTTTATGATGGTAAGATGGAGTCGAGGTCACCGAGTTTTAAATGCTTCCAGAATTGAATTGCCCTTTTCTGTATTTTTATAGCAAGTGGATATTTGCTTGATTCTGCCATGCATGCATTATTTGTTGTGTTCCGTTGGATGTGTAGAATATTTTTTACCGAATTCTGCATGTAGGGTCTTAACTGGATGAAAGTTCATGTAATATATATTGGTATATATTTTCTGATGTGCAAATTTGGTCAGTTCTTGATTTGGATTTTTCAGTGGACCCCGCACATCGCTGCCATAGAGGGCAATCGGCTCGATGACAGATTCTAATATTTTCAGCCAAATTCTAACAGGGATCTCTATTGGGCATTGTTGTTTTATGGCATAAAGGCCCTGCTTTATCGCTCAGTTCATTCACTGCAGGATTAAAGTTATCTGTGGATGTGATTTTCAAACCCAGGTAATTGTAGTGTGATGTGTGTGTTATAGGTTAGTTCCTAATATTCATATGTTGTGTTCCCTGGGATCTGGATCTTTTCTGGAAGGTCATGATTTTAGTTTTATAGAGTATTGATCCAGCAGGTCCAAGTTCTACTGTATGCCCTGTTCAGTGGGAGACAGTAGAACCAGGCAATCTGCATAGCACAGCCATTTCATTTCTGAGTCATATAGAGTGAGGCCAGGTACGGTGGATTTATTTCTGTTATGTCGTGCTATTTTTGTCGCGTTGCAGCTTGTTTCCGTTGTATTGTGGCAATTTTGTTGTGTAGTGGCTTGTTTCTGTTTTGTTGTGCACTACTGGGCTACTGTAACTAGGAGCTGTGGATCACTCCAGACAAACAAAGACTAAAACACAGGGTGATAATACACAAGAAGCAAAGGAAGAAGGAACAAAACACAAAAGATATTCAGAATAAAAAATACAACAGAATGCATATATTAAACTAAGAATCTCTAAGCAGATGAACACAAACCTAAACGTGACAATATCATATAAATACATTATAATAATATGTAGATTATCAATGTTAGAAATCTGTGAAAGTTCATGTAACTTATTAATTTAATTAATGCATTTAGCAGATGCTTGACTTACAGTACATTCAGGCTATACATTTTGTGTTCCGCTGCTAACGCAATGCTCTACCACTGAGCCACAGGAACAATTTCTAATGTGCTAATTTGTGTCTTCATTTGCCTTTTTTGTTATACACTGTTACATTTTGGAAATAAAAAAAGTCTACTTCACCAAAGTCTGTGTAATTGCCTGCTGCGTGTCATCAAAGCCTGAAATGTTACTTGGCACCAGTGAGCATCCGATATAAAGCTTATTCTCAAGAGAAGAAGTCTCATTGTTAGGACTGTTCCAACGTGCTCTGTAGAGAAATTTTAATCTGACATAGTGGTTACTGATTTTACGGGTAAGCTAAGTGAGGTTACAGACATTGCAGACTGTTTTTCAAGGGTTTATATGTGTAGTCACTTTGTCAGTTCAATTGATTTGTTACCACACTAATAAGTTACCACACTGGCGCTCCCTTTTCACAAATAACGTTTATAACTCATTAATAAATGGTTGTTCACTTTCGTTATAATTCATTAATAAATGGATCACAGGTGTCCACTTTACAGTAAGGTTCACTTTCACAGGTTACTAACGTTTATAATTTGTGAATAATCACTGTTTGGCAGGTATTGCATACAATATTTTATTCTTATCAATGATTTAAAGCATTTGTAAATTAGTTATTGTAATTTATAAACACATTCATAAAGGGAACCTTAATGTAAAGTGTTACCATAAAGACTAAATCGCTGAGTGTTATTTGGCTGTGCATGCATACAGAAGTGCTGTACATACTGTATGTTCACTTGGTTGTTTTCATTCCGGTTACATTTTTGTAGAGACATGGATTATTTTGCTTAAGTACCACACATTTGCTTGTACTTTTTTTTCCCATTGTTAGATTGTTATTACACCTAATTTAGTGTGTCTATTAAGCAGGTTTGCTTGTGGGGACAATGTTGGAAACACTTAACTCTCACACACAAAAGCATACAACAGAAAAACTATATGTGGTTCTCACTGAGCAAACACTTTTGTGTTACATAACTTGCAGACAATAGTGCAAAAAAAAGTTGTTCTACAGTCGCTCTGTAGAAGCTGTGCAGAATAAGCCAGCTTACTGCTCTTGAATCCCACTCATGGTATTTTGGTGGTATACATCACAGTGACGGGGGCATGGATCATACCATTATTGACCTGGGCTGTAGAGCGGTAGCAGACCTGAGCCATGAAATAGTGGCGACCTCAAGCTGGGGAGCAATGGTAGACTAGGGAGCATCCGTGGAGCATTAGCTGGCTTGGACTGTGGAGCAGTGGTGGGTCTGGACCGTGGAGCAGAGGATGAGACCATGGCCCATGGAGTAGTGGCAGTGAAGCGATGGTGATCCCCATGAGGGATTATGTAGTGAGTGGAGATGGAGACCACCGGGGTGGAGCTGGTGGAGGGGATGACCACCTCTGCAGAGCAGAAGATCACAGGAGATCAGGAGGCCATGGTGGAGCAGAAATATGGACGGCCTCCTTGGCTGTGACAGAGTGGGTATGGACAGCCTCCATGACATGGGGCACAGTGAACGGTCTCCATAGGTCTAACTTTGTGTAGACTTGGTTCATGGATGGGCACCGTGGCAGTAGCTTGGGGCAAAAAAGGGTCATGGATGGCCTTTGTGGCTGTGACTTAGTCCATAAACCTTGGTCAGGACTTGGACTTGATCTACTCGCCTCTCGAACCAAGAAGTGAATCTCTGGCGTAGCAGCCGTGGCATGAAGACTTTAAACCAGGGATGATTGATTATAGGATTGTTATATATGGATCATTATAAATTATGGCAATATGGAAAGCTTGCAAACTATAAAAGTTTGGTCTTGTAAACCAAGCCGTATTTAGATACCTACATTTACACCAATATTATTTGAAGGAAATAAATTACAATGTTCAGATTAATCAGCTTGTACAAGTGATTATACAGACATACAAGAAAGGTATGAACAGGACAGGGTTGCCAAGTCTGTGGTTTTACCATAGAATTGGGCTATTTTTACACTGTTGCCGCAGGTTGTTTTTGAAGTCCACAGGTTAAAGTGTTTTTTATCTGAGGTTAAAAAGGAAGACAGATATCTAAGATATTATAAGTAACCAGGGGTGTGAAGTAACGAATTACAAATACTCACGTTACGGTAATTAAGTAGTTTTTATCAGTAATTGTACTTTGAGTAGTTTAAAAATTGTGTACTTTTACTTGAGTACATTTTAAGTGATGTATCAGTACTTTTACTCCGCTATTTTCCTCCGTTTGTGGTCGTTACATGCTTATTTTAATTTTATTTGTATCCATCAATGTGATTGGTTAGATAGTAATAGGTCTCGTGACTTTTGTCAAATTAAATTGTGCATAGAAAACTTTAACTGCCAACTGTTTATCATGGCTGCTGGAAGCGCATTCTTCAAGTATCAATTCAGTCGCATCTTCCTCTAACTTGATATGTTAAGGTAAGTTTCGGATTTCTGCTTACTAAATGATTTTTATATATGCTTGCCTATCTACACGGCCTGCAATTTGGTGAGGTTGCGGGTATTGCATACAGTGATAACTTAATGATGACTCACGATTGCTCTTGCCTCTCACGTGCGTTCTGCAGCGGTCACTTGATAAGTCTCTCTTTTTGTTGCTTGTGGAACTTGTTGATTTTTGATGAGTTTGAGCGCGTGATGCGTGTGTTGTGTTGTGTTGGACACTCAACACAACAACACAACACAAATTGAGGAGCAATCTGCACCTTATTGATGACCCGTGGCGTTACTATACTGCATCTGTGCCAGCGAGTGTAGTAAAACTGCAGCTCGTTAATAAAAGTTATTTTATTTTATTTTTTTAATCCATTTCATGCATGCCTTCATTTGGCAAGTGCACTCGCGCATAAACAATTTTTAAGTTCAACACTTTTTGTTCCATTCAATTGTGGATGCTGCTGATTCACCGAGACCGCCGTGGCTCAGCAAAGAGACATGTGTGTGTGTGTGTTTTCCTTTGAAAACGTTTCCCCAGGAATACTTCGCTATTTAATGCATTTTTTTTTTTTTACAAATTGTATTAACAGCATAACAATTCGAGTAAATGTGTAAAAGGTATGGCATGATGCCCCCTTCTAGAACAATGTGCCTTTATGTTTAAATTGTAACATAAATTATCATGTTTACTGATTCTCATTTCTTTATCACCAAATGCTAAAACTGGCACAGTGAGGTTGCTGTAACTATGAGTTTCTAATGGGTTTTTTTTGCATGTTCTAAACATTAATCTTTTTATGTGCAACAACGCCAGCTCTCAGTTGGCCTTACACATGATTTTAAATCTTTTTTTTTTATTTTACTTATGATTTAAATGGGATGATTGTACTGAAATACTTGGCATCTTTTCTTCAACTGAATACTGTTTCCGTGCTGTTTTGTTGTATTTTAAAGAGTTGGCAGTCAAAATTTTAACTGCTGGATGATAGATACTCTTCATTATTTATGATTAACAAGATAATGTGAATTACGGAATGTACAACGTTTTTAAAATGTATAAATTGCGGTGTACAGGGTTTATTATGAGGGGGTAGAATCAATACTCATGAGTACTTTTTAATAGGCTACTCTTTTACTCTTACTCGAGTAGTTTTTTTGGACAAGTACTTTTACTCTACTCGCACTACATTTTATGGAAGGTAATGGTACTTTTACTTGAGTATATTTTTCAGTACTCTTTCCACCACTGCAAGTAACAAGCAAAAAGGTGGTAACACAGAAATGGTACAAAGAAGATCTGCTTATGAGAGAAGAGTGTTTTCAAATAGTAGCAGAGGTCACAGAAATGAAAAGACTCACAATATATACTCAGACCACAAAAACAAGTCTTTGAGAACAAATAGAAGAAATGGTCAACCTTTTCCTCTGTAGAATAGATGTTTGTATTTGAAAGCTTGCATGAGTGTGTATAAATGTAATGTATCGTTGAAAGAATTTATGTAATGTATGGCAACGTTTTATTTTGTTTTTTTTTCCCTGTAGGTTTTTCTTTTGTGCCTAACAACAATCAGACCATCGAGCCTCATGGCTGGTTGCAGATGAATATGTGCCATGTCCAAAGTTGCTTACGGTTTCAAAACCAATAAACCACTGCCAGGACATTTTAAGACTTTCCTGTCCTTAGACTGGAATGTTTGAGTCCTGTTTTAGGATTCTTGAGGGAAATCTGGCAATACTGGCCATGACAGTATCCACTGATAGACAGATAGATGACCTGTCGATCATCTATCCTTTAGTAATGCTAGCTACATAACAAGCTTCATGTGGCTTTTAAGCTACTTAATATTTTAAATAATTATAAAAATAGCTCCAATTAGATCAAATACATCATTATTACAAAACAAAAAATCTTTGAAAGATTCTTCCATTCGTCTAATTTTTCTTCTGGAGGCCACTATCCTGCAGTGTTTAGCTCAAATCCTAATTAAATGCATCTGAAAAAGCTCAAGGTTTTCAGTATTACTAGAAAATGTACAAATATTGCATTGTTTTCTCTGCTATTTGCCCTCTGCCACCCCGCCCCTTTAACGATGGCTCGATGGCATTATCACTGATGAAATTATGGCTGTCGACTGATCAAACAAATGTTAATATACTTTACAACTGCGACATCTTCTGGTCCAATACGTGTAAGTGCAACAAGGCTCCCTGAGTTGGTTGATAGTGTGAGCGAGGGGTCCATAGCAGGGCCGTGCAGAGACCTTTGTAGGGGCAGGTGCTCAAAGTATAAAAGGGACACATGGGCTGTGCTCCTTGCTGAGACATGTATCGAAACGGATGCTTCTGTATTGATAGCAGCAAATGCCGTGACGCAGTTTTGAAAAAGAAACAGAACAGAAAAGACCATTTTAAGTTTAAAAGTTAAATACATAGTTCTTTGCACCTCTTAATCACTCTGAAAATAGAAACAGAATGAAATTAGACCTACTATTATTATTGAGTTTACAGGGTATGGTGGTTTTGCTGTTGTAAACACTACTGTTGTTGTTGTAGAAAAAATATTTCTGTCTTATTTAAAATAGAATTATATTATAACCCTGTTCTGAATTTATTCATTTTTTAAATTATAATGATGATAAAAACAGGATTGATAAGTATAAATCGGAGGTTGAGAAAATCAGTATAAGCCTGTTTTGCCAGTGTTGTAATAATAATTTTAAGGCACTCTACGTTTTTAAAATAAATACTGTAATAAAAAAAGTTAAAAGTAATAGTTTTTAGTCCGATGACATAAAGACAAGACCCCTCGACGCCTTTTAAACTTTTCCCAATCAAACAGCAAGAACGAAAGAGAACAGGCACCTTTGTTTATATTGCTGTGTGTAGAACGTTAGCTGCATTTTTAATATTTAATTTTAAAGAAATGTAATTTCGTCCCCCGCACTTTATTCGGGCAGGTGTGTTCACGTAGAGGTTTCTAGATTTAAATTCAAAGAGACAGTATCGATAGTCTATGCATGACCTGACGTTTTATTCGTATCCAAAATGAGGAGAAGTGAATATCAGGATCGCTGAACACTCTCATGCAGTGCATGCTTCATTCATACTTGAAGCCGGAGGGCGCTCTCGTGCAGAAAGTCCAAAACAGACTCATAGAAGGAATGACTTATGATGACGTGTCGGAAACCCTAATATGGACATTGACAAAAGCCTCCGTTCTCCCTGATCCGCTGTAGCTGAGCTGAATAAAAAGCAGAAAAAAATGTGAAGACAATAAACACACGATTGCGAAAATATACGGTTTATGTGTGTTTTTCAAGTTATCTCCAGGTAATAAATAAACTTTATGAATAATGCAGCACTGATTGACATATCATTTAGTAGCCTATAGAAACTATACATTTCCTGCCTTATTCTGTGATAAAAATGGGGAAAAGGTGCTGGTAGTAGCCTTTATAAACCATCATAAAATTGTCATTAGGAAAAGATTGAACAAAAATATTATAGCCCCTTGCTGCAGCTAACCTTACTTCCACAGGCTACAAACAGCAATATAAACAACAGCTGTGCATTGTCTCTTCACATTGTTCTTGTAAAATAATAATAATATAAGTAATGAAGCACACCGCTCCACTGAGAACTCCACTTACCAGCAGCCGCGGACATGAAGGCATCCTGGTAGTGCACTACATTAAAGGTGTCTGAATGTGAGGGATAATGCTGCGTTCAAGTCCTCCTGGGCTTTTGTACTTGCGAGTTTGACAAGTCGTAATTACGACGTCGAGGTCGGTAGAGTCAGTTTAGTCGCACAAGATGGCGGTGTACCTCCTTTAATAAATTCCAAGAAATACAACATGGTGTGCATTTTTTGTTACTTGGATTTCGCTGTGTAACAAGAACAGACCAATTTAGTATAGGACTAAACTAACTATCATTTAAACTATTACCGTCAACTACAAGAGCCATCGACTGCCGGCATGTGTCTCTTTGACACGCCCCCCCAACTCGGAACCTCGGGGCTTAGCGAAAATTTCGTATTTTCCCCCTCCACTAACGACTTTGTGGTGGAGTTCCAGGTGCGTTCAACTCGTAAATACGATCTATCCGACATGACTTGAACGCACCATAATCCCTGATGAGATCATCAGGTGAAAGGTCATCATCATGTGGATCATTTTATTTACGACTAAATTATTATTCATTCATTTGACTAATAGTTAGATTGGGCAGGCCTTCACAAAATGTGTTTAATTACCAAAAAAAAAAAAAAAAATAATATATATATATATAGATATATATATAATTACCTGGACAAAGGGCATTTGGGCATCCAGGGAAAGGAGCAGGGCTCTAGCACTCATCGCCCCCCCTCTGCACGTGCCTGGTCTACATATCTGAACTGTTACAAACTTTCTCCAGAGGATCAAAATGTTTTGATCTTCCATTGTTGCCTCAATAGTGCACTCATCTGTTTTCTCTTGTATTTTGTTATTCAAGCCCACATCTGGAGTCTAAGTATCCTGCCTTTGAACTCTATTGCTCCAAAAACACGATTTTAATTTAATTTTATTCATTAAGTGAATTGATAAAAACGCTTGAAACAAAAACAAGGAATTGCTAGCGAGCCACCAAAGCCGTCTTGCAGTAGACTTTGTGTAAAAAGCGTGCTCCTGGCAGATATTAGCCTATGCACACGCCCTACATAGTCTCGTCTCGCTTCACGCTCTCTTTGACAAGTGGAAGATGCATGCTGGCGCCCTATAGACCTGGACAACAAGATCAGCGCGCGGATTACACGTGAACTGATAACTGGACGCCAAGGCATTCGTCGTGTAAATATTAAATATAAAAAATAAAAATTAAAATATTTAAGCTGAAAAAATAGACATTTTTGTGTTATTACAGTGGCAATTTATTAAAGATGAAGAAAACTACTTCGCATCAAGGTAAGACTTTACATTATTAGTATGTGGCGTATAAGTATGTATGAGTTTTAAAAGATTTACATTGTGGTTTTTGGGTGATGGTGAAAAATTGGCCCAATATATCTTTCTTTCTTTCTTACTTTCTTTCTTCCTTCTTTCTTTCTTTCTTTCTTTCTTTCTTTCTTTCTTTCAAGCTTGTGTTATAAAGTAATTACCATCTCTAGGTTCTCCTCCTTCACTTTATCCTGGGGGTGTCTTACAGTCTGAGAGCTCTTTTAATATACTCAAGCATGAGGCCAGCTAACCTCTATTCTTAAATGCAGAAGTCACTTAAATGGTAGGTGAAAATAGAGCCACATCAATCAGATCACGTTGAACCAATGTTGACCATATATATATATATGGTCAATATATAAGTACTTTTACAATACCTCATACATACATGTGTTCATACATATTTCTCTGAATACGAAAGTAAGATATGAAAGAAATATTTCATTTTATTTTATGAAAGCAGCCCATTTAATTTTACAGTCTGTTCTTGCTTTTAGTGATAAAACTAAAAGGACTCTACTATGCATGTTATATATCATAACTGAAAAGCTGGATATTCTGATCCTGCTTGCAAAACTATGTCAATGTTTTTGTTAAATACATACATGGACTGTCATGCTTGAGCTGTCCCTCCAACTAGTGGTCGGCTAATATATATTGACATTAAGTCACTCAGTCCTGAGTACATCTTTTATATTGTTAAAATTGCCAGAAGGAGATGCAGTGGACTAGATAGTTGGTTGTTTCAGGAACAAATATTATACCCAGAAAACTTTTCTAGAAAGATCTGAATTTGGGTCACGAAATCAGCAAAGAGATTTGCTTAAGCAAATTTTTTTTAGAGCTGAAATGTATGCAAATCACATTTTACTAATCTGTAAAGCTATAAAACAGATTAATATGTCACAAAATGTTTAACCTGGAGATTTTCACAGAATTATTTCCTGCTGTCAAAAGCAGCTGCAGAAGTTCAGTTTCCCCTATGAATTATATTCATAGGCAAATAATCAAAAGCATAATTTTATGGTTTACATAACAGCAATGGATTTTGTTAGCAAGAATACATTAGGTGCTCTTCTATCAACAGAAAATGTTCAGCATTCATTTATAATGATGTTAAAAAAATGTTTGTGTTTAATATTTTTTTTTTAATGAATACAAATCTACACATGCAGGCTGTGTTTTACCAAGCAGTTGCTTTGCTTATCATCACATCTGAGACTGAGGAACTACACTTTCTGCTTTGCAAGACTGGAATTAACATTCTAACAGGAAGTGATTCATAAATTATTAGCTTTATGTAGTCCCTTTCCACTGCTATGAGCTAGTTTTCCTGGAATATAATTTTTGCTATACGGTTATGCAGTCTAGACTTAATGAAAAAATTCTTTATTCATGAATACTATTATTTATTTGAATTCGTGTTGAAATTAATTTTTTTCATCCACTCTCTCTTGCTATGACATCATACACTGCTGGGCCATAGGCTGTATATAAATAGCTCATATGAAGTGTGCAGCTAATGCGTGATGTCATGACTGAAAAAGCTTTTGAACAGATGGGGAAAAACAGGCCATGTTGTTATTGTTTTTTGCTGAGGGTAAGCCACTAGGCATGAATCCCACAAATTACTTGTCAAAGGACTGATCCTGAAGCCCATTTATTTGATGGAGCCACTTTTTCATGATCTCTCATATGTTTATTATCACAAATAATCACAAAAAAGAGTTGTGTGTTAATTTAACTGGAGCCAGTGTAATGAACATTTTATGGCAGCGTACGGGTCAGAAATTAATTAAGGCTCCAGGTAAAATGACACCGGGGTTGCCAGATTAGTTTGATATTTTCCAGCCCAAAGGGTTAGAACACACACACACACACACGTATGTGTGTGTATGTATGTGTGTATGTATATATGCAAATAATAAAAATTTATATATATATATATATATACATGTATATGTTTAATATGTATATAATATGTTTAAAAAGTAACATATAACAATGCCCTTTGGTAGTTTTCATAAATGTGCAAATACCAAATGCTTAAAGACTACATTTTGACTGGATTGTCGTTCTAATTAATAGTTATGTAACTCTCAAGATCATGCTTAGTGCTTTCATATTTAGAGTTGTGTGCTCTGCCAAAAACTGTGGCCAAGTCTGTGGCGTATGTGGCCAAACTCCACATGAGAGGAGTTTATCTCAGTCCTTCTTCTGCAGTAGATTTAGACATTTGCAATTTGACTAGCTATATGCTCAAAGAAAGACAGATTTCACAAACTGCATTATATTTACTAACAACATAACTGCAATTCTGGCTGATCTGCATTCGGTCTATCTGTTTGTTTAGATGTGAGAGGTAACTGAATTTGGAAGCCTCAGCTTGATTTAATGAATTTTAGTTTGGTAATGTTTTAATACATTAGGTATCATTAATTAAAAATGAATAATACTTGTTACAGTATTTATTAATCTGTATTAATCATTTATTAATTTATTAACATACCTAATGCTAATTAACTGTTAATTAAATAAATGCTAATTAAATGTTAGCCTTGATCCTTAAACTGTTACTGCAGCTTTATTTTGTATACTACAAATTGTAAATTACTTGATGACATATGTAAATAAATATGTAGTGTCATTTGATAGTTCAAAACTCTTTCGAGATTATAGTCATGATTAATCTTTAAAGAGTCAAAGAATCTTTAACAGGGGACTTTTTCATGCAAGATGGAAAACATGGGAATTTTACCTCTATATGTTTTTCTCTAGGGCATGATCACTCTATATCTTTTTTTCCCCTCATACTAATTTTTTTTAAACATTTTTTACTTGTGCAGGATTGTCAGGGTCCATTTAACAGGTTCAGGGAGAATATATAATACAGAGGGAGAAACGTCCTCCCTCTCATCCTAGAGTACATATGCCTTTCTTATTACATTTGGTGACCATCAGGCCAAGTGTTTTATTTTTAGACATTTGTAAATGTGGAACATTTGGCAGCCATCAGACAGAGGAAATCTGTTTGCACCAATCACAAGACTCACCATTCATTAGCGGTAGGGCATCAGTGAGTTGGCATTTGGTGGCCAAAAGAAGATTGTTCAAATGGGTCAAGAGAAGAAGTGACACATAGACCATGATCTCGGAAAAAAAACATGACTTTAAAGAATATGCTGCATTTTGAAGAAATTCCTAGTCTTTGTCCACATTTCCTTATATGCACACATAAAATCCTGTTTATTGAATAACCCCATCACATTCTTTATTGGGTCTACCATGACATCACACTTTTTTTTCATTTATTCTCTTATTTTTTTTCTGACTACTTTCTCTGCTTCAATAAGAATTGCTGCCCTGTGGCACTGCCATCAGAGCTGGCGAGTGTGGTGATTAAACAGTGCATTCTTATATAACAAAATGTGCATGTTTGAGTCATGCTTGTAGGTCAGAGTGTTTGGGGCTGTAAGGCATATGCCCTTTATTTACACTGATGCTGTGCTATTTGTGGATTTATCTACATCTCTGTTTTGTGCATGGATGCTTTTGCACACGTGTCTGTGTCCATCTGCTTTCCTGAAAAAGAAAGAAAAAACACAAGCATGCGTGTGTGCATACACGTGTGTTTACGGGATGTTCGTTCATGCAAGAGGAATATGCTTGGATAACAGGATGCAGGAGATTGTGTCGTGTGTATGTGTGAATCAGGCTTGATGTGCAGTGCTGAAAGGTATGGCATAGATCTCCTCTGTCTCTTTCATGGACTGATAAAAGCTTGGGGCCTTCCCTATTTTTCCCATCCACTGCTCATCCAGCACAGCCAGATGAGTGTGTGCCCAGAATATGACTGTATAAATATCCCTGTTACTGTGGCATTAATTCCAATGATGTGTTCTGTCATCATGGAACCTGTAGCAGCCAGACAGTTTTAAATCCATGCGCTATAAAACCTTCTCATTTGTCTTAGTTGGCAGTTCCCTTTCAGTCGATCACTTCGACATTGTGTCAAATTCCAACACTAGGGGCCACACTTGGGAGCCCAGACACGTCTGACATCATTGAGAAAAGGCCAATTAAATTGGCGAGCAAAATTTGCATAGCTGGCCACACACCGGACATCGGAGTATAAATAGGCCAGCGTGGGATTTGCTCACTCGTTCTGTTCTTTGGAGCCAAATTCAGCGTCTCTTTGTGAGAAGCGGCACCTTACTCACCTCTCGATCTCCTCATCATTGGATCTACGGCACAGGGATCTTGGATCCTTCATGGCCACAAAGAGTGAGAGTGAATGAAGAAAACTACACCTCTGTTTGGTTTGGTTAAATGTACAACGCCTTGGCCATTGAAAGAGCATCCAGGTGCCGTCTTGGATGAAAGTCTTGATGGTTAGAAGGTTCCATAGCATTGGAGTCTGCAATCACATTTTTCGGGGTTGAAGAGTGACAAACTCCAAAGATGTTATTCTGACTCTGTTGTGGTCAGGAGAGTTTTCTCCCTGGTGAAAAGTTTTCAGGGGTTAAAGCAAAAAAATCTTTTGACTGAAAATTTTGAGTACATGCTTTACTACACAAATGCATTTGCATTTAAAGAAAGTCAGTTTTGAACTGCATTTTTATTATTTACACACATTTATGAAATTTAAATGTTTTCAATCTAATGATTTTACAAGTGTAGCATTTGGACCAATCAGACACAGCATTTTTCATTAAATTTAACAAATCAATTATTCGTTAGATTAACAAATAGTCACAGACCCCTCACCCAATAAACATACTGCGAACGACCCCAGTCCCCTGTTTACCATTTGCAACACTACACTCAGCCAGACCAGATAAATTGTACGACCTAAAAGTATGTAGTGAGAATCTTCCCCCCTACTCAATTATCTCTAAACAGACACATACTGCTATAGGAAACGACTTCTTTCATAGACAAATTTTTCTATGACCTTCCTATCATGCATATCCCCAGGTCATTGTGTGTATTTGTACTTGTCTTAAAAGACTTACATTTTCTTTTTGTATTGTATACTGTTTTATGCATGCTTACGATAGAACGACTCGTTCATGTAATCTTACCTATATCGTGTTTAGTATCTATGAATTCGTCTTCTGATGATCTAAACGAGAGTGTATATTATATGTTGGTACATAGGCAACATATTAGTGTTCTGAGAATCTTTAGTAATTTTGATTCAAGTTCCATGTGCAAATTACCATGATTTCACACAAAGGGTCATACAACTCCCCAGTATTTCCAACCTCCCGCTTGGAATTTTAGCCTTTCTCATTGGACAAGCCCAACCTGAGAGGCGTGAATCTTCTCAGACCTTAAAGCGCACCATCCTGCCTTCGCTAAGTCTCTGTTAAAATCTTCTGATTGCGGCCCGTGTAGAGAGCTTGAGCCGGTGCGGGCGTGCCCAGTAGACTCCAACACATAGCTCAGTCAGTCTGCGGTTCTGTTAGATGCTGAGAAGATAAGGATGTGAGCTAGAACTCTCCTGGAACCCTTAAGTGTGCCAGGCTTCGGCCTTGTCTTTCCATTCAACAAAGATCCTCGGATCTCAGCAGATGTCTCTCTTAGCTCTTTTTCATTTTCACCTGTGAAGAAACTCCCAATCACCATTGAGTCAGAACATCTTTGGAATTCATCACTCTTCAAACACAGAAGAACGTGATCGCAAGTCCAAAACCTCTAATCCATCAAGACTTTCATCTGAGACTGCATCCGGATGCTCGTTCAACGACCAAGGCAATGCAAGTATCGTACATTTAACTAAACGAAACAGAGGTTTAGTATAAGCTGTAGACCCCGTTCTAAAACGGCGCTGATGGTTTCACTCAGGTGGTTAACTGACTCTTTTCATAGCTTCATTCTCTGGTTTTTCCTTATGGTTTCATCCATCACGCCTCATTTGTCCTTTCCCATGCATGAGTGATTGTTTGTTTGTTTGTTTGTTAGACTAGTTTGTGTTAGTGTTTAGTTAATAAAACTCTGCCTGGCAAAGTTTCTGATTCTGCCTTGCAAATTAATTTTCCCTTTCGATTTGATCCGTCTGCATTCTCTAATGCATTAATACTGTATTAAAGTAGGTTCTGTGGCCACGGAAATATCTTTTCCTAGAGTTTATATGAACTTACACTGAATGTTCGCTGGACGAACAGATTAGTTGATGGCAATTTAATGCTGCTACAGTTACTACTGGCAGCTGATATAAATAATTGTAATTAATCATAATTAACTGTAATCATTTATACACATTTCTTTTTCGAGCTAATTTGCTACACAAGACTTGACTCTTTGTGATGTAGTCATACAAATAATTAACCATTTGCATAACTTTTCTGTCGCAGACTTTTAGTTAATTTTCTTCATGGACTATTAGTTTTGTTTTCATGGACTTCTGATTGGTTATCTTCAGTCACATGTTTTCCTTTGTTCAGTTTTCCCACCACTCTTTAGTTGTCATGGTATCCATCTAATCAGCTCAGGTGTTAATAATTATTTCATTCATTTGGTTTGTACTTTAGTTCCTGTCTGCACACTCTTCTAGGGGTCTGGTATTGCTTGTGTTCTACCACACTGTTACTCTATCTTGAGTACATTGGAGTTCTTTAATAAACCCTGTTTGGTTTTTATTCATCATCTTTGTCTTCATCTTGGACTACACGTGACAGAATACCAGACCCAAAAAATGAGAAGAAGTATGAACCTTGCTTCTATTAATGTTGCCCCAACGAGGGGCAATCAGCTGTTGAATGGAGCAACAATTTTTGTTCCTCAACATCTGCCATCAAGCCACCTGTGACGACGTCTGTTTAATGGAGGGATTTTCAGTGTGGACTGGACGATGATCTCCGGTTCATCATGCCCCGTGGAGATCCCTGCTGGTCCCTGCAAAGCTAAATCAACTTCGTGCTATGGACGAACAGATCCTCGTTCACAGTGGGCGAAGCAAAGGATTACAGCAGCCTCGTCCAGCCACACCGCACAGATGTCGCGCACAGACCCAGAGCACAACCCACCAACTCCCATCACCATGGAGACGACAATGCCAGCACCCCCTATAGACGAAGAGCTTCCGCCCACTGCTAGCATGGAGCCTGTGACAACAGCGCCCACTAATGCCCCAGAGCCGAAGTTCCCATGTGAGTTTGACCAGGGGTGTGAGCCGGCTACAGCCGTCCCTGAGGGTGTTTTGGTGGAGTTGGACTCAGGGGAGGACTGGCTTATTGACTGGGACACTGAAATAATGCCACCTACCCTGATCTGTGTGAACGTTCATCATCATCGCTAGATTTAACCACCACAGAAACTGATTTATCATCCATTATTCACTGTGAACTGTTATCTGTGGTCCTGCCCGCCCGACCAACCACCCTCTCCCACCTCCACTATTTAATACTGCCAGTCCTCCAGCCCTGCCTAAGCTGTCCTCTTGCAGCCCTGTGTCTTCCCCTGGGTTGCCCTGTGGTGCGGTGAAGCCTCAGGACCTGCACTCGCCAGCCAGGCAAAATCAGGTGGATCCATTGGCTCCGCCTCCGGCCTCTGATCCCCTTGTTCCACCTCGGCCCGTCGACCTGTCGTCTCCACCTTGGCTCCTCCTACCCTCTGCGCCAACAGAGACCCTCAACCTTACTGCTCCACTGGGTTCCCTCATTCCTCCGGCTCCTCCTTGGTCAGTTGTCACCCCTGTGCCACGAACTTACGGGCCTCCCACTGTGCTTCGGATCTACACCCCTTCGGCTGCAGCAGGATCCTCCTTCCCGCCGGGTTCGCCTTAGACTTCAGTCGCACCGGCTCTGACTCAGGCCTCGGGAGTTCAGGTTACACCTCGGACGCTCGTCACTGCGGCTCCGCCCGGGCTTCCTGTGCCAGCAGTGTCGCTCGGCTCCATCAGCTCTCCGTTGCCACCGTGGGTTCCCAGTTGTCCCAAGGATGTCGCCAACCACGCCTCCATCTTGGCTCCTCCCTCCATCAACACCGCTGTGGGTTGTCGTCTTCACAGTGCTCTGGGTCTGTAACATCTGGCCACTCCTCTCATCATCTGTCCCTCCGTGGAGTCTCTGCCTGTCTGCCTGCCTGTTCTCAACAGCCCTCTGCCTGCTCCTCCTTTCCAGCCCTTCTCCAGCTCCTAGCCCCCCTCCAAAGCCTCCACCCTCCCTCCCTCATCTGGAGGGGGCGTTATGTCTTAGACTTTCAGTTAATTTTCTTCATGGACTATTAGTTTTCTTTTTATGGAATTCTGATTGGTTATCTTCAGTCACATGTTTTCCTTTGTTCAGTTTTCCCGCCACTCTTTAGTTGTCATGGTATCCATCTAATCAGCTCAGGTGTTAATCATTATTTCATTCATTTGGTTTGTACTTTATGCTTCGTCCACACGGAGATGCGTTTAGCTGTATACGTATAAATTTTGTATCATATAGGCGTTTCGTCCAGACGGATCTGGCGTTTTGGGTGAGTGAAACTGATATTTTTTTAAACCGGGTCCCAGAGTGGATAAATCTGAAAACGCCACCCTTGCGTTTTTGTGTGGACAGTGAATCCGTAGATTTTCTGAAACGATGACGTCATCAGGCCACGTCTCGCCCCTAGTCAGACACCGCTACGTCACGTCACGTAACGACAACAAAAACATGAACAAACACTGAACGATTGTCTTTTTATTAACTAACATTAACACAGATTAATAAATGTACTGTTCCATGTTCGTTTGTATACCGCGCGCAAGGTTTATGCGCATAGTCCAAGTCTTCTTCTCCATTTTTAGTGTATCTCAGTGGCAGAATTACAGTGCCACATGCTGGTCTGGCATGTATACTACATAATTTTGTGTTGGTTTCATGGTTTCGTGTGGACGCAGATATTTCTTAAAACAAAGAGAAAAAAAGATCGGATAGGGAAAGCTCTGGCTTCGTGTGGACGTAGCACAATCTTCGGGGTCTGGTATTATTTGTGTTCTACCACACTGTTATTCTGTTTTTAGTATATTGGAGTTCTTTAATAAACCCTGTTTGATTTTTATTCATCTTCTTTGTCTTCATCATGAACTACACGTGACATTTTCAACACAAGTTTTTATTTCTCAAATAATAAAAGCCAACAGAGAATACTTTTTGCCGCAAAGTGAGCTTTTAACCTAGCCATTATACCCTGGACATTATAATAATGATAATAAATTCAGTTTTCACCTGAGCATTATACTTTGAACATTATAATAAGAAATTATAACACATTGTTCTAACTCAACCTGTTAACACTGAACAGAAGAAGAAAACTAATAGCACCAACATCAGAACAAAAAGTGCATTTATGGTGCAAATGTTTCTATAATGCTTTTTACTTATGCCTTTTACCACTGAAACCAAATGCCTCAAGCATGGCTACGCTTGAGACCCATTTCAGTTTTATTAGATATTGATAATTTGGAAAGTATGCTCTGATCATTAGCAACCGACTTGATTAGCTCCACTGGTGGCGGCGACAGGGTGAGCAGCAGGTCTTATTCAGCTATGAATGCACATACAGGTGGTACGGAAAGTATTCAGACCCCCTTAAATTTTTCACTCTTTGTTATATTGCAGTCATTTGCTAAAATCATTTAAGTTTTTTTTTTTTTTTTCCTCATTAATGTACAAACCGCACCCCATATTGACAGAAAAACACAGAATTGTTGACATTTTTGCAGATTTATTAAAAAAGAAAAACTGAAATATCACATGGTCCTAAGTATTCAGACCCTTTGCTGTGACACTCATATATTTAACTCAGGTGCTGTCCATTTCTTCTGATCATCCTTGAGATGGTTCTACACTTTCATTTGAGTCCAGCTGTGTTTGATTATACTGATTGGACTTGATTAGGAAAGCCACACACCTGTCTACATAAGACCTTACAGCTCACAGTGCATGTCAGAGCAAATGAGAATCATGAGGTCAAAGGAACTGCCTGAAGAACCCAGAGACAGAACTGTGGCAAGGCACATATCTGGCCAAGGTTACAAAAAAATTTCTGCTGCACTTAAGGTTCCTAAGAGCACAGTGGCCTCCATAATCCTTAACCCCTTAAGCTCTGGGGCGTTTTTGTGTATTTTCGTCTAAATTTGACATACCCAAATTCAAATGTTTACCCTACATACATACAATAGAGGAGATGAAAAAAATAATTGGTTTCATTGTATAGAAAACCCTCTGAACTACAAAATATGATTGTAAGTCTTCATAAATAAAATTATGTAGGTTTTAAATATTACAATAATCACACAAAAAAAACATAGGCGCTTTTTGATTTTTTTTTTTTTCAGAATTTTTTTTTGAAAGTCTGTTATTCAGGTTCTATTTGCTCCAGCTCTCTGCAACTTATATTGTTTGCAGTGTTGAATATTCCACTAGGTGCCAAGATGTACCAGAAAAAAAGAATCTTCAAATAACAGCTTCTAAACAGGCGTTATTGAATTATAACCAAAGGGAGTAAAATTGTTCCATTTTTTGTGTCTAAAAGTGTCCTATTTTACTATGTGCCATAGCGCTTTTCTTGATAATTGACTGAATTATGTTTCATTTTTATGTTTGTCTAAGTAGTAATGTACAAAATGGCATAAGCGAATTATACCAAATATCAAATTTTGTGTTTTATACAATCAGTTTTTTTTTTCTTTCAGGAGACACAAGACTCAATAAATTGTAAAATCCATGTGGTTTATTACAATCTAAAACAGAATCCACATCCACCAGCTTTGTATCATTCCATTTATGTGCATAATTTTAGTCCCCTGTCCCCTGTCCCCTGCATCAGCATCCTGCCTGCATCACCTGCCTGCCTCCTGGAGATGAGACGCGAGCTGTGCCGCTAGCTCAGGGGTCGGCAATAGGGATGGGCATATTGATCCTAAGTATCGATATATCGATACTGACGCGAGTATCGAAAGTATCGATACTCAAACTAAAAATATCGATACTAAGGTGTGTTTTATTTACCAGTGTTTTTGTTTATATTTAAAATAATAATAATAATGCGTACAAATGTATTGAATTGGACGAATAACCTTTGTTCGCAAGTAATTGTGTAGGATATAACTATTTTCCTGCTCATCTGAACACACGCAAATGTTGCAAGACAGAACCAATCCATCACAGAGAGCGTTCACTCACTTCTAAAAGTGCATTCAAACAGGGCTGCTTTTCTCAAAAGTATCATAAGAAAGCATTAAATCTTTTGGGAACGGCAGCCCTGAACAAGGCTTATCAGAGGACAGAAAAAAAAACATATATGTTTGAGTTATTTCACATTAAACAAACTGAAATTGTAGCCTACATTTTTTGTGCAATTACAGTTATTTAAATTGATCGTTGAAAGATAATATAGATCATGTTCTATTCTGTAATGTTAATAGAAATCATACACTGTCAGAACAAAAAGGTTACATTTTATGGATGCAACAGCCTGTCACTGGCAGCCCCTTATGATAATGAACCATGGTTTTACTAAAGTGACCATAGTTCAACTGTATTATTTGTAGATTCGAATCATGTGTAAAAAAAAACATATTTGAACCATGTGTAAACAAAAAATATAACCTAATAAGTTACCATTAAGGCGTATTGAATGTTAAAAATGCATTTAAAAAAAGTTAAGTGGTTATCATTACCCATTTTACTCTTAGCAATTTAATGAGTTAATGATGGTTAATGAATTCCCCTGAGAGGGGACCTTCTCTCCCAGGGGAAGGGCACAATCTGACACCCACACCAAGATCTCTGGAACCTCTATGTCTGGTCCCTGGACAGGACCTGGAGAAATTCAGAGATCTTTCACTTACAGTGGTGAATACCATTACGCAGTCTAGGGCCCCCTCTATGAGGTGGCTATATGACCTGATATGGTGCATTTTTGTGAATTGGTGTTCTTCCTATGGTAAGGATCCTCTGAGATGTGGCATCGGATATGCGAACAGCTCTTCTTTGTCTGCTTTGGAAGTCAGCAGAAGAGGAATGTTGTCTCCAGACTAAGATCTTCCACTAAATGGTGGATGCAGGTTGGGCTACACTTAATACAATCTGCAAATGGAACCAGTTTCAACCACAGTTTTGAACACTAGTTTGTGAACTCAGGTGGCTTTCACTTGTTTCTGTGTTTGTTAGCTCTCCGCTTATGTGGGGCCCATCACAGACACCTTCCCTATGTAGTACTTCCTTTTCATAAGTCCATAGGTTGTTTCTCCACATGTCACCTCCCCTTTTGTAAGATGTTTTCCGTAGTGTCACTCGGGAACAGATGCTTTCTCAAAGTTAACAACCAGGACTTTTCCACTGTTATTTATTCTTACTTCTCACAATGAGAAAAGGCTCTGGCTGAGATAACCTCTGTCTTATATGGTGGCTCTCTTGTATGTTGGAGAGTAAGGTCATAAGTCTTGGGTATTGGAAAGTTACGAAGAGGAGAGGTGCATTTGTCTGTGACACTCTGGGATTGTCACCATCTGTGCCCCCTTGAACTCGTAATGCATTTCAGCAGCTGATGCATTTAGTATAGGGACCCCTAGTGTCAGACTTTGACACAACATTGAAGTGACGGACTGAAAGGGAACGCCTCGGTTACCTATGGTAACTCTCATTCACTGATGGAGGGAATGGAGACATTGTGTCCCTTATGCCACAACTCTAAACTGCCTCTGAGTGGGTTGAGATGCTTGGTTGAACCACTGATGTCACATGGTCTATATTAACAATGTCCTTACTACATTTCTGGGCCTAGGAACATTTCAGTTGCATTGCTGTATATGCAGGGCCAGAAAGCTCTCGGATTACATCAAAAATATCTTAATTTATGATCTGAAGATGAACAAAGGTGTGCGGGGTTGGAACGACATGAGGGTGAGTAATTAATGACAGAATTTTCATTTTTGTGTAAACTATCCGTTTGAGAAAAGGCTAGTGAGAATTATCAAATGAATTGCATGCCACTTCATTAGACATAAAAGGAGCCATCTTGCTCCACTCATTCAGATCTGTTCTTTGGAGCTAAGAAGTCAATGTACAAATTTCTCTCTCAATTCACCTTCACTGTTGAATTCTACACCAAGTCTCTTCCCCTCTTGCACATTTAAATGTGGAGAGCGCCCATGGGATCTTCAGTACCTGAAAGATCAGAAATCCTCTAAAGGTTGGGAAACCAAGCCGACTTCAAAGAACTAGTGGTGATGAATCTGGACCTCTCTCCGACGGCCCGAATCAGGCAAACTGCCGCCGACGTGTGGAACACACCAAAAAAAAAAAAAGCTTGACAGACGCTCGCCGACAGCCCGACATTGGCTGATTGCCAAACATTGGCTTGATATGTCCTGGCCTTAAAGGGCTCATGACATAAGAAACCAAATTTCCCTTGACCTTTTGATACAGAAGAGGTCTTTGTATGGTTAATACATCCTGCACCTTTCATAACTTAAAATGTCCTCACCATCAATAAAAAAGCATTTAATGTAATAACCCCCAGAAAACATTTCGTTTTAGATCCTATGGGACAAGGTGACATCAGCTGGGCACAGTCATTTGCATAAACAATGCCTCCAGAGCAACACATTCACATAGGCCCTGCCCACTGGTTTCCAGCCGCAAATGACTTGACACTTGATCACGCTGAATTACAATCACTGTCGCTATCTTATCTACACTGTATACAGTATGCAGATGTGCATTTGCTTTCTGACACAGTCAACGTGCTCGAGTCTGTTGTCAGGACATATGAAGTGAAAGAATGTTCGGACTTTGAAGCATTTTGTTTTGAAAACAAGGCACAGTGTCATGAAGAGTTCAGAAAGAAAACTTTGTTGAAAGATGAAGCGGTACTAGATCAACCACAACCTGTACTAGATCAATCCACAACACGATCAACAGTGCTCCAGACACACGTAATCTCTTCAAAACATTCGATTCTTTTCTCTGTCCCCCTCCACCACCTCTTTAACAGCTGATGATTTTGCCACATTCTTCATAGACAAAACTAGAAAAATCAGTAGTCAGTTCTCAGCTCCACACACACAGGATTTCAAACCAACCACATCCACTGTTAAAACTACCCTCTTCTCCTTCTGTCTACTCACTGAGGCAGAAGTATCAAAATTTCTCCTCTCCAGCCATCCTACAACATGCCTACTAGACCCAATCCCCTCACACCTTCTCCAAGCAATCTCTCGTACACTCTTACCAGCACTCACACACATCATCAGTATATCTCTCCTCACAGGCACTTTCCACACTGCATTCAAGCAGGCTCGGGTAACCCCACTGCTCAAAAAACCTACAGTAAACACTTCACTTACAGATAGCTACAGACCCGTCTCTTGACTTCCTTTCATAGCAAAAACACTCGAACGAGTTGTCTTCAATCAGGTATTATTATTTCTTTCACAGAATAACCAACTGGATGCTAACCAGTTAGGTTTCAGGAGTGGCCATTCAACTGAGACTGCGCTACTGTCAGTCACTGAAGCCTTGCAGATTGCAAAAGCTGATTCCAAATCATCAGTTCTAATTCTGCTGGATTTATCTGCCGCTTTTGACACTGTGAATCATCAGATCTTCCTGTCCACCCTCTTCACTGGGCATCACTGGGATTCCACTTCACTGACCATTTTCAAGCAACCAACTGAAAAAACTCATCTCTTTGTGTCACCATCGACTTCATCCTAAAAAAAAAACTTGCTTCTCTTTTACTAATCCCCATTTAGCGTGTCTTATTTGAACCTGCCTGAAAACGTTGTCTTAACGAGCACCTTCCTGTGTCTATTTGCCTCTTTAAGGCAAGGCAAGGCAAGGCCAGTTTATTTGTATAGCACATTTCATACACAATTGTAATTCAAAGTGCTTTAACATCAAAGAATAAAAAAATTATCACAACAATAAAATAAGGAATTTAAAACTTTGAAAATGATTAAAAAATTTATTTAAGAAGTTTAAAATGAATTTAAGAAAACGATTATACATAAAATATAGTGCAATCAGTTCGGACATCGTACAGTGCTCATTCAATAAATGCACAGGTAAACAGATGAGTTTTGAGTCTGCATTAAATGTGACTAATGTTTTAGCACAACTGATCTCTTCTGGAAGCTGATTCCAACTGCGGGTGGCATAATAACTAAAAGCACATTCCCCTTGTTTTGTGTGAACCCTTGGTATTTCTAACTGACTCGATCCTAATGATCTGAGTGGTCTGTTAGGTTTATATTCAGTGAGCATATCTGCTATATATTTAGGTCCTAGGCCATTGATTGATTTATAAACGAGTAAAAGTACTTTAGAATCAATCCTAAATGTAACTGGAAGCTAGTGTAAGGACCTGAGGACTGGTGTGTTATGCTCAGATTTTCTGGTTCTAGTCATAATTCTGGCAGCAGCGTTCTGGATGAACTGCAGCTGTCTAATGGTCTTCTTGGGAAGGCCGGTGAGGAGACCATTACAATAGTCCACCCTGCTGGTGATAAAGGCATGAACAAGTTTCTCCAAGTCTTGACTGGAAACAAAACCTCTAATTCTTGCAATGTTTTTGAGATGATAGTATGCTGATTTAGTTACAGCTTTGACATGACTACTGAAACTAAGTCTGTCTCCAGAATCACACCAAGATTCCTGACTTGATTTTTAGTTGTTAGACCCCTAGAGTCAAGGTATGCATTCACCTTGAGAACTTCATCTTTGTTTCCAAATGCAATGACTTCGTTTT
The DNA here is from genome assembly GCA_018155175.1 of Sinocyclocheilus anophthalmus. Classification (NCBI taxonomy): domain Eukaryota; kingdom Metazoa; phylum Chordata; class Actinopteri; order Cypriniformes; family Cyprinidae; genus Sinocyclocheilus; species Sinocyclocheilus anophthalmus. The sequence continues at coordinate 154,062 of JADLZN010008627.1, forward strand.
TTTCTTTGTTTAACTGAAGAAAGTTCTCGCACATCCAACTGTTAATTTCATCAATGCATTGGCAGAGGGAGTCAATGGGGCTGTAGTCATTTGGAGATAAGGCTAGGTAAATCTGGGTATCATCTGCATAGCTGTGATAGGCGATTTGGTTCTTTCTCATTATTTGACTTAGTGGGAGCATATACAGGCTAAACAAGAGCGGTGGCAAGAATTGAGCCTTGTGGGACTCCGCATGTCATGGACGTCCACTTAGACTTGTGCTCTCCTATACTCACATAATACCTCTCCCTTCTAAGTATGACCTGAACCATTTGATTACCATCCCAGAAAGCCCGACCCAGTTTTCCAGTCTCTTTAGAAGTATGTTATGATCGACAGTGTCGAATGCAGTACTGAGATCTAGTAGTACCAGCACTGTTATTTTGCCAGATTCTGAATTTAAGAGAATATCATTTATTATTTTAATGAGTGCTGTCTCTGTGCTGTGTTGCGGTCGGAAACCAGATTGAAAATTAGGTATCCATTTGAGTTTAAGTATTTTTTCAGCTGATTAAAGACTACCTTTTCATTAATCTTTCCTATAAAAGGAAGATTTGTTATTGGTCTATAGTTGCTCAATATGGTTATCAAGATTTCTCTTTTTCAGAAGGGGTTTAACAACTGCGGTTTTCAGGGAGTTTGGAAACGTCCCAGAAATGAAGTGAGGCGTTCACCACTTCTAAGTGATCTGCTTCTAAACAGTTAAGCACCTTTTTGAAAAAATATGTGGGAAGTGTGTTAAGATAGCAGGTTGACGATTTAAGGTGCTTTACTATTTCTTCCAAAATTTTGCTATAAATTTCTTCAATAGCAGACATAGTATCTTCTTTTTGATGTTGTGGTCGAATATGTCTAACCTCTGCATACCTTGGGGATGTGCTAATTGCCTTCCTGATACTATTGATCTTCTCAGAAAAGAAGGAAGAAAACTCATTGCATTTGCTGTCGGAGAACATTTCACTTGCAATCTGACTTGGGGGGTTTGTCAGCCTCTCAACAGTAGCAAAAAGAGTGCGAGTGTTTTTTAAGTTACTGTTTATAAGGTTTGAGAATAATGACTGTCTAGCTTTGCCTAGTTCCATATTGAAAGTACGAAGGCTGTCTTTATGTATGCTATATTGTATTTCAAGTTTCGTCTTCCGCCACATACGCTCAGCTTTTCTGCTTTGTCTTTTCATACTCTGAACTGCTGTTTATTTTCTCCAAGCTGATTTCTGTCTGCTAGTCTTCCTGCTGACTTTCAAAGGAGCAATGTCATTAATAACATTCTTAACTTTTGAGTTATAGGAATCAAGGAGAAGTTCAACAGAGTCTGGAGAAATGCTTGGTGTTAAAGATATAGCCGCCATAAATAGCACACTAGTGTTTTCGTTAATGCAACTCTTTCTGACTGAGACCGATCTAGATTAAGTGGTAACAGAGATCAATATATCAAAAAAAAAATACAGAAGTGATCAGATAGTGCAACCTCCTTAATAACAATGGATGAAATGTTTATACCTCTACTGATGAGTAAATCTAGAGTATGTCCACGATTGTGTGTGGGTTCATGCAAATGCTGAATCAGGTCAAAAGTATTTATAACAGTTATAATTTCTTTTGTAGTTTTGTTTTCTGCATTATCTATGTGAATATTAAAATCTCCTGCAATAGCAAAACAGTCAAACTCGGAGGAAATCATTGATAGCATTTCTGTGAACTCTTCAATAAAGGCTGGAGAGTATTTTGGAGGCCTTTAAATAATGATAAACAGAATGTGTGGAGCATCTTTCAGCACAATACCTAGATATTCAAAGGACAAGTATTGACCAAATGACACTTGCTTGCATTGACGGACGTCTTTAAATAGAGCAGCTACACCTCCTCCTCTCCTAACAGTCCTGCAAACACTCCAGAAAGTGAATTTAGGAGGGGCTGTTTCATTGCTGACCGTTGCACCACTGCCCTGTCTTCTTCCTATGTTTTTTTTCATTTAGAAACATAAAATCCAGGTTGGTTGTGGTTATTAAGTCATTGATTAGAAATGATTTATTTTTAGTGAGCGAATGTTTAAAAATTGTAACTTGATGGCATTGCTTTGTGTCTTTACAGCAATCTTATTTTGATGCATAATAGGCCGCAGATTAGATAAGTCAGCCGTACTGCTTAAGAAGGCCTTAGACTTTCTATCACGTGATAAAACATAAATAGAGAAAACTACAGGCACACTGGGTTCCCGCTTGTTCTGTAAACATTTGTGAATGTTGCTGCTATTATAGCGGGGACCCGACACATATCACTGGGAGCTGTTATCAGTTGTTTTTGGTTCACCTACAGCAGATGGAGGGTTTGGGCCCTGGCGTTGTGGCAGCGGCCGGAGAGCTCTCACAGGAGGAGGAGGACGAGCTGGACCTGGCTTCAGTGGTAGTGGGGCCCGCCATTTTTTTTGTTGATATCTGGGGGCTTGCAGCGAATGAGTGGGAGAGTTTGGTCCCAGCATAAACCATTTCCTCCATTTTCTGTGAGAAGCTTAGAGGTGGAGATGTTGGAGAGAGGGATAATGTGCCTGGTGAGATGGGCTGTGGCTCTGTTGTTTCTGGTGGCTGAAATATGTTGTCCTGGCTTCCCTGGCTGTTTTCCAGAAAGTCGTCCTTGGATGCTGAGTCTTGGAGCTGTTCTGATATGTCACAGTCTGTCTGTGATGAGCTCTGTGGGCAGGGCTCAGCCGTGATGGTGTCCATGAGCAGGGCTAGTTGTGGCTGCGTGGTGTTATCAGTGTCATTGTGGGATGTGTCAACCACATGATGACTAGGAAGCTGATATGAAGTCCTGTGGTCAATCATACTATGTCCAGGTGTGTGTGTGCCATTCAGATTGAGTAGTTTGGCACACACTACTGAAAAATGATGGAGGGAGAAGTAGATGTTGTCCCTTAGCACTCTTGCACCAAGTTTGTTTAGATGGAGGTCATCCAGTTTAAACCGTTGTCTATGGCCCCAGAAAAGATTGAAGTTAAAAAAAAAACATCGATGAAAATTTGACTCCTTTTAAGCTGCGATTCGTTGTAGCCATGTGTTCGCCCAAGCAACGGGAACATATGATTTTCCATCTTCTGGAGTGGCCTCCACTGATTAACGCTGAACTTTGCGTCTCGAAGGTGGGGTGTGTAAAGAGTTAACTGAAATCCTTCTTAAGGAGTTCTGACTGTTCTTTCCGAATATCATTCTTCCCCACAGGGATGATGATTCGATTTGCAGTCTTGCGCTTCATTAGAATTTTCCCAAGTTCCTTGTTCAAATCAGAAACTGTTGCTTGAGGAAAGCAGAAAGTTGCTGAATTTCTGCTACTGATGTTTCTGATAATGGAGTCGCCCACTATCAGAGTCCTGGGCTCGGCTGCGCTCTGGGCTGAATCCCGCTGTCTGTTTGACCTTGAGCGCCTGTTAGTAGCGATGCTAGCTGCTGGCTGATCCGATTCTTGTTTAATCACATTTGGGGATTCCTCCCCCACATTCATTAATGCTTCAAATCTTTTCTCAAGATGTATAGGGGGTGGTAGAACACCAGTATTCACAAGCCTTGTCATAGCCAAATCTAGGGTAGAGGATGCTATCGCAGCAATATGAGATACTCGTGACAATCTAATGTCTCGTGTGCCTTTGGGTCTCGCTCCCTGTCTGTGCCATCGATTAGTGTGACAATCAGTATCGGCTTGTTTCTCTACACTTGGTATAAATTGTTTTTGAGATTGACTGGGTTCATGAGACTCACCGGCTGTATGCTGATGGGGTCCGTGATGATGGTCTGCTGAGTGTTCTGCCTGTTTTTGAAGTCCAGCAAGTAACTTTGTTTCAAGAACTGCAATCCTTTGTAGAAGTTTGCAGCAAGTAGATTCAACAGGAGGCGTTTTCTTTCTCTTCTGTTTGAATGTGTGCAGCTGTGTTTTTCCTTCTCCGGAATGTAAGCTGCTGGCAGTGGGAGGCAAAGAGTGTTCTTTTTTGTAGTATTATTCCAGTCCCAAGAGTTTTTAGTTTTAGTGTCTGTGCCAAAAAAATGTGTTGTTTGAGCACTGTGCTAATCTGCTGAAATTAAAATCTCAGAAAAATCAGAGAAAAGTACAGAAATAGGGAGCAAAGCGCAGAGCAGTAAGCAAAAACGTCCGAACGGTAGCGAAGCCGGAAGTCACATTTAAGATGAATCGCTTGATGTATTCCCCAATTGTCACTTTGGATAAAAGCATCTGCTAAATGAATAAATGTAAATGTAAATGTAGATCTGACTGCATCAACAGTAAATTAATGATTTCATATTGCTTTGTCTGGAAATTACTGTTTTATTTTGATTATGTTGTCAAAACACTCAAGACATACAATAGCGAGGGGGCGTTGATAGTGTTTCCTATGCAATGATGTTAGCCAATGATAAGAGTGGCCGATTACTGAGAAGAATCGCGGTTCAACTGAAGCAATTTCAGAGGGTCATGGGCTGGGGGGTCATATGGTGACCTTTACCAGTTACCCCACTTGGGTTGATGCATATGAGACTGCTTCAGCATGCGCAGTTATCACACTGATCTGTCACTAGACTGTTAGGTGTTGGACAGACCTTGTGTTTCTACGGGTGCGAGTTCCCATAGAATAAGTGTTGAGGCATGTTGTTGTCACAACAGATGTGTACAGTATAGTCTGGGTCATTGTATGCAACAGGCATGCAGCCCTCGGACCCTGGACAGGGCCCTGGTTGCATTGGCATATCAACAGCCTAGAGTTGCTGGCTGGACTGCTGGCCCTGCAGAGGTTTCGATCATTGATTCAGGACAAGCATGTGTTGGTTTGGACAGACAACACAGAAACGGTGGCGTACATAAATCACTAGGGCAGTACCCGTTCTTGTCACAGGTCACAAATCGCCCACCATCTCCTCCTTTGGAGTCAGCAGCGACTGAAGTCACTGGGTGCCACTCATATTCCAGATGACCTCAATCGCACAGCCAAATGTGCTTTTGTGACAAGTGATTCAGTTTGTGGAGACTCCATCCCCAAGTGGTCCAACTGATTTGGGGTTGATTCGGCAAGGCATAGGTAGTTAGTTTGCTTACGAGTAATCCTCCCTTGTGGTATTCCTTGACCGAGGCTCCACTCGGCATAGATGCTCTGGCACCTGGGCCAATGCAAGTATGCAAGTAACTCTCATTCCTCGTGACAGCCCCTCCTTAGTGAATCCTCCAGAAGGAAAGCAGGAAAGACATTCTTTCTCAGAGGCAACGTCCACGCAACCTCCACGTCTGGCTCCTGGGTGGCATGTGAAAGACCTCAATGGGCTATCACCAGTGGTAATAGACACTATCACTCAAGCCAGAGCCCCCTCTGCGAGGCAGCTGCCTACTTTAAAGTGGCATTTTTTCCTGCAGGAAAGGTCGAAGAGGCAGTTATACCCCTCCATCTTGAAAGTGTACTGTATACTAGGGGTGTTGTTTTCTTCTGTTCACTAGCGAACAGCGCCTCTCTAACAGACATGTGAAGAGTGGCGGAGTGGGCTACACCCAACACTTTTGTGAGATTCTATAATCTCTGGGTTGAGCTAGTTTTGTCCTGAGTGTTTGTAGGCATGAACAGGTAAAACTTTGGGCAACTGGCTGGGTGTATACCTTGCATACTGTGCCTTTCCCCTCTCTGAGGTGATAACTGTGCTCTTATTATCCAGGTGAATTTTCTAGTGTCCCGTAACCCTAGATACTCTCTTACTCTCCAGCACTCATCAGTAGCTTAATTCAGCAGAGGAATTCACTATTTCACTACTGCAGTTCACTACTGCAAGAAGACGGGCATAACCTGTGATATGCCCCCTTTCAGGTAAACCCTTCATTTTGGGTTAAGTGCTCCACATTTCTCTACTGGTAATGATGTATGACGCAAACTTTGGGTCTGCACAGCTGTAAGTTTTTATTGTTAAGTGAAAAAGGTCAAGAATCGGCTGAAGTGATCTATTCCCATTGTAAGTATGATCCTTACCCTCCCCTCACAATATACTGGGCTATGGCAACTTAATTGGGGCATTGGGAAGGGTACAACGTGGCCTGAGTGCACTTGTTATTAGGCATGCAGCAGCTTGCCTGCATCTGCACTACCAAACTTCGTAACATGGTTCAGCTGGCTGTGGCATTTAGTAAAGGGTTCCCTAATGTCACTTCATTGACACAAAGTTGAGTTACTGAGAGATAGGGAATGTCTTGGTTACTACTGTAACTTTATTAACTTTATGAACTGCTTTCATAAACTTACATGTTAAATGTTTATTGTAGCTATATGGGCGCTTAGTTTTTCTTGTTTAATAACACTTGGCCAAAATCTCACGATATAATCGATGATGTTACGTAACATGCTCTAAAAACACGGCGGAGCCGATGGGTCGAAGGACCGAGGTGGAGTCCAGGACTCGGAGACTGAAGGCGAAGACAGGGGATCCTTACGCCTAGGCAGAGCTGGAGACTGGAAGTCCTGAGATGAGCTCCCAGATGGCGCTGACTGAGGGTGAGCTGAGGCACCAGCGGAGATAGGGCTGAGAAACTGACTGGTATAAGAGGCGGGAGAGGGAGGCTGGGAGGGAACACAGGAGAACAGGAGCTTGGCAGAACCAGCGGAGACACAGGAGATTCAGGGCTGGACGGAAGCAGCGGAGACATAGGAGACTCAGGAACACTGGGTATTACCTCCCCAAACCAGTCTTATGAAGTCCTCTTCATTAAAACAGTCCATTAATTCCTCATAATATTGTCCAGAGGCCAACTTCAGCTCACCCTCAGTGGCGGGAGTGTGGGCGGGGCTTCCCTCCAAGCCCTCGATCTACACAAGGACTCCCACAGCTAAACGCGGCAATGCCAGCTCACACACCTGGACAGTCACGTCGTCAAGCTCGGGCTCCGGGGCGATGATCGGCTCAGTCAGTCTGGGTATGCGCGCTGGCTCACGTGTCGCGGCAGGCTTAGGCTCTCCATCTGCGGTGGGCTCAGGCGATTGCTCCGTGCAGCGGGATGACGGCTGGCTGGTCACTGGTTCTGGAGTGGGGCTGGAGATATCCTCTTTAACGGGGCAGACAGAGAAATAAAGACCATTATTCTCCAGCACCCACTCCACACATGCGGCAAAGTTGTACCGAGGATTGCTCCCGGGGAGGCGTGCCTTAGACCGCTCGCTGAGGCTTGAGATGCAAAACACGCAAAACGAGCGGTCTGGATAGTGTGTTTGGCACGCCAACTCCAAAAAATCCCAGGTGTGAGACTCCAGAGAGCGGTCCCTCTGCTCCAGGTATATCAGGGCAACGGCAGGATTGTCCATGGTGACAGGGAAGTGGGGAGGGAAGGAAACTAAAATGCAGCAAAAAAACTGTATAGGTCTGGTATTCTGTTACGTAACGTTGTCTAAAAACACACACGAAGATGAAGATAAACTCATAAAGTCTTTAATAAATCCACAGAAAGGTAAATCACAGGAGACAGACAGGAGACACACGTAGGAGCAACATTCACAATACCGGACCACGAGTAGACAGAAACTGAAGGCTTTTAAATACAGGCAAACAAATGAGCAAATGAGACGATTAAAAAGGACAGGTGAACAGAATGAACTAATCAACACAAAAGTCCAAGGATGTGACAGATGAAGAGCTATGTGCACAGGATATTTAAAACGTGCAAAAGTATATTGGCTACAACTAAACGGCAAATGCTTAGACTCTTCTCCGCTCTTCAAACACACAAAAAAACATTAGCCTTTACAGTCAAAGTGTTTGAGTAAAGAAAACAATGTACTTATTCAAACAGTTATTTTCTCTTGCATCACTAACAAACGGAGATCTGTCTTCCAGGCTGTGCGCGGCATGTCAATCTGAATAGAGGCGGGGTGAAGTTGTAAGGTTTCACTGACAGTTTGAGGTTCCAGTGACATTACAATGTTTTACTGACAAGCTCTTTTGAATGCTTTTCATTGGTTAAATATTTGTACTAATTTAAAATAATGATAACGAAATATAATAGAAATATGAAGTTTGGATAATTTTCCACGGCACACCAGACTGGGCTAGGGTATGGCGACTGCCATACTATGCCATACGGACATGCCGCCCCTGAGTGATATTCTGCTTTTTTCCTCAGTGATTCACGATTTACATATGATTAGATTGGTTTAAATCAACTTTGAAACCTTATTTTTTATGTTATGTATTATTTAAAACAATGATTTTTAATCGTGGCTTCAATAGTAGTGAATCACTGATATTTAGACTGGCGGCATTGTCTTATACCCTGTAAGATGATTTACATAAACAACATGTTTGAGCAAAAGAAATATAATATTTTTTGAAAAAGCCAATTATTTCTAGAACCTGATTATTATAGGCTTATTTTTTCTGCAGTGACCCAGAAGGAATAATAATCAGTGTGGTAGAGTGCTCCAAGGCATTTTTTATTCTTGGAAATGGAGAGGAGGTCATGTATCCCGATGTCTTTCACGTAGACTAATCAAAGTCCTATGCTACCTTTGACCTTAGATGTGTAAAGTTTATGTCTGAGGTCATATGTCATCATGATTTTCTTTTGACTAATGACATGAAGACTATGTGCTGACTGCCACTGCTTTAAAGAAATAGTTCACCTAAAAAATTGGAGTATAATTTCATACATGCTATCTAGAATCTATATGGACACAGTTCATTTTACATTGTAACTTTCATTCTTGTAATGTATAGCACTATCTACTGGACTTAGGAAATATTGCAATTCAAATTCAGCTGTATCATACACAGTGATTTAAGTTTTCTCTCATTTTAATTCAAAGTGAGGGCATGGGGCTGTTTACAGATAGTCACATGGCTTATCTACATCTTGGAGACACAACAGAGCTTCAGTGTCAAAAGAGGTCAAAAGAAAAACGAAAGAAGATCGAATAAAGGCATATGATCAGCACATGTCACCGAAGTTCCATTGGATACACTTGCCAATGAAACACTCTAAACAATTTAAAATCAAAATCGAGGAAGAAAAAGAAAGAAAGGGAAAAACAAGAAGAACAAAGTGAGAGAACAGAGAGAGCGGGAGAGAGAGGGGGAGACCGACTAAACTCTCGGAAAAAGCAAAAGGGGAAGTCTGCAAATAAAGGGAGAGGAGGAGAAACGGTAGAAACCACATGTGGCTGTTAGGAGCCATAATCCAGCTATGGAGCGAGACCGAATTGCTGGTAAGTAAATCTTTCTCTCTCTTTCAGTTTAAAAGACAGCTGAGAATGAGAACCCTCATAAATGGATTTTAAATTTGTTCATTACATAATTTTTTCTTTAGGGAAAGTACCATGTAATTCCTGCTTTTTGCAGGTTGGTCAGGTCAGGCACAGTTAGGTGTGACACTCAGTACTCTCAGTTTCTGTGTTTGGTTTTCTGTGGAGTTTGGATCAAAGCAGTTTGTTGAAGTCGTTACAGTACAGTAGTTGGTCTGAATAAACTATATTCTGTCACTTGTGTCTACTTATTCTTAACTGTTTTTTCTTACAAAAAGGAAATCAGTTTTCCAAGATGCAAAGTGCAAAAATCATTAATTGTTTCGTCTATGTGGTTTGTGCTTTTCATTTTTTAGGAAGACACATGACCAAGGGTGTGATTTTATCAATAAGGAAGTGGAACTTCTTTTTAGTTTCTGCTTTGTAACTCATTTCAAATTCTCTCAATCTGCATTTCAAGTATTTTTTCTCTTTTCAATTATATGTAGTTTATAAACACATTTTACAGGTGAACTTATTGAGGTCAGTGTTCCCTTTGAAGGGAAACAAGAAATATACTTGTTGCATGTAGACAACTCCCTGTGAATGTCACTAAATTAATGGAGTATATGTGTGTGCGTGACAGTGAGAAGGTTTACCTTACTCAGCAGAATCTCCCATAAGGACTGTGTCTATATCACACAGCAGAACAGCTGTGCAGGGAGGGGTTTGCTGTGTGGCATGCCTCAAATCTTTGGAGCTTCTGTAACATCAGCTGTTCTGGTTGGCAATGCCACATGCTCTACAGACACCCTGATATAATATATTGTGTTTAATTTATTCATCCATTAGTTTAGCACACCATATCTCTCCGTCTTCGTATTGTTGATCAGAATATCATCATGTGTTTTACATGTCACATCATGAACGGGATTGAAGCAGTTTAACAGGTGACCACAGAAGGGCATTAGAGCTTTTCTGCATCAGAATATTATACATACTGTAGATTCAAATATAACTTAAAAGGATGAGATGGAGTCTGTGAAAGTATAATTCGGGAATTCGTCTTTGTGTTGAAAGCTTTTTGTATTTGTGTAAAGCTGATTGTGTTGTGTTGAAGTGTGTGTGTCTGTTATCAGGGCTGGGAACAGATTTCCGAACTGTAAAATAAGCTTCATCGAGGATGTTGTGGGCAGAGCTACTTCCTGGTTCTGCGTATCCATTGGTTTGCACATGTTGCCATGGTAATTAACACACAGGATTGTTTTGAAAGTGATATGGCAGAGAATCCTAGAACTTTTTGGCCCTTGTGTCTCCTCTCAGAGCTCAGACTCAAGATTATGTTACATGTCAACACGTTAGCATAGTTAAGATAACAAGCACACAGAGAGAAACACTGATCATGTGGTAGGCTACTTGTAGTCTAGATAACACTCTGGATTCTATTGTGGAATCAGAGAGGGCTATTTTGAGAGTTAAAAATTATATTAAATGCAATTATCTGAACTTTAGTGTATTTTTTAAACCAATTAAATAGGACTTAAGTATGTCTTTATATGTAATTTCATTAATACTTGTATAGTCTTTATAACAGGGGTACTCAAGTTCAGAGGCCAAGCGGGCTGCATTTAAACTACATAAAATGCGAAGGGCCACAAATTACAACTTGCATCATCAGACTTTATTTAAGACAATATTTGCAGATTTACTGATTTAGAAATACAGTTTTTTACTTATCTAAGTCTTTCTTGTTCTTGTTCTATTTAAAATACACTGAGCCATGTATTATATAAAGAATATATATATATATATATATATATATATAATACATATTTAAGAGAAAAATCTGGAAAAAAAAATTGGATAAAAGTTTGTTTTGCTTATATTGATGAAAAAAAAATGCATTTCATATGCTTGCCACTAAAACATTCGGGAGCAAACATAGTTCCAATTGTCTTTAGAAAAGTAGTATTTTTAAATACTTTTTTAACTATATTGTATGAATATTTTATTTTTTAAAGGATATCACCTTCTTCCCATGATTCTGGAAAAAAAAACAGACAACTAAACAAATAACATGTAATTAACTAGAGTTTCTAGAAAAAATTGCTGCAGTGTATTTATATAACACAATATTCAACAAATTAATAAAAAAAGTTAAAAACAAAAGATCAAACACTAATAATTCAGACTTGTCATTAAAGACTTCACTTGTTTCATTCCTGAATTAATCAACATTCCCTTTCGATACTTCACTCGTACTGCATCGCTCCCTACTGGGCTCGCATTCGCACATCCTCGTCTGCTGTGCTCTCCTCAGTGGATGGCGCTAAGGAACGAAGTTATGAAAAACGACCTCCTCTTGATGAGTCAGTGGCTGCGTACCTCTGCCCACCCACTGTCATTGGATGGAAAGCGAAGGTGGCTCACCCCTCCAAGCCCTGCAGAACGACGTCTGCCCTCGCTGGACGAGAGTACTCCTCCGCCGGGCAGGCAGCCTCAGCTCTGCACTTCATGGCCGTGCTCCAGGTCTTTCAGGCCAAACTCCTCCAAGGCATGGACGAGTCCGGACCCGACACCGCAGCCTTCAAGGGACTGCGCAGTGCAACAGACCTGGCTTTGCGAGCTACGAAGGCTACAGCACAGGCCATAGGGAGGTCAATTGCCAGCCTAGTGGTATTGGAACGCCACTTATGGCTAAACCTCACTGAAATTAAAGAGGCTGACAAGGTCCCCTTCCTCAACTCTCCGGTCTCCCCTATGGGGCTGTTTGGACCCGCCGTCGAGGGATTTGCAGAGCGTTTTTTTCAGCGGCACAGATGTCGTCCCAGGCAATGCGGCACTTCCTGCCTAAGCGCTCCAGCTCTGCAACAGCCACCAGCCGCCCCAGACCTGCACCAGCACGGTAGCCAGCGAAACCTACTCAGAAGCCTGAGCCCCGACAGTGCTCCCACTTGGCCAGACGCTACCCATTTCCAAAGTGCCAAGGACCCCGGCCCAGGCTGACGTTGGATCCTGTGCCTCAAGCGTCGTCCTGATCTGCTGGGCAGGAAGAGGAGGGGCAAAAAGTCTCGCCAGAGCCGGACCACCCCTAAAACGCCCTCTGATGTGCCCTCAAGCACCCTGTTCGGTTCCGGGTGCCAGTAGCAGTATGTTTGTTATAAGAACTGTTGTGAATATGGGGCCTGTTCCAAAAGTGCCCTCACAAACAGCCGCTGTTATAGTGAGAAAAATAAAAAACAAACATTTTCAAAAAGAGAGCAAATGTCTTCTTCCAGTTATCACGAGTGTCAAACCCCTCACCACACGGGCCGAGGCCTGGCATGGATCCGGAGTTGTCAGACTGGGTTCTGGGGATTCTAAAACGAGGTTACTCACTCCAGTTCGCTCGAAGACTCCCACGGCTCCGCGGTGTGTTCTCCACGCTCACGTCTTGCGATCCGAGGTGAAGAATTTACTGGCAAAAGGAGCCATAGAGACGGTTCCGCCAGCTCAGAGTGAGTCAGGCTTCTACAGCTGTTACTTCCTCGTCCCCAGAAAGGATGGCGGCCTCTGGCCCATCCTCGATCTCAGACACCTGAACCGTGCCCTCATGAAACGGCCGTTCAGAATGACTACGATGAAGCAGATCCTCTTGCAAATACGCCCAGGAGACTGGTTATTTTCTCTGGATCTGAAAGATGCTTACTTTCACATCCAGGTAGCCCCCCATCACAGACGATTCCTGAGATTCGCCTTCGAGGGAGTGCCATATCAGTACACTGTCCTGCCCTTTAGACTGTCCCTAGCTCCGTCTTTGACGAAGTGCATGGACATGGCTCTCTCCCCTCTGATGCATATGGAACGATATTCCGGACAATTTTCAAATAGAATAGCAAATTGTATTTTCAATTGCGTTTTCAATATGTGGACGCATAAATTGTGACATAATCCAAATGCAATTGCAAATCCTGCATTACCGTTAGCATTTTCGCTTTCGCGAACGCACAGTGACAGCCAAATTTCAAATGAAAACAAAAGAAAAGTCCATTTGCAACTGTATTTCCCGTGTCTTAGGAGTTACGAGCTGTCATATTTAAATAGCAATATTAAATACCACGTCTGCTTTTTCACTCTCGCTGCGTCGCGCATGTAACCTGCCAAAACTCAAATGGAATCGCAATTCCTTTTGCATTTGAATTTCCGACGTCTACATGGAAAGCTGTCAATCATTGTCAGGGGCGGGACTATACTAGGGGGCGTGTTTGTATTGGGAGGTGACGTCACTCACAGACGACCGTGCCGAATGCTCTGATCAATGGAGGTAATCGGTAAGGCTCCGCTAAAGGCAGCTACCAATCGGTTTCACACCTGTGTGAACGAACAGACAGTGGAACCTTCTTGGCACAATACATAATTCTGTATTTTTTACCCCAAATGTAGCGACTATCCCCTGCTAACAGCGGGAGCCACAAAGGTACGCACAATAGGTCAATATTCACTATTAACCAAAAAACGCTTTTCCCCTGTCTCTGCATCTCTCCCTGTTTACTCTCACTTACATTTTTAATCCGTAATAGAGAGTGTGTCACTTGCCTCAAGACCTTTTACCGTTTGCAATCCACTTGATGCACTTAAGCAAACAAACAAACAGAGCAAATCTACACGTATTTACCTATTTGACACCTATATCTTATTCCTATCTAATAGACTATGTGCACCTGCCTCAAGATCTCTCAGTCTGTTTACGATTCGATAGATGCATGTGACAAAACAGAAAATGCTGCTAATCTTACTACCTTTCCCCCAGATGACCACTTCAGCAGTTCAGATTTAGGTGCAGCTGTCACAGAACACGCCACAGCCAAGGCAAGATAAAATTAAAAATCACGTGCATCAATCGCGGTGTCCTGTGGCTGTAAATAGTGAGAGATCTTGAGGCCGGCACAACGCTTTGGTGCCACGTACGGGACACAAACTCCATAACGGATTAAAACTGTTGAATAAAATATAAAGTAATGTGGAAAATAAGTATAGATTAGTTTGTTTGCTTAAGTGCATCAAGTGCAGTGCAAACGGTAAAAGTTCTTGAGGCAGGTGTGACACACTCTCTATTACGGATTAAAAATGTAAGTGAGAGTAAACAGGGAGAGATGCAAAGACAGGTGAAAAGCGTTTGGTTAATAATAGTGAATATTGACCTATTGTGCATACCATTGTGGCTCCCGCTGTTAGCAGGGGATAATAGCTACATTTGGGGTAAAAAAGACATAACTATGTATTGTGCCAAGAAGGTTGCACAGTCTGTTCGTTCACACAGGTACGAAACTGACTGGTAGCTGCCTTTAGCGGAGCCTTTACAGATTACCTCCATTGATCAGAGCATTCAGCACGGTCGTCTGTGAGTGACGTCACAATACACAATACAAACACGCCCCCTAGTATAGCCCCACCCCCTCACATTGATTGACAGCTTTCAGAGTAGACGTCGGAAATTCAAATGCAAAAGAAATTGCGATTCCATTTGAGTTTTGGCAAGTTACATGCACGACGCAGAGAGAGTGAAAAAGCAAATGTGGTAAATAATATTGCTATTTAAATATGACAGGCTCCTTACTCCTAAGAATGGGAAAATACCAGTGCAAATGTACTTTGTTTTTCCTTTGAATTTGGCTGTCCTGTGGTTCGCGCAAGCGAAACTTGCAACGGTAATGCAGATTTGCAATTGAGTTGGTTTAGCTCATCAATTTATGAGGTCTCCACATATGAAAACGCAAATTGAAAATACCCTTTGCTATTAGATTTGAAATGTCCGAATATTCCATCGATGCAGACAGGAGTCGCATTTCTGAATGTCAGGACTGGCTATCTTACGCCAAGTCAGGAGGAAGCCGAGTAATATCCAACAGGTCACTCCTTCTCAGCCACTTAGAGAACATGGAAACTGAGGGTCAATTTTGCCGAGCTCCTGTCTCCCAGCCAACAAAACTCATTTTGGGAGCAGTTTTCAACTCAGTCACATGAGGGCGGTGGTAGTCGCGCCAGAATGGGGCACTGGCCCTACAACAACCTCCGCGATTTCAAAATCGCCTCTCGCCCCTCTTCAAGTTGTCAAAGATGCTGGGGCCTCTGGCCTTGCCCGTCCCCCCCCCCCCCGGCTAATAACAGCTGGGTTGCTCCTGCTATGAGACCCTTCAGTACTGGCTGAAACTCAAATCCCACCCATGTGTGGCATCACGGCGCATCATGTCCAGGATTAGCCAGACCTGGTAACCTGTGAAAAACCACAGTGGTTTCAAGCAGGGCGTGACTATGGGTTTGATTCACAGAAAGACGGGTTGCTCGACAGATGCATCCAACATGGGTTGGGGGAGCTCTGTGCTGAAGGCGACCGACCTTGGCTCCGGGTCGGATTCAGAGCACGGATATTAGGGATTAAATTTTTCCGGAACGATCGATTCTTAAATCACAGAACGATTAATCTAGCTGGTTTTTCAGTTATGCCGAGTTCACATTGACGATTCAAAGTAAGTGCCAAATGTTGGTTTCACACTGAAAGATATCGGGGGTGCATTCAGTTGTGGCTGTGTTCACACTGCCGATGAAACGACGACAGGAGTTACACACTGCATGACTTTACAATAGGGAGAATCACTGATAACTCTGTCTGGTTCAAGGTTGCCAGGTTTCGCTACAAAACCCGCCCAATTACTAATCAAAACTAGCCTGAAAATAGCCCAATTGCTTTCGAGGGGATCCCCCAGTAAAAATCACGTTCGGGGTAAAATACACATTTTTTTGGTGGGGTTCCCCTGCTAAAATTAGCATTCCAGGGGATAAATATCACGTTATTGGGGTCGCTTCAAACTGCTGACTGAAAAACAACGGCGGCAATCGCGGATTTGGCAACACTGGTCCGCAAACTACATTTCATATAACTCCTCCCCGAACTTCCAGATGCCCTGTATCGTGCTCTTTCATTGGCTGTAGGTCATCACACAGCAGGATTGTGAATCGCCGACAGCTCCAGATATTTAGCATGCCAAATATTTCACTCGCGTGAACGAACCGATTTGCCTCCGATTTCCGCATTTTCTGAGATTTGCCAACCCTGTTCGTGGGGACGTGAAAACGGGCTAAAATCGTTTTTTTGCAGGTGAACTCGGCCATTAAGGGACGGACATGGACAGGGTATTCCATCAATAAATCCAATAAGCATATTGTGCTTTGGTACGTGTAATATGAATACAAAGTCTCAGATTAATTCGTCCATTGATATTGCAGTATTTAAAAATAAATGTCGTGTTGGCACTGTTTAAGTGGCGTGCCAGCCGCTATAGGCCGCAGTTCATAGCGCGAGGCGCACGTGAATGATCATTCCTCCACATAATACCAGTTTCAGCACAAAAATAACATGACTAAACATCCGAATTCGGTAAGTACAAGAAAGAGTACAAACTTTTACCATCCGTGTCCTGTCTCAAGAATGCCTCAATCAGTGTTTCAGCTGCACCGCAAAGAGTCATAATAATGGTCTTGTAAACAATGTAACATAACGTACATTTACCCCAGAAAAAAAAAAACATATTTGGTGACCATAATCTCATTAGTCAGATAGAAAATTAAACTGTAGAGAGGGGCATTTTGCTTATTATATGCACCATATAACATATTCATTGTACATTTTACTGTTCTTCAATGTTTATTTTATGTTTGAATAAATCCATCAAATTTTTATGACAGCCACCATTTAAATGATTATATTTCCCCAAAACCTTTGAATAGGAGAAAATATGATATGTAACGGTAACTCTACTTCTGTAAACACTTAATAAATTTTAACCTTCATATTATAGTTAATGGTAGTACCACTGTCTCTCGTGTAATTTTACAGCATTATGTTCAGAGCTGTTTTTTTCCTTGAGAAAATTTGGCTGTACTGTACTGAGATTATCCAAAATAATCGAGATGAATGGTAATCGAATTAAATTCGCAAGAAGAAATTTGTGTTCAAAACCCAGGCATACGCTCTAATCAATGCTCGAGATGAGGGACTGAAGGGACCCACGTGTAGCACTCAGACAGCATGACAGTGGGTCTATATAAATCAACAGGGGTGCGCGCAGCTCGAAACATCCTTTTCGGAGATGGTGTTTTAAAACGCTCTTGAGTGGGCACATCTCAACTGCGTTATTGAGGCAGCACTGTGCTGCATATTGAACGAGGAGCAGACTGCTATCTCGGAGCAGCAACTCCCTCAGTCGATTGGATGCTCCACCCACAAAACAGTCAGAGAATTGGGAGATCTTTGGCAGGTAGAGGTCGACCTTAGTCTCAAAGAAACCTCTCTTCGTTGCCACTATTTTTCGAAAAAGCAGGACGCGTTGGCCCACGATTGGACCACTCGTCCTGTTATGGCTTTTATACCGACGTTTGCATCCCTCAGGTAATCAGAAGATGTCGGGAGCAGCCAGGAAAGGGTCTTCTGTGGCCTGCTCTGGAAGGAACCAGCTTTGGGTTAGAGCTGTTCAGCTGCAAACACGCAGCCCCGTTGGCCTATTCCCCTGAGGCAGGACCTATCTCTCCAGATGAACCGGACATTGGCACCCCCAGCCCAAGCTGTGGGTTCTGCACCTTGGCTATCGATGGAATGAGTAGATCTACCTGGGAATTTACTATCTAACAGGCTAAAGCACTTCTACGAGACGCTCTACTGCTTAAGCTGTGGTCTTTTCCGCCTGGTGCAAACCCGCGGGAGGACCCAGGTTCATGTGACATATCAGTGATAGTCCTACTACAAGAGCTGTGGACAAGGGCCGCTCCCTGCCACACTAACGTCTTGGCAGCTATAGCAGCTTTCCATGTCTATAGCCGGACAGTATTGGGCTGGAAAAATTAGTTGTAATTTCCTGAGAGGATCAGGAGGCTCCAATCCCGCCCCCGGACCCCCACGGGCTGGTGGGACCTGCCCACGGTCCTGAGGCAATCAAGGGCTCAACACTTCACCTCCCCCACTACAAGTCTGAGGACTTTAAACCTGCGATAAAACGCTCTGCTACTGGCTGTAGCATCGGGTTAACGAGTAGGGTGACTTTCAGGCTCTCTCTGAAGTCATGCCTGGCTTGGTTGGGGCCTAACGACGCCAAGAGTCATCCCTAAAAACCAAGACATGGGTACGTTCCTAAGGTGCTCTACACCCCGTTTAGAGCCCAGGTTATTACTCTCTCTGCGCGTCCTCCTGAGGAGGACCAGGAGTGTAACTTTCTCTGCCCGGTTAGGGTGCTGAGAATTCACCCGTTCAGGCGGTCGGAAACAATTTTTCGCATGCTTTGGAGGCCGCACCATAGGGTCCCCGGTCACAAAGCAGAGGATATCTCGATGGTTAGTTGACACTATTGCACTAGCATACTCCTTCCTGGGCCTTCAGAGCCCCATATGGGTGAGAGCCCATTCCACTAGAGGCGTGGCCTCTTCCTGGGCGTTGTCTAGTGGTGTGTCCATAGCAGACATCCGTGCGGCGGCCGGCTGGGCCTCGCCGTCCACAATTACCAGGTTTTATAGCTTGGAGTCGGCCTTGCAGGCTCGGTGCTATTCTGCTTAAATGGATAGCACCTGTCTAAGGCGTAATTTGTCGGTACGCTCTTGGCCCTTTCAGGAGTGCTGAGGCTGTACGAAACCGTTGGAACGATTATCCAAGACTGGGCTGACCTCAGGAAGTTCAGCCTCTTGCCCGAAAGGCACAACAAGTACACATAATGTTTTTAAATGTTCCTCTTTTGTTAGACAACACTTCTCTTTTAAGTGTTTGGGGCGTGCCGTGTATCGCTTTTTAATTGCAAGTTTGGTCGCCGTTGCCCCCGAGATCGCACAGCTTTATAATGAGATCGCTTATACATTTAATCAAAAAATCTGACTGCATAATATTTTGAGGGCAAATTGTAATAAAAATAAAATTTGTTCTGGTTCAGGGGCGCATTGTGTTCGCAGCCACAAAATTAATGCAGACGGGCCGCCTGTTGAGTACCCCTGCTTTAAAATATGGTTAAAGTATATTGTCGAATGCTCTAACAACTAACTGTTTTCCGTCAATGGCCTAGTTACAATGATACACATATACTGTGTGTTCACAGACAGCATATACTACATATATAACTAAAAAACCACTCATCCAGCAGTTTAATGACATGGTTGTGTAATTTCTACAGCCTTTAAAGTTAACATTCTGCATTCAGTGACCTCCAAACTGGATGTTCAAGTGCTGGTCTTGTTCCATTAATGAGACGTATGGGATATCCTGAATGACTCATGACCTCACGTGTACACAGAGACACACACACACACACACACACACACACATAAGCCAAAACACTGTCAGTAATTATTACTCATATTTTATAACAGAAACTCAGTCTTACCATTTAGAAATACTGGTCTTTAAGGGCTTTGGATAGCCGCAGATTTGGCAGAAAGATTCAGAGAAAGAGTAGCACAGAATTCTCTCAGCACTACCCTGTCCTTACAGACAAATCACTGTGCAAATATTCACTTTAAATGTACAAGGTAGTTTTTTATGGGTGTTCATGCACAATAGTTATAATACCATATTGTAACTACTGTACAATATATTGGGTGTTTTTTCTGTCAGACCCCATAAAAATAGAACGATTAGATTTTTGACACAAAACTACTTGTGAACCCCCCCATGAAGAAACCTTTTTATACAGTTCAATTTGTATCTTGGTCCCCAAAGACAGCCTATTAAACCAGACTATGCTCTGTATTCTCAAAGTTGCACTGTGCTGTCAATTAAACGTTATTCCTTGAAGACAACAAATGGAAGCTTTTTAGCTAGCTTAGCTTAGTTATTAACCTTACTGACTAGTCAATAGACGGATGTAAATGGTAATGAGTAAATTTCAACACCAAATGAGCTGTCCGCTTAGGCATCACTTAAGTTATAATTTAAGGCCTGTTACACCAACTCAAATGTGGGACAACATAAATGGTTATTCTGTCACCAGCTTGTCATGAGGGCTTTTCACACTGCTCTTCACCCCGAGTTATCATCATTCTAAACCCAGTTTTTAACCGTTTCACACCTGTAACGAATCAGCTCATGACAGGAAATATGAATAATTAACCATAACTAGTTATAATTAACTATTCATATTTTAGATCCGCTGTAGATATTTAGCTGACCTCTCAGGGTCAACTGTCTTGTCAATTCTAAGAACGTTAATTTACTGGTTAAAGGAAATAACCTTCTTACTTTACAATTCTATAAGTTTGTAACGTAAAACTGCATGATTATTGACTCCGGTTATGAATAAACAATGAACACGTCAAGTGTGATAAAAGTAAGGTTTTATTAACTACATAAAAACTTAAACTAGTCCAACATACTACATAAAAACATAAACTGGTCTAACACACACACACAAACACACTATAAATGGTCTACAACACATACACACCCACACACACCTACAGTTGATAGGAAAGGTACAGTTTAACTCAGTACAGAAAGGGGATAACGAATTTAATTTTATGGAACCAAACCTTTGCACATTCGAAAGATCTAAACCGAGGGATACGTCCCGATTACTCGTTAAAACACACCTTGTAAAAAGGTGTAACTGATACTTATTGTATCAATTAATAAGACTAAGTTTGTACTTGCGAGTCTCGTCTGTCTGAAATTGATTCCTGATGCAATCTTAAGGTTTCTAGTTGATCTTTGCTGAATTTGGGTCGATGAAAAGAACAAGTTTTGAGTCAGAGAATCTTGATTGAAAGGGAAAGGACAAGGCCGAAGAAAGGCCTAGCACAATGCTTTGGACTGGGGAGGGGTCCCGGAGCAGGGCCTTTAAGGTCGAGAGGATCCCGCCTTTCAAGATGGGCTTGGTCAATGAGCAAAATGGAATTTCCGAGCGGGTGGTGGCAATTGCTGGAGGGTTTACGATCCTTTGTTCTCTAAGCATGGTAATTTTCAAATGGACTTAAATCGAAATTATTATCGATTCTCAGGGCCCTAATATATATTTCCTATGTACCAATATATAATATACACACTTGTTTTGATCATAAGAAGGTGAATTCATAGATACTAAGCAAGGTAAGATTACATATAGTGAAAGGGGATGATCAGGAATGGGTTCCCTCAAAAGCATACTAAAATAGTCTAAAAAATATCAAAGACAAAATACACAAATGACAATAATATACCCAATGGCCTGAAGAAAATGTGTTCATTCAAAGAAAAGGTTTTCCATGAATAGTAGTAGAAATTAGAAAAGTCCATTCCTTGTGTATTTTCCTTATGGGCAAGGAAGGGGATTTTCTTCACCTAAATTCCAGGAGGTCGTAAATGTATTGGGTGTCAGGGCTGCCATGGAACCAGGTGCCTGTTCGGCTTCCTGGGGTGTTATATAGTATTTGTTAAATCTAGCTAACAAATATATATTGTGTGTTTGAGTGGTCCAACCAGCCCACACCCACACTGTAATTCGAAGCCAGCCGATGTGTTCTGCTTTTTACCCAGGATTATGAAACCTGTATGAAACCTAATTAATATGCATGGATAAATTATGAGCAGTGTGAAACATGAAGCAAGATAACCCAGGATTCTGTTGTGAATGACCCAGAGATATCTATTTAATGATTTCTAGTGTGAAAATCCCACTAAGGAAGAAAGAACCACCAAATACAGGTGCATCTCAATAAATTAGAACATCGTGGAAAAGTTCATTTATTTCAGCAATTCAACTAAAATTGTGAAACTTGTGTATTAAATAAATTCATTGCACACAGACTGAAGTAGTTTAAGTCCTTTGTTCTTTTAATTGTGATGATTTGGCTCACATTTAACAAAACCCTACCAATTCACTATCTCAACAAATTACAATATGTGACATGCCAATCAGCTAATCAACTCAAACACCTGCAAAGGTTTCCTGAGCCTTCAAAATGGTCTCTCAGTTTGGTTCACTAGGCTACACAATCATGGGGAAGACTGCTGATCTGACAGTTGTCCAGAAGACAATCATTGACACCCTTCACAAGGAGGATAAGCCACAAAACCGTCTAGTGCCAAAGAAGCTGGCTGTTCACAGGGTGTTGTATCCAAGCATGTTAACAGAAAGTGAGTGGAAGGAAAAAGTGTGGAAGAAAAAAAAAAAGCACAACCAACCGAGAGAACCGCAACCTTATGAAGATTGTCAAGCAAAATCAATTCAAGAAATTGAGTGAACTTCACAAGGAATGGACAGAGGCTGGGTCAAGGCATCAAGAGCCACCACACACAGACGAGTCAAGGAATTTGGCTACAGTTGTCGTTTCCTCTTGTTAAACCACTCTTGAACCACAGACAACATCAGAGGCATCTTACCTGAGCTAAGGAGAAGAAGAACAGGACTGTTGCCCAGTGGTCCAAAGTCATCTTTTCAGATGAGAGCAAGTTTTGTATTTAATTTGGAAACCAAGGTCCTCGAGTTCTCTGGGGAGGGGGGAGGGGGGGGGGGGGGGGGGGGGTGGGGGGGGCTGGGGGGGGGTGCGGGGCAGGTGGCTGGGGGGGTGATATTTGGGGGAGGCGGCGGGGTGGAACGATGGGTGTGAGTGGGGGGTCATGGGTGGGAGAGAAAGGGGGGGGGGCATGGGGGATTGGGAGAGGGTAGGTGGGCGGGGGCGGGGGGGGGGTGGAAGAGGGGCAGGGGGCGGAAGACTCCACCAGACTCACATCCCTCAAAAAGCACACAGTGAGCTCAGCTTTACAGAAACTCGCCGATCTGATCACAGAGACAGAACAACAACACTCGGACTCTGTTTTAATCATTCTCGGGGACTTTAATAAAGCCAATCTTTCCCGTGAACTGCCAAAATACAAACAACATGTTACATGTCCCACCAGAGACAGAAATATACTGGACCATTGTTACTCCACAATAAAGGATGCATATCGCTCGGTCCCCAGAACAGCTGTAGGACTCTCTGACCACTGCCTGGTTCATCTTATACCGCATACGGCATACAGAAACTTAAATCTGCTTTCTAAACCTGTGTAAAGTCCGTAAAAGAGGTGGACCAACGACACAGAGCGGCATTGCAGCCTGTTTCGACCTGAACTGATGGGAGTGTTTTTGAAGCAGCCAACAACGCACTGGACGAGCTCACGGGAATCTGTAACATATACAGTCAGTTTCTGTGAAGAATGTGCCCCTACAGGACTCATTTAACATTGCAAAATGATAAGCCATGGTGACAGCAAACCTTCAGGCATCTTAGTCAGGCCACAGAGGACGCTAACAAGGGGGGCCAGAGTCTTGTCAATTCAGGCCAGAAACACACTGAACTAAGGAGATTAGAGTGGCAAGGGAACTACGCTAAAAAACTGAACACCAGTTTTCTGCGACGCGCCTGCATCAGTTTGGAAAAGTCTGAAAGAGATCACCAACTTCAAGACACCATCCCCCAGCACTGAGGTCAATCAACAAATTGCTGATGACCTGAATGAGTTTTACTGTTGATTTGAAACTCCCAGTCTAACACCCACACCCGCTCTGAACTTCTCTCCACACAACCATCAACACCTCATGCAACCCCCCTCTCCCCCACTCCTACACTTCAGATCAGTGAAGATAATGTGCGTCAGGTCTTCAGAAAGAACAAGAGAAGAAAAGCACCAGGACCAGACGGTGTGACACCAGTCTGTCTGAAAACCTGCACTGACCAGCAGGCCCCCATCTTCTCACAGATCTTCAACAAATCACTGGAGCTGAGTGAAGTTCCCTGCTGCTTCAAGCGAACCACACATACCCATCCCAAAGAAACCAGATAAAGGAAACTTAATGAAACAGACCTGTAGCATCTAAGTCTGTGGTCATGAAGCTATTTGAGAGTTGGTGTTGGCTTCTTATCTGAAGGACATTACTGGACCCTTACTTGACCCCCTGCAGTTTGCTTACAGAGCAAACAGGTCTGTGGATGATGGGACTGCATTACATCCTACAACATCTGGACAAACCTGTGGCTTATGTGAGGATCCTGATTGTGGACTTCATTTCGGCCTTCAACACCATCATTCCAACATTCCTCCAGACCAAAACTAACCCAGCTCTCTGTCCCTAGCTCCATCTGTCAATGGATCACCAGCTTTCTGACAGATAGGAAACATCTAGTGAGACTGGGGAAATTCATGTCAAACAACTGCACCATCAGCACTGGCGCTCCTCAGGGATGTCTTCTCTCCCCACTGCTCTTCTCCCTGTACACCAACGACTGCACCTCTAAAGACCCCTATGTCAAGCTCCTGAAGTTTGCAGATGACACCACACTTATCGGCCTCATTCAGGGCGGTGACGAGTCTGCTTACAGTCAGGTGGTTAAAGAGCTGGCTGTCTGGTGCATTCTTAACAACTTGGAGCGGAACACCCTCAAAACTGTGGAGATGACCATGGACTTCAGGAGGAACCCCCCTGCACTCCCCCACTCACCACCATGGACAGCACTGTAACAACAGTGGAGACATTCAGGTTCCTGGGCAACACTATCTCTCAGGACCTGAAGTGGGACACTCACAATGACTCCATTGTGAAAAAGGCCCAGCAAAGGTTGTACTTCCTTCGCCAGCTGAGAAAATTTCATCCTGACACAGGAGCTGCTGAACCAGTTCAACTTCAGCCTGTCAGCGAGTCTGTTCTGTGCACTTCAATAACTGTTGGTTGGTTCAGTACAAATCGACTAAGACGACTACAGAGAACGGTTCGGACTGCGAAAGGAGATGGTTGCCCCCCTGCCTACCCCTCCGCGACTGTATACATCCAGACGTAGGAAAAGGGCTCAGAAAATCCACTCTGGACCTCACATCCAAGCATATCCTTTTGAACTTCTGCCATTGGTCAGGCGTTACAGTCCGCACCGAATACCAGGGACAGCCAGCACAAGAACAGTTTTTTCTCAGGCAAGTCTACTCATGAACAGTATGGTTCTAGCATTGTGCAATAAAGTACAGTAGCTGCAATACCGTCGTACTTATTATCACCTCAACCCTAGTACATCCCTACAAGTATTTTATTTATTTCTATTTCTATTCCATCTATCGACACCTGTACATACAACTTTATCTTTTTTATGTGGGTTATTTATGCATGTGTATTTATTCACATCTACTTTATTATCTGTGTGTTTTTGTTGTCTCCGTGTACTGGAAGCTTTTGACACTATAACAAATTCCTTGTATGTTCAAACATACTTGGCAATAAAGCTCTTTCTTCTGAGAAGCTCATAGCCCAAGTTGCTTGAAGTCCAGTGGTAAGTTTCCACAGTCTGTGATGATTTAATATACAATGTCATCTGCTGGTGTTGGTCCATGTTTTTTGAAAACAACCGTCACTGCACGTGTGTTACATAAATTTTTGGATAGACTTCATGATTACTTCGCTTCCAGCTTTTTGAAGCTGCGATTTCTTTTCACAGCAGGCTTGGCACTGGCCCCCCAACATGCCAAAAGCACAACGTTGGTTAAATGACCATGGTTGTGGTGTGCTTGATGGGCCAGCAAACTCACCAGACTGAAACCCTAGAGCACCTAGGGGTATGTCACGAGGAGAAAGAGTAAACAGCGACCAAAAAATGCAGACTCCGAGCATCTGAGGCCATTCAAGAAACCTGGGCATTTCCATACCCTACCTCAGCAGGCCACAAACTGTCACCTCCAGGCAACGCCGACATTGACGGGTGGTGGCATCGTTTAAGCTGACATATTAGGCAAAAGGAGGCCCCTACCAAGTATTGAGTACATGTACAGTAAATGAACATACTGTCCAGAAGGCCAACAATTCACTAAAAACAAATAAAATGTTTTTTTATTGGTCTTCTGAAGTATTCCAATTTGTTGAGATAGTGAATTTGTGGGTTTTTGTTAAATGTGAGCCAAAATCATCACAATTAAAAGAACCAAAGACTTAAACTACTTCAGTCTGTGTGCATTGAATTTATAGCACGAGTTTCACAATTTGAGTTGAATAAATAAAACTGAAATAAATGAACTTTTCCACGACTTTCTAATTTATTGAGATGCACCTGTACAAGAGTGCAGAGATAAAAAAAAAAAAGCCGGTTCTGGACTCTTCCTCAGATATTTGATATTCTCTGTTACTTAACAAAATACTCTGTTGATTCAAATTAAAATGTATATCACACCAAATACTTACCTTGCTGTGAACAGGCCTCTAGGGCCAACAACAAAAATAATATAATAAGCAAGTCATGTTAATATTGGTGACATAATCTCAGTATATCTTTTTTTTTTTTTTGAAAACTAATACTGTCATATATAATTTAATAATTTGTTTGCAAACAGTTATGTTTAGCATTTTCTATGATCTCTGTCAATCACATTATAACTTCACAAATTTTCCGGCATACTATGCGACTAGTACATTTTCCAAAAGTGCATCATTGCATACTTTATGGGCAAATGCTGCACATAACCCCTTTGGTTTCAGAAGGTTCTCTGATCTTTTATGGTGGCAAAATTTTTATTATTATTATAAATTTTCTTCAAATTATGGCCTGTTTTCTGTTGGCTTCTAATTGACACCATACTCCCTTCACTAAGCCCTTTTCTGAGGAATGAAACAAATGAAAGCTGATGCTAGGATACTATGATACTATGAAGGGAAAGGAGATGTAAGTCTATCTATCTTAATGTATGGTCTGCCCTAAAGCTGCCATGAGCCTCAACACAGAGGCCTAGTTAGAAAGCCAAGAAAAATAAAGCTCCAATGAAGGTTGGTTGCTTTAACATATGCTGGTCTGGTTCTAAATCGAATGATTATGCACTGCTCAGGAGAGAGACTTAGGGACTGCAAGTCAAATGATTTCAAAAGTTTAACTTTTTTTTGCCATATAGGTGTGTTTAGATATTTGTTAGTTAAACAATCTAATTGCTTGTTTACACTTAGTTTATTTTACGTCTGCTGGGTGTCTAGTATGGTGGGTTTAACAGTTTAGCATGGTCAAACTAACACAGCACTATTTTGCAGGAGAAAATGTTTCCCCACTGACGACCATTCAAAAGTAGTTGTGTTTTGTGATGAAATAGTAAATGTTTAACCAGTGCATAATTTTTGGTCTTTTAAAAGCAGCATATGTAGAAACTTTTCTGATACTCTGCTGATATTCAGGCTTTACTTTACAAACAAAGGCCTCAAATTTGGGAATTGTTTTGATGGGTGACTTGCTTGATGCTGGGAGCACAAGGAAACACTTCACTGGTAACACACCTGGATGGAGTTTATATCAGATTTTGAAGGTATAATGTAGCCGCTTTTAATCTATTTACATTTTCTCGCTTTGGAAATTGAATACAGGTAGTTTCCAAACGTTTCCCTTCCTCTCTATCCAGTTATAGCTGTTTGTGTGTGTAGCATAGGACTGTTGGATCAGACTTAGTTCAGCCTGGCATTTATTTGTGAGTATTTCTGAATTGGTTTAAGAGCAGTTGCTTCCGAGAACAGTAGATTATAATGGAAGTAAGAGCTTATTATAGGATATCTATGAACAACTACAGGCTCGCATACGTATTGTTCTGGCATAGATTTCCTCTTTGCGGTTCCTATTTTTTTCTGTTTTTTTACTATAATTCCAGGTGCGTGGGATGGACAAATGGAGTGATCCCATAATCCCAAAAGCATGCTGGCTTTTCTTCAGAAACTGAAGCCAAAAGGAGCTCTTGGGCTATACTTGACCCAACCAAACAGCTGAAGATACAGCACTGAACCATATAACGTTTAAAAGCACATCGTTTTAGTACACAAACAGCTGTCTGAGCAGGTTTCTGAAAGGCTGATCTATGGGTTGTGCATCTCTGAAGTTTTATTATACCCTCAAGAAAATTGGGTAATAGTTAATGTAAATAGCATTATTGTATAAATGGGTGTTACTTCAGGTAAGGGCACTTTTGACCCCATGGACTTTTAAGAATAAACTCCTTTAAAACACACTTTTCCCATTCGCACTAGTTTATTTCAATTGTCCAGTCCAGTTCAGCAGTGAATATACATGCATCACAGCTGAGTTTTTTTTCTGAACCCACATGTACAAATGGCATTTAGATTAACTTAGTACATGACACGAAATGACAGTTGTGAAAATAACTTATGCAGTAGCATTTTATGTATTATAAATACAAACAGTTAAATTATATTTTCACACTTTTTGGATACTTTGACAAAATAAAAGCTTTAAATGATTCACAAGTGTTTACAAGTGATATATTCCTCACAAATAGCAAGTCTCATATTTCATTAATAATGTTTGTTGCACTTTTACTTACTCTTGTTTAGGATATAATGGCTTTTAAAATGTCATTATAATCATTTTATACTGAAAGTCAAGGGTAAATACAATAGTAAGTGTGAATACAGTTCAATACAGTCTAATGTTTATTGTGACCTTCATGTAATAAAAAGACAAGTGTTTGTGACTTTGCAGAGCAGAAGATGAATATCATGGAAGGTTCCCGATGTTCTTTCATTTTTCCCACTGAAGCTGTTAATGAACTGTTGCTTTTCTCATAAACTCCCAAGTTCACATGAGCATAAAGCAGCTGAACAAAGAAAACACAAATAAGGACAGATTATCGGTGCGTGCTGAGTGACAAACAAAATCATCTGCTACATAGAATATTTATAAGTACTGTATATTGTATGTTTTGTTAATTCTTTACTGTTTGTGTGAGTTTGTGTTCATTACTGAGTGTGAGAATCTCTTAAGAGACTTTCAAAAGCACTGTGACTGTTGCAGGCACTTTGGCAAACGCATACACATGTATCTGGGAAAGTTTTTGTCTGGAATATCTGGCCCATCTTAAGAGAGATTTTATTTTCTTGCAAGTCATAAACAACTGGGTGGTGGGATTTTGAATCCAGTGGCAGAGTGGTTTGGACATGCTTGTGATCTCTTTTGGACTGTACGTTTTATTCTGACCATGTTCACATATCCAGATTTGATTATAAAACATATACTGGAAGTGAGTAAAATACTTAAATGAGCAGTTCAGATTTTATTCAATTGTTAAAGTTTATGACAGACTGGTATTAACTTTACTATCAAGCTGTTAGTGTGAGAAAATGTAACTGTCTTTCAGCAAATCTTGTGTTTAACCATTTATTCAGATGCAATTAAATTAAAAGGGCAAAATAAATGTCAGCTCAAGAGTTCTAGCTCTGTCTTCCATTATGCATTAAAATTTCCATTAAAAGAATTGATTCCTTCAAAAGGAAGACTGGCAGTTGTTGCATGGCCAAGTAACAGCATCCATAATGCACATCATATGTTCTCGTGAGATGATTTTTTAGCCAAAGCAGTTTGAAAGGGTGTAGGCCTGTATTTTGTCAGTGGCTATTTTTTAACCAGCATATAAAAATAGCAAGAGTGAAACTGAAACTATGCCATCTAACATACATCCACAAAAAGACACAAGTCCCTTTCAACGTAATCAGATATTGTATACTAATGAGATTTATTTGTATGGAAGCCCATTACCACCACATAAAAAAAAAAGAATTAGTAAGGCAACTATTTTTATGAGATAAATAGTCAAACTTTTGAGGAAAAGGTAATAATTATTATGTAAAATGTATAATCAAAGTTTTGTCAAAAAGTCAGTTGTGACATAAATATTACATAAAAAGTCATAATGATGATTTTAACCTTATGTCATAATTATGACTTAGACTTTTTATCTTATAATTTTGACTTTTTTTATGTGGTGGAAATGAGATTTTATATATTTGCAATTGCATATGAATTAAGCAGATATAGAGAGAGCTCTATAGAAGTGAAGAGTGTCCAGTTGTTCTGTCTGAGTGAACTGGATTGCAGTCCATGGTGAGCTTGATTTGACTGTCAGCAGGTGTTGGTGCAGACAATAATACATTAAAGAGGAAAGAATAAATAATAACAGCATTGCTGCTTTTATTACACTTATAATTGCACACACACACACACACAACATTTTGGCTTTAAAACCTTTGGCCACCAGTTCATCTGTCATGTCTTAGAAGATCAACTAAAATGCTTAATTAAATAACAGAACCAGGGCAGCTCCTCTGGACATTCTGTGACCTTCAACACTCCAACAGTGATGCTGGCACTGCCACCAAACAGGACATCTGCATTCAGACAAGCATAAAAAAACAGCACACTTTACAACAGGTCATGTTACTGATGTCGTATGACCTGATCATTTTCATGGACAGTTATCCTCACATATTCGCTATTGCCATGTGTGGCAAAAAGTTATTAACAGAACAATGGACATTATCTGTTTTTTTTCTGCAAGTGCCTGAGAGATTATGAAAATTAAATTCCTGTTCCTCTACTGTCCAATTTACAGTTTGAATATCTCATATCCAAGTGATGGTTTTTAGCATAAGGTGTGAATTGATGAGGAAAGGAAGCACAAATTGATTTACCACATCTTCAGCTTGATATCACAACAATAATATTGTTGTTAATATTTTTCATATTTAATATGTAATTTTTGTTTTGCAAAAGCATACCTCCCCATTTTAGGCCAGCAAATAAAATTGGACCTTCTGAGAAAAGTTGAACTACCTAGTAATTATTTCAAGGATAAACTGAGTATATTGTGCTTGCTATTTTTGCTTATATTTCAACTGTTATCCAATATTTTGCTTACTTTTACAATCGCTGATATCTAATAAAGTGTATTTCTGTACACACTGTTGCTGTTTTAGGCCCAGTCTTTGGCCAGAGCTCTGAATTTGGCTGTTTCACCCCACTGAAAAATCATTATAACATAAAATGGTGTTTCATAATCCTTCTGGGCTGATAAGTGCACCCTGGTTACCATGTCACTTTTACCATCTGCAGGATATTTGCTGTGGGTTTGGGCGACGTGCCTCACAGTCTGGATGCCCTCAGCTTTCCATTACTTTACTAACACTATAAAATATAATTGTTAGGTTGAGTACAAACGAATGGCTTCTTTTGTATTATTTACATGATTTGTATTTTAAACCTCAAATCTTTCTCTAGAATATGATGGTTAGATCTGCATGTGTTAACCACAGAAGATAAATCTAGGAGTTTAACACAATAAATTCCAAGCTGAAGGTTTTCTAATTTGTCATTTCCCTGCAGCCCTGAAACGCTCATTTGAAGTGGAAGATGTGGACTCTTCCTCGCACTCTTCATCGCCTCACACACGGCGAGCACCATCCAATGTTCAGCGTTCAGCCATGTCCCCGACCAGCGGACGGTATTATGAGCTGGCCTCCAATGGTACCAAGCCCCCTGACACCTCAAAGCCCAAAGCTCGAACCCCTGAACCTGTGTTACGTAGAACAGAGCTAGGCTTTGACAGCTCATCCAACAACAATGGCAAAGCTATTGAAGGCTCTCCCAGGTAAAAAAACTAAAACATGTATAGTCACATGTATAGACACAATGTCCCTGTCAGTTACTAGATTTAATTGGTAAAACCAAAATTGCCTTGTGTGGCATTGTCTAGCAATTCCAGCTATGTGGTCTTACTGTGGTAAAAGTGAGAGATAAAAAGTAAGCTCTGTAGTTCACAAACAGAATAAAATAAGACTAGACTCTAGCCTCTTAGCAGACTGGTTTCAATATTGCTCAAAAGTCAGAACATGAAAGTGTAAAACTGCATTGGTCTTGCAAGTCCAGGGGCCTCATGTATAAAACTTTGCATAGATTTCATCCTAAAAGTGTGTGTATACACAAAAGCTAGATTTTGCATACGTACAAAATTTTTTTGATTTATGAAGCCATGCGTACGCCAGAACCTGCGTAAATCTCTTTATAAAACCCAGTCAGCGCAAGATTGTGTGTACGTGCATCTCCACCCCGACTCCTCCCAGAAATCACCATATATTGGAGCTTACAACGCCTAGTTTTACAATGCATAACCCCATCTGCATATTATTTCCATGCATATTCCATCCACGTGACACCATGTTTAACGCAGTTAAGGGTATAATACATTAGGAAAATATGAAATATGGACTATAAATACTTTTTGAGACATCACGCTATTCAGTCAAAATTTTCAGTGTTGCTCTCATTCTTTTCCACTGGCCAAATATTATTTTAAATGGTTTTAAACAAATCAAATTTATGCAATTTTGCCTATAAGGTAAATATATATTTTAGAATGTTTATAGCCTATATTTTTATGGAAATAATTTTTTTGCGGTGT
Source organism: Sinocyclocheilus anophthalmus (assembly GCA_018155175.1). Taxonomy (NCBI): domain Eukaryota; kingdom Metazoa; phylum Chordata; class Actinopteri; order Cypriniformes; family Cyprinidae; genus Sinocyclocheilus; species Sinocyclocheilus anophthalmus. The sequence goes on from JADLZN010008627.1 coordinate 186,545, forward strand.
AAATAACTGTCTGACTCACCGCATCAACGACAAAACATTTTGAAAATAAAACACACAAGTCTATTTCCTTCAAGTTCTATCTTTTAAATACAATGGTGTTTGTCACAATATTGGGAAGGGCATGAAGGCTACTGTCTGTACGCGACTCCTGTGAACAGAGGTTCTAGAGTACTGTCATCAAACCAGCCAATGGACTGTTTGATCAAAGAGCGCATCCTTATGTCTGTCTTTACCATCTTTGTTCCAAAGCCATCAGACGAAGTCAAGTTCACATCAATGATTATTATTCGCGCAAAAGTATTTTCTCAGAACATGAGTTTTGCTATTTAGAACACAATTTAAAGCGTAATTGTCATGTGCCAAGCAATCCTCGCTGTGATTAAACATTAAATCGCATACCACAGGAAAATTGTTCAAAAGCAGCACAACCGTACTGCAAATATTTCTGTTTAAATTCATATAAAAATGTTAATTTCTGGATAATAATTTCATGACATTTCAGTGCTTAACTTCATTATTGAGGGTGTCATATTTAATCTACATTTGAATGTAAAATGTAAAACAGACTTTAAAATGATTCTGTATGCTTCGTTATTTCGCTCCCTCCAGCACATATTTATGCCTAGTTTATTTTTTATAAATCCCGATATGTGCGTGGAAAATTGCGTACCAAAAAATGGGCATGAAAATAACATTTATACATGAGGCCCCAGTTGTTCCAGTTTTCTCAGGATTTACAGCAGCAACCCCTTATTTGCATTAAGGGTGAGTTAGATCCGTTTTGGGATTGAAATATGCATTATACAGCCGTCGGTTTCTTTTTGTGTGTCACTGAATCTCCACTTAACCAATTTGTTCAAAAATACTGATTCATTTAGGAATAGTCACTACTGTGTGTTACTCTAAGACATGTAATGATTTTGATTCTGCTTTGGTTTTGTTCATTAAAAATTATATTTGTCAGTGGAGCAAAAATATTAAAATAAAATAAAAAGATATTTAAATATTGGTTTTATATGTTAAAGTTAAACTTCATAAGTATTCATTATTTGACAATTGGTGGCAAATTTGTACAATTTCCTTTTTGTACAACTTACTCTTGTTGCCCCGTTGGTTGGGTTTAGGGGTGGAGCTTCATGGTGAAATTTTTTTCAACAAATCCTACATTTTTGTTTAAGTCAGACTTTACTAATTCATATGAAATCACCAACTTGTACAATACTTCTGAATTCACACTGAACAGTTTTAGAAACCAGAAATTAGTACTGAGTGACTTTGAACACCAATTTGTTTTGGTTTGTTTCTGCTCGGCCAACAAAAATAGTGCTGGACAAGCGGAATTATGCCAACAGTGAAAAAGTGATACAAACAGTCACAGTGCTGTTATATGAAATATAAGCACTCTTGACCAATCTGAAGAACTTACTGTTGTATAATGCAGATTAGTCATAGCTTGTGTAATGAATGGAATGAGATCTAAATTAACTAGATAAAATGTTACTGTGTCCTAGTCCTAGCACGGCTCGGTTTGGGCTGAGGAGGCCAGATGTCTTGAGCCACAGTAAGACGCCTGAGATGCCGAAGCACTCAGTCACCTTCAGCAAAACACTGGAGACCATTGCCCCCATCACACGTTCAGCGTCTACCATCATTCCTCATGCCAGTGCTAAACTCCCAGAGACCACCTTCAGGAAAAGCGAGCCACCAAGCCCTGCAGATGGATCAGCAAGAAAGCCTGAAATCAGTGTCACCAAATCAACAGACAACAAAGGTCATGACAGTCTTCACCATCCACCAGTTACAACAAGGTGTCCATCACCTAATCACGTTGGTCGGAAATCCCCTAGTTCTGACAGGCAAAGTAAGTACAATCCAATTATTCAAATGTAATTCTCCCAGAATAGAGGAATGGAGCTCTTAGAAAACCACACAGCTGGTCAATTGTCTTCTGATAAAAAATAAAAAATATATTTCCATGTATTCAATGTTTTTTTTTTTTTTTTAAAGTGGCACACATATGTTATTTCATTAGTGGTCTTTTCTTTGGTGGTCTGTCCTGAGGTGCCCTGGTCTGTGGTTGGATCCTATTATCTTTAACCCCATCTCTTTCTTTAAAGGGTGATCAAACACTGTGCGAAGCGTAAATGTGTGTCATTATTGAGAGAAGTTCTTCTAGTCTTCTGCTTCATGTGATTTTGACTTTCTGAGTCTCATCCCCCTTAGCCTGAGCTCCAAGCCTTTCTGTTCTGTGTTTGATCAGCTGGACACTGAACTTAAACTGACTCTGATATCCTGAAGGAGCCGTTGAGTTTTCGCCCTTTACTGTCCATGAGAAATTATCAAGATGCAAATGAGCCATGAGTGGAAGAAAGCTGCAAGGCAGCCGCAGGCTTCTTACTCTGTCTGGACTGGAGCCTTTTAGTCCAGCTGTGCTTCAGACAGCCTTCATACTGAGACATAAACATACTGTGGTAACTCAGGATCACAAAGGACTTGAGGTAGAGAAGAACTGTGCTAAATGAGAAAGGAAGTGGTCATATTTAAGTCAGTGCAGCTGTGGAGTATCTGCAAACTTAAATGGCATTTGTAGTCGAAACTATAAAAAACATCCAGAGGCTGTTTATGCCAGACTTCATTTAAAGTTTAAAATTGTTATAATGAAGACTGTTGTTTATTTAAGGAACATTAAATTTGATGAACATGCTGTCGTTGTATTTATATTTGGGATAATATAAGTGCTTTCTATTTTCTTCCAGATTTACATGCACTTTTAGGAAGGTAGAACTTACCTTGTGGCTTAAAATCAGGTCATGTTTTTACTAGAGGTTACAACAGGTGTGCAACCTGCAATCAGCTTGCCATGTCTGACTATGATGTATTTGCAGTCTGAAATTTTCTCTGCCTTTTGTGGTTGTGATATGGTTATGATGTCACAGCAGTTCACACGGAGGTCGTTGCTATAGTAAATTAGACATATATCAAGTATAGAGCACTGCATTGATGACGTATTTTTGTAGGCCAGCCCAGAAGTTAGCATCACCATGGTTCCCTTGACAATAACCCAACAGGATTTTTCCACTGGCTTTTGGATTATTACAGAAAATAAGCACTGTGACCAAATAAAGTTTATGATTCTTGGTTCAACATGAGGATTTTGAAGAAAAACAAAATGCACCAAGGTCACATGTCTTCAGCATGAGCATCACTAAGCTTCCGACAACTCTTTTGTGTGTGTGTGTGTGTGTGTGTGTGTGTTTTTTCCCAGAAAGTCTGATTTAGAATAGTTTGCCAGAGCACAATTCTAAACACAATGAGGCTGTAAAAGCAGACTTGTGAAATTAATTTTCCTGTTTATGTGATGTTTATTGTCTCTGACATCCTCTGTAGTCTCATTTAGCCACTTCTTAGGTAATTGTAATTTTCGGAGTTTCAAAGCCTGCAGTCTGTGCATTTGCAAGCCAGTAGTCAGTACAGAGTTGATGCACATTGAGTAAAGTAAATGGTGAAATATGTCAGTAGCGCCTGTGAAAATTATAGCACAACAGTTGCTGATTCATTTCAATTGAGATTCAATTGAGAGATGCCTGTGCATAGTGAACTGTAAAGCGTGTTGGAAAGAAAATGTCTGCTGACAAGTTCAAAGCTAGTAACTTAACCCTGTCATTCAGAAGTCAAATTGTGCATGTGGAAGATACAATGATGGACTTCTCACACATTTGGATTTCATTAGTCATCCAAAATCCACCTCCTCATCATTACTACATGCACAACAGAACACACCAATGCACACGCATATATCTAAACAACTCGCACATGTACATAACAACCAGGTACACATCCAATCATTGACAGAACACACACAATGAATGGCACACAGCACACATGTGGAAACTCTCTGGGCCAGAGGAGTTCCTGTAAATGCTAAAAAATAGAGGAAAGAGCAGCTGCAGCCAAGAATGATCCAATGCCTAAACAGCCACACTGTGTGTGTACTTTATGTGTGTGTCTGTTTATGTCATGTGTATATATTCTGTATGCTATAGGATGCAACCTTTTCACATTCTATAATGCCTGGAAAAAGCATGTTCCTATTAATCCTGTTTATAGCGTTCTTATTCATCTAAATTACAAATGCTTGGCTGGTGCAGAACCCCCTGGAAGCACACAGTTTGTAAATCTACCATCTTTGCTTTATAGTTTAATTTCTTTTCTATCCCACTGTTTAGCATCTGCTAGTGCTGGTACTGTGACATGTCCTATTAAAGTCATTATCAATTTATACCATTGCTGACCTGCCCTCAGGCACTGTATTACGGCACTAATCCCTCTTTAAAAAAACAAAAGCAATACACACGTCTGTTTCTGTGAATTGTGGGCACTTTCAATAGACTTCTATTACTTTTATACTGACCAAACAATATTTTCTATCCCCTAACCCTAAACCCACCCCTTACAGAAAACCTGTTTGCATTGTTACACTTTGAGATATACATCATTTACAATTTTTATTTATTTATTTATTTTTTTGCAGGACGGTCCACACAATGTCAAAAATTTCAGGTTTTACTATCCTTGTGGGGACATTTGGTCCCCACATGTACCTAACAGTACACACACACACACACACACACACACACACACACACACTTCAAATGTAACATCTTAAAATCAAGCAAAGCATTTGTCAGTCATGTAATCAAACATGACGCTTTAGCATACATATTTAGCTGCTGAACTTTAAATGGATCTAAATTAATAACTTTTTTTAACAAACATGAAATATTAATACATTTCAGAGAATAATAAATTAAAACTAGACACCTCATCTTATTTTAGGGAGTGGATAAAATAATACAACATTAAACTTACAGCAATAAAGGAATGATCAAGGTTTAACTTTTTCAGCTTTTAAATTTTTCGAGGATACCCAAATGGGTTCAATAAATAAATAATAACACACTGTCATCATTGTATTCACCCCATGTACGTGCCAACCTCGAAACACAAATGCAAATCTTTTAATGAAAGTTGAGAGATATCTGTCCCTCCTTTGAAAGTCCATTCAAGCAAAATTTTCAAGCTTCAAAAAGTTCATAAAATATATTTATGAATCAATATGAATTGAGTGATTTAATCCAGTAAGAAAATAATTACAAAATTTTAATTTTTGTGTGAGCTTTTTAAGCTTTTAATAATAACTGTGGACTAATGTTATGTAAATCATGTCAAACAAGTTTATTTTCATCTAACCAATTTCAAAGTCCATGAGAAATTATAAATTCTGAAAAGAGGAAATCCCCCCCCCCCCAACCAAAAAAAAGATGAATTCTGTAGATTAAAAAAAAAAAAATTCAGTAAGCACTAGCCCACCCTGAGAAAAGACACCATCAATGAATGTGAAGATAGCATCACTGGCACAGAAACAGTGCTCAATTAATGCTCATGGGTGCTTTTGTTCTGATCTGGCCTCTGTGTCACATAATTCATAATTTGTAAAAAATTCTTATCCTTGTTATTCTACACCAGTTAATTGTTACCATGTAAAACATAACTGCATGGTTCATGTGAAACAATTGCCCTGCATTAGGGTCACTTTATTTAATCTTATTATCTAGGTGCTTGCGTACACACTTATCCACAAGGGAGTTACTTTGAACAATTACAATAATATCTAACAGCTGGCTTTTGTAGTTGGCCCTATACAAATATATAGTACAGTAAAGTTGGGATTTGGGCGAATTGTGGCAGAAGGCAACAGCTAGCTATGTTGTAAATGTGTGACAGATTAGGTTCCTTCCTGTTTATTCAGTTTTTTGGACAGGAAGTGATGTCACACCAGATTGCCTCACGTCCTTCCTTTCAATTGTTTCCCCTTGATCTGAAATTTACTCATGTAATATATTTTGTAGTTTTTGTATTCAGTTCTGATTTGCTATAATTGCTATAAAACATCAGATCTGCTTAAATCCAGAAATGCTCAAACTATTTGTAATTTATGTATTGTTTAATTATCTTTAACGGGCAACTGACAGCCTTATTTTTTCTTAATGTTAAACAGTTCTAAACTTGGTTTTCTGACCTGTTCCTGACCTACATACACCAATCCCTGGGTCCCTCAGATCCTGTGACTCACCCTTATTGCAGAGGTTTAATATAAAAACTTTAACCTTGGGACTGTGACACTGAAGTGGAGCTGTGTCTTCAGCTTCAGTGAGGTCATACTCAGATCACCCAACCAAACAGTTACACATGCACAAGAAAGAGGGGCTGTCAAAATGGTGACAAATAGGTTTCATCAACTAAGCGCCTCCTGCTGGTGATCTAGACCCTCTGCAGAGTGTTTTGACTGGCTCCATGCCTCATCCTGTGTGTGTGTGTGTGTGTTGACCCCTTCTCTTCTCAACAGCTGAATCTGAGATAGAAAGGTATTTGAGACCTATACAAGAAGAAAGAAGATTCACAGATTGTTTTTGTTGCCTTTTCCTTTGTTTCTGTTGTACAGGGTCTTAAGTTAAAGCTGTGGTTTTACAGTAATTTCAATGTTTTGTTATCTAAATTCACATTCAACAAGACATGTAAGCAACGACAAGTAGAGAAGAATAGTGAAAGACCATTCCAACTGTCAGCATTCGTATATATTCTACATGCAAAGCAAATTACGACTATTTTATTAGAAATATATAATCAGTCTGTATATATTGATTGTGCATCTATAATCAGTTTACAGAAAGGCCTTGATTATACAGTATACAATTTTTTAAAGAGCATCTTACTGACTCTTACACAGGGATGGTGGCTAGAATGATAACAAAAATGATAAATATGTCGATAAAGTTTTAATAATCATTTTAATCTATGAAAATTTTCCACACCACAGCTATAACGATAAAAAACGATATCATTAGAAATGCTAATTGCAAAATACCAAAAATATTTATCATTACTAACCATGAAACTCTTAAACTCTATTACAGTAAGTTTGAAATTTATGTACAGTACTTATGATTTGAACACATGATTGAGTAACTCTTTTTGGATCACTCATTCATTATGCCTATAGTAAATCACATATTAGAACTAAATGAAATTATTAGACACTACGCAACCAACAAAGGTAAATCTATCATATAATTTGATAAGCTCAAAGTTAACTATATCCTGTTAACTATACCAGTAGGACATAACAGAGAAACACTTAACATACAAATGACGCAAAAAAAAGTATGTTTTAAATGGGTCATATGATGCTGTTATAAAGAACATTATTTGGTGTATGTGGTGTAATGAAATGTGTTTATGCGGTTTAAGGTTAAAAAAACATTATTTTCCACATACTGTATATTATTTGTTTCTCCTCTATTCCCCGCCTTTCTGAAACGCGTAGATTTTTACGAAGCTCATCGGTCTAAAAAGCGAGGTGTGCTGTGATTGGCCAGCTATCCAGTGCGTTGTGATTGGCCGAAAACTTCAAGCGTGAGACGGAAATGTTACGCCCCTCACCACATTGTGATGCCCTGTACGGCCGGAGAAAAAACATGAAAACCCATTATAAACGAGGCATTTGTTGCATCCAGTGGGGACATAATTATGGATTATAATGACTTATACTGTCTTTTTTACCACGTTGCTTGCTCTCGGCTCGCGTAAAACATAAAACCAATTCTGCATTTGTTTATCGGAGAAATGACAAAACAACCAAGCCCTACTCTACATGCCAAAAAATCACTTTACATATATAACATATAATACTATTTACATATAAAAACTATTACAGTCTTTGCCCGTCAGAACAGTCGGCATTTTAGTCTACTCTTCCAGGATCAGGAAATAGTCCTCTATAAAATGTGCTGCACACATCTGAATATTTGGGTTGAAGTGTTCTGGAACAGTGTTGTAAATACAACTTAACCACTGATTTCTAGTCGTGTCCATTTTTGGAAGGCCAAACAAAGTAGTTTCGCTTTCACAACAAAACAGCGTCACACACGGCGGCCTTGAGTGAGCAGAGGCCGGGGGCTAGAGTGAGGAACTGCGGGAGGGTTAGAGTGAGCAGAGGCTGGTGGGCTTGAGAACGGCGCGGTCGGCGATTTTGATGAAGGAGCGTCCGGAAGGACATGTGACGACCCTGGGCTGGACTCTGTTTCGTCCACGGTGAAAGCCGATCCAGCATTCCACAGCGCAAAGTTGTAGTATTTCTTCAGCAACCAGCACGGATCAGCTCCAGGCATGATGAAGCGGATATCGTCCTCTTTTGGAAGGCCAAACAAAGTAGTTTCGCTTTCACAACGAAGCACACAGCGTCTTCACGACATGGCAGCAGCAACAATACTACAGCGAGAATAAAAGTTACGCCTTCTTTCTTTGCGTGAACATTTGGGCGGCATTATGCAAATCTTCCCACATAGTGACGTAGACATGTGGGGGCGTGTTAGAACGAGCCCTTTTAGGTAGGTGTGGCTGACTCTTAAAATCTCTTTGAATTTGAGGCTTTAGTCTTTGCAACTTTACAGATCTTCTTTATGCACCAAGAGCTTGTAACACTCCAAAGAGAAAGGAAAAATTGAAATCGCATCATATGACCCCTTTAATACATTGAGCAAACTCCCAATTCCCATGGTTTTCACTTATGGTAACACTTTATTTTGACAGTCCATTTAAGACATTCTACTAATTATAAATAACCTTGCAACTACATGTCAACTACCAGTTAGAGTATTAGTAAACTGTCTGCTTAATAGCTGCTAGCTCTTTATTTTGAGGGTCTCCAACAGACATTCTACTCATTATAAGTAACTTTGCAAGTAATTCGTCATTTCTACTAACCATAATTTATACCCTAGCCTAACAATCTACTCTAATTAGAGTAAGTTGACATGTAGTTGCAAAGTTACTTATAATTAGTAGCATTACTAAAGAGGACTATCGAAATAAAGTGTAATCTTTACTTGAAGTTAAAATGTCCTATTTGTCATTTTAATGTTCAGAAGATTTCTCACAAGTGATGTGATGCACCTTTTATGTAAAACGTTTGCTCCAGGCTCTATTAATTGAAGTCAAAAGCACAAGCTTAATGTACATAACTTCAAACAAAGTGAGGAAATCTGCAACAAGCACGCCCACTTGCACTCTGTGTCAGGTTCAGAAATAAAAACTTGAGTTCTAGTGTCTTTTATGTTGTTTTCGATACAGATAATGTGTAATGTTGACAGAGGAACCTTCTGTCTCTGAGATGAGTTGAGTTGAGATGTGTCACTGGAAATATGACAGTCCTCTCTTGATAACATTTCCGGAAAAATGTGTTTACTTTACATGGCAGGAGGGAAGGTCAAGGGTCACACAAGTTCCCCACCACAATGCAAGCCAGCTCCATTCAAAGGACTTTATCTTGGGGCCAAACTGACTTAATCTTCCTCTTTTGTATAGATATTCTATTTTCTTGATCACTCTCTAACATTTTCTCCCTCTTTATTTTCCCTTTTTTTGGTATGTATATGGTATTTATTTTTGATATATATATTTTTGGTCACACTTTGTTTTAAGGTCCATTTCTCTCTATTAGCTATTAACTACGACTTTTGCCTCAGTAAACTCCTAATTTGCTGCTTATTAACAGTTAGTAAGGTACACTCTTAAAAATAAAGGTGCTTCACGATGCCATAGAAGAACCTTTTTGTCTAAATGGTTCCATAAAGAACCTTTAACATCTGAAGAACCTTTCTGTTTCCCAAAAGTTTCTTTGTGGCGAAATAAGGTTATTCAGATTACAAAAAGGTAAGAAAGAGATGGTTTCTTTAAAGAACCTTTGATTGAATGTTTCTTTGTGGAACCAAAAATGGTTCTTCTATGGCATCGCTTGAAGAACCTTTTGAAGCACCTTTATTTTTAAGAGTGTAGTTGTTTGGTTTAGGTATGATTAAGGGATCTAAAATATGGTCATGTAGAAAATTAATTAATATGTGCTTCCTAAGTACTAATAAACAGCCAATTTGCTAGTGATTTGCATGCTAGTTAATAGTGAGAATTGGTCCTTAAAATAGTGTCTTTTTAAAAAATATATATTTTTTAATCACTCTCGTAAGAGGCTGTACAATGTAACCTTACATTAAGTAAGTGACTTTAAAACCAGTATACATATAACTACTCAAGAACTTCTGTATGCTAAGGTTCATTTAATACATCTGCTTGACAAAAATAACAATAAGCATTTTGCTCAAAGTGCTTTTTGTGCTCTTTTGAGCTTTATCAGGGTGCAGCATCACATGGTGAGGGAAATACTATAATACATGGGCTGTCAGGAAAGTGTCCAGTCATGTAATATGAATAATAGAGACATTTATCAAAGAAGAATCACCTTTGAAAATCACCTTTGGAAGGGATGAGATTTCAGACCATTGATGAGATTCAGGAAAATACATTGAGGCAGCCGATGCCGTTTCCTACAAAGGATTTTGCTGAGTGTTTTGAACAGTGGAAGAGATGCAGGAGAACTGTGTGAGATACCAAGGTGCCTACTTTGAAGGGGACCGAGGCATCATTGTCCTATGTATAATGTTTCTTGTATCTTCTTCGGTAATGTCTCTTTTTTTCATATTACATGGCTGGATACTTTCCGGAGAGCCCTTATACAGGTATGTCATGAAATCAAAGATTCTCCCTTAAAACGGAGCACATGAAACGTGTTTAAAATCTGAGCTTTTGTATTGTTTTAATATATATATATATTATTAATATATATATATATATTATATATATATATATATTGATATATTATAGAGATATAATATGCTCATAGAAAGCATTTTTATTAATTTTCATAAAGATATCTGGAATGGTTTAGTCGCTGTACATTGACAGTACTTAGAACTGTCCTATTCTAGTTAGAATGATAACTGAAACCAAACATGAGATAATAGATGATAATGTGGCTCTCTCCAGCAAAGCATCCTCCCCACATCTAAAATCACAGTAACAATAGGGCTTTGCAGCAAAGTCATTATTTATATGTACTGTGGTGTGAAAAAGTTTTGGCCCCTTCCTGATTTCTTATTTTTTTGCATGTTTGTCACACTTTAATGTTTCCGATCATCAAACTAATTTAAATATTAGTCAAAGATAACAAGTAAACACATCATGCAGTTTTTAAATGAAGGTTTTTATTAAGGGAAAGCAAAATCCAAAACTGCATGGCCCTGTTTGAAGAAGTGTTTGCCCCCCTGTTAAATTGTGGTTTATCACACCTGAGTTCAATTTCTCTAGCCACACCCCGGCCTGATTACTGCCACACCTGTTCGAAATCAAGAAATCTCTTAAATAGGACCTGCCTTACAAAGTGAAGTAGACCAAAAGATCCTCAAAAGTTAGACATCATGTCGAGATCCAAAGAAATTCAGAAACAACTGAGAAAGAAAGTAATGAGATCTATCAGTCTGGAAAAGGTTATAAAGCCATTCTAAAGCTTTGGGACTCCAGCAAAAACCACAGTGAGAGCCATTATTCACAAAAAGCAAAAACATGGAACAGTGGAGAACCATCCCAGGAGTGGCCAGCCGACCAAAATTACCCCAAAAACACAGCGACGACTCATCCAAGAGGTCACAAAGACCCCACAACACCTCCAAAGAAGGCACTGCAGGCCATCCCCCCCCCCCACTTGCCTCAGTTAAGGTCAGTGTTTCTCACCATAAGAAAGAGACTGGGCAAAAATTGTCTGCATGGCAGAGTTCCGCTGCTGAGCAAAAAAGAACAAAGGCTCGTCTCAGTTTTTTTGCCAAAAAACATCTTGATTATCCCCAAGTCTTTTGGGCAAATATTCTGTGGACTGATTAGACAAAGGTTGAACTTTTTGGAAGGTGTGTGTCCCTTTACGTCTGGCGTAAAAGTAACACTGCATTTCATAAAAAGAACATCATAGCAACAGTCAAACATGTTGGTGGTAGTGTGATTGTCTGGGGCTGTTTTGCTGCTTCAGGACCTGGACGACTTGCCATAATTGACTGAACCATGAATTCTGTACTCTTTCAGAAAATCCTGAAGGAGAATGTCCTGCCATCTGTTCGTGACCTCAAGCTGAAGCGACTTGAGTTTCTGCACCAGGACAATGATCCCAAACACACCATCAAGTCCACCTCTGAATGGCTGAAGAAAAACAAAATGACGACTTTGGAGTGGCCTAGTCAAAGTCCTGACCTGAATCCTATTGAGATGCTGTGGCATGACCTTGAAAAGGCGGTTTATGCTCGTAAAACCCTCCGATGTGGCTGAATTACAACTATTCTGCATAGATGAGTGGACCAAAATTCCTCCACAGCGCTGTAACAGACTCATTGCAAGTTATCGCAAACGCTTGATTGCAGTTGTTGCTGCTAAGGGTGGCCCAACCATTTATTAGGTTTAGGGGGCAAACACTTCAACACAGGGCCATGTAGTTTTGGATTTTGTTTTCCCTTAATAATAAAACCTTCATTTAAAAACTGCTTGTTGTGTTCACTTGTGTTATCTTTGTGTAATATTTAAATTTGTTTGATGATCTGAAACATTAAAGTGTGACAAACATGCAAAAAAATAAGAAATCAAGAAGGGGGCCAACGCTTTTTCACACCACTGTATGTATCTGTAACTATTTGTTTCTCTATCTTGGCTGTAGATGGAGGTTAAACCAGCCATGTTTTAAATGTAATTCTGTTACCCTCATAGATTCCATATAGTAAATATGCCATGTATAATTATTATAATGTATAATTATTACTTACCCCTGTGGTGAAAATCACATTTTTAATATTGTTTACATCATGTCTGTCTGGTGTTTTTAATATGCTTAAAGACAAGCCATGTGCAAATTCATCATCATTCAACACCATTGCTGAGCATTTTCTCCTTAAAACCTCAGCGTACCAAAGACAGTTTCAAAAATGTGGTTTGAAACAGTCCCTGTTTCCTACTGTCACAAACATGCGGGGTGGGGCTTTTTTATATTAGTAGCTGTCTGCGATAGCTAACAGGAACATGGTTTGTGTAACAACACATTATTAGCTATTTGATAGTCAAGCCAAAGGCTAGTGATATCAGTTACTGTTACGTGTCCGTCTTTGTAGAGATTGATACATAAAATGCTTTACCATTCTGATACAACGCCTTGTAGACGACCCTGTATGATTCGCTCTTCCTCTTCTTCTTTGGAATCAGTTTCTGGTTCAAACATATATGGATGAATTAATTCAGTATTGCCACTTGCCATTGCATAGCATTGACTACATCAGTTTCCCAAGTGAAAGTGGAGCAGGTAGTCCGAGTTGGTGTGCTTGAGTGGAGTTGAAAAACTTCTCCAATCCCTTTTTTCTTTTCCAATTTATTTCATACATGTTACACAAAATACTGTGCATTTCCACCAGTAGTCTGGCTGGCCGGTTTACATAAATCAGATGATACAGTACTGGACAACCATGTGTGAAAGAGATAACTGATGCTAACAATGTCCTATGTACACTTTTTAACCAATTATGCTTCTATTTACATATTTCTACTCATCAACTGCACCTTTTCAGTTCAGCCCTAAGGAAATCAGAGTTCAATATGTACAGTATTACTATTACATACAATATGTAATAGTACAGTATTTGCTTGCCATGACAGCTTCACAGGCTTGCACAGGAAACTGTAGTGACTATTTGATTTAAGTTTACATTCACTTTACACACTCACTATTGCATTGTAAGTTTAGTTATTTATCTAAAATATTGTGCTGTCACCTGGCTGTTTTCAACCAAGCACAAGTAGTAAATGCATCTAACAATTTGTTTTTCTATTTTTAGTTACAAATTGTTATTCGTTTTGAAGTTTTTGTGCCATTACAAATAATGTATTCGGCTTCTGGCACATCCTTAATAACAAGCATCATCACATAAGGATGTTAGTTGAACCACAATCTTGGACGTACCTCACCCTCTCCCCCGCAGTGGCCTGACTTCATTGTGTTTTTGCTGTGGACCCCAGTGAAAAGCTTTGATGCATGTGTGTTGGAGTGAGAGAAAGATAAATTATTTATTCGGTGAGGGGTGCAAAGTAACCTTTAACCCACCTTATGTTCCCTTTGTGTTCTGCACATTATGACCTCATGACTCACAGCTGTCAACCTCAGAATACCAAACAGCAGGGTTCATCCAGCTCTAGGAGGTTTCATTCTCTACTGATTCCAAAGATGCGATGAACAATTCATTGTGATTCATGAGAGTTATGATGTGGACCTGTGGCTGAGCAACTGTAACCGAATTAGAAGCAGTGCAGGAAGTGACCGCACAACTGGAATGAATTAACAACAGACATGGGCACAATGCAATGTCTGTCTTTTACTATACCTCAGAGAAGCAGGCTTTCAATAAATGAACAAACTGTCCCAAGGTTGTTTTTCTCTTTTGAATTATTTTGCTTCAGACAGGGCCTTCAAACAGGTCATTTTGTAAGCAGCCAATTGTAAGGGAAGGAGCTGGAGACATTGACAGTGTCCAAAAGGCAGTTGTTGTCAGGATTATGGACTATTCTGTGTGTGCTTTTGCCCCTGTGACCCAGTTTCTTCCTAATGTTGATTGTGTTAATTTGATTCCAGTTGTGTCTCGTAGGGATGTCCCGATCAGGTTTTTTTGCCCTCGAGTCCGAGTCCGAGTCATTTGATTTTGAGTATCTACCGATACCGATACCGAGTCCCGATCCGATACTTCTATAATACATAAAAAAAGAATAAAGAAGAGCGAAAAAACAGATCCAGGATGTTCCTTATTTTTTATTTAATTCACCTTATTTTAACATTCAATAGCTCTGTTAACAAACAGAGCACTTCTGTGAGGTAGCTTGAACAATCAAGTAATAAATAACATAAATTCTTCACTTTTGGACTTTAGTGCAACAGTAAATATAAAAAAAGTCTAATATAAAAACAAATAGCACCTCAACTTAAAATACACTAGGCAGGCATGTAAACAAATAAAAAAATAAAAGTTTGCAAAGCCAGTAATGTGCTTTTAGGAACTGCACTCCTAACTCTTACTGTCATCACAGTAGTAAGTTTCACAGAAGGAAATGTATGTTTTTCTTAATGAAAACTAGCATCTCTACCTTGTCAGGTTTGAGCCTGTTTCTGTTCTCATCAAGGACATTTGCAACGGCACTAAAAAGTCTCTCACTGTCCACAGAGCTGCAGGGGGCACTGAGATACTGGGTTGCAACAGCAGCCATAGAGGGAAACTGATTAGCATGTTCTTTCCAGTACTGAAGTGGGTCGCTTTTCTTAGAGGTGTTTTTTTCTGAGAGGTAGGTCTGCACTTGAGTTTTTGCTGATGTGGTACTCACGGACCGTCCCTGTGACTGCCTCTCTTGTAAGATTTCCTCAAAGGCGATGTCCAGGCTACTACATGCTTCATGATGTGGTGCCTTGCTCACTGGCTCTGCTGCAGCCTCATTTTCCTCTGGCACTGCACTGACAGCCCTCCTCCCCTCTGTCTTTGCCACCTCCTGGATAAGGTGTTCCTTTGCAAGCAACAGGTTGGCTGACTTTGTGAAAAAGCTAGAAACAGATAAAAGTAACACACAATTCAAAACAATAAGACAAGAAGAGACACCACATAGCACAGCTCTTCAGTTAGGCAACTGCCTACACATGTACTCAATTAATAAACAATAAAAAAAAATCTAACCTTAGAACTAAATTACCCAAAACTAAATTAGAAAGGAAGTAAAAAATAAATTGGCTTAATACTGGTGTCTGGTGATGACTTGACTTTATATAAACATGATGTACAAAAGGTGCATTTTAATTTTACTATACTTGCCCATCTTTGTCTCTGGGATCTAGAAGAGTGGCGATGTAGAAGAGTGGCTCAGTTTCAACATCAGCAAAGTGCTTCTCCACTGCCTCCAGCAGAGTCCTCTTCATTGTTTTTATTCCCTGGTCATCATCATCCTCCCGAGACAGAACACGTCTGAGGACTAATGAGTGAATGAATGACTTAATGAATGCATGGGATTATAGTTTGTTTCAAACAACATCAATAAATGTTACAGTATAAAGTAATAAATAAAAATACAAATTACCTGTTATGGCAGGGATCACATCAGCTGCAGTTGCAGACGGCATTTCAAATCGAGGTTCTACGTGCTCCATAAGCATAAGAAATCCAGGGTTCTCTACAAAGGCGAATGGCAGGTCACTCATTGCGATCATTTGTGCTATCTTGGCTGTGATGTCCTGCGCCTTCGCGCTGTCACGGGGCATTTTTTCTCTCCTCTTCAAACTCTCCTGCAGTGTGAGCTGACTCGTCTTCGACTGGGTTGCCTGGGTAAACTCGCTGTATTGTGTCGGGTGTTTTGTTTTTGAGGTGCCGTATCAGGTTTGTTGTGTTAAATGTAGCATGTTCCGTGTTCTACTTTGCCGGCATTTAACCAATAGCGTCTCTGCAACAAACTGATGTCATGCCGCACGCGTTGCTGTTTCTGTGTGGAGTCAAAAGGGTCTAACTCTGTGCCACCGCATAACTATAGATGTGTTAAAAAATAATGAGAATATATATACATATATATCCGAGTCCTGATCGGGAGGTAACGTCCGATTCCGATCGAGTCTGAAACCACGTGATCGGGCCCGATTTCCGATCACGTGATCGGATCGGGACATCCCTAGTGTCTCGTTCCTCCACAATTATCCTGCCTTTAAAAGCCCTAGTCCTTTCAGTTCTTGTCTGTCGGGTCTACTTATTGAATGTCCTCCTTGTTCTCGGTTTTCCTGTGGATTATTAAAGACTGTGTTATTCAAGTACTCCTCGTTTCCTCGTTCCTTGCTCCCCGAGTGAATCATGACAGTTGCCTTGTTGCAATAAATTCACAGGCTGCGTTTGCAAACAAAGGTAATAGAGACAAAATAGAGAGATCTTTGATGACAACTAAGGAATATTTGATTAATGCTAATTAAATTTTTTATTGAATATTAAAACTAATTTATTTCTAAAATTACACAAAAGTTGTTCAAAATGCATTTACACACAAAGGAAACTCTTAGATCCCATTACGTTTTTTAGCTCAACTGTCACAGAATCAAACACAATTGTTACAAGGGAAACATAAAAAAAATAAATAATAGATGAAGGTGTTGCAGTAGACAGGATGGGACATAGGATTTATACATGCTTTGTTGCCTTCCTACCTCTGTATACTGCCTGTGGAGGCAGTATTTTTCAGCTTTCGGATGCAGCCATTGTGTTTACAGTAAACTCAGATCTTGCGGCTCTTGAAACTCAAAATTTTCAAGAGTTGTTTCAGGGGTAAAAAAAGAGTGCTCTGAAAAACGTGCAACTGTATAATTTAAAATATATTTCTGGTAATACAGAGTAAAATTAAAGCACATGCTTTGCATATTTAGACACCGAGTAAATTAGTTCAGAAAAACCAATAAAACCAATCATAAATGCTTTCTAGTAATCAATGTCTGACCGTGGATTATGACTGTATTGAACCATTTAGACCCTTTAAGACATTTTAAGGTGACAGCTTTACTATAACCACATATCATCCTCAAACTAAATGTCCTTCAGTTGAGTAGGACCGAAAAACACCAGAGGGACAGGAAGGTATTAAACCCAAGCCTCTTCCAGATAAGAGAGAGTCTTAAATATTTGCAGGCCTTAAGAATGAGTCATCCTCACTGCCTCAGTACTAAGAAAGCTGTGAAATCAATTTAATTTGCTGTAATTGTAAAGTGTGCCTCTCACTATCATATCTAATCTTGCACAGCACAGACTTCCTCCTCTACACACTCTATCTCTCTCTGACTGGTTTTTCTTCATTTTGCTACTGGGCAGTAATACACCTTCATTTGCTTTCTGATAACTTCCTGTGAGGAAACCAACACAAACATTCACTCTAAAACAACAAATAATTCCAGCCTAGAATCTCAGAAAGAGGCTAGCTATGTGTGAAGAACAACCGGCCAGTAATATTTGGATGTTTATGGTAGTTATCATAGACAGGAAATTATGTTGTCAAACCTCTAAGGACCAATCTCTCATGTATATGCGTAATTAAGATAAGCAGAGAAAACCTAAATGACTACAGGAAGTAGACTGCAGTCTCTCTCCCACCCTCTCTCCTTGTCTTTCTCTGGTCTATGGTTCCAATGAGCCTATAGGAATTCCTGAGTAACATAATGCAGCTATTCTCAGATGTATTCAGAATTACACACTAACACATCTTGACAGGCCACTTCTTGTACCCTAAAATGTCTCTCTCTCGTTGTTCTCAGTGTCTGATTCCTTTCTTTAGAATTGATTTGAAGTCAAAAACTGAACAAAACTTTGCATACATGACTGTCGTCTCATTATATTCAGTGTAGAATGCAGTTTTATCATGTCTGTGATCAGTCTATGCTACACAACAGGTGGCTGGATGTGGTTACTCTCAGACACATGAATCTGCATCAGTGTGTTGCAGAAGAACTGTTGAGCTTAATAATTCTAATCCACTGAACACTGGTAGTTGGCTTTCCTTTAACCTTTTAAATATACAGCATTGTTTGTGCAGTTTAATGACTTTCTGCATTTTGCATGTTTACTTTCTTGCACATTCAAAAAAATACAGACACACGTGTGCATATGCACTTGTATACACATGCATACAAACATACTTGTGCACATGTTCATAGACATCTGTGTTTCACTGATGCAGTGGTGGCAAAGATATAGTTAATAATTTCCTCTTGTATAGACAGTGACTGATTTTAAATTTACAGAAATGTATGTTTTTAAACAAAGTGTAGTGAAAATTAACGTTTGCATTAGAAGCACAGGAAAACTGACTGTAATGTGGTGTTGCGCAATATTTCCAAGGAGTTTTTGCACTGATCTTCAACCCCGTAACATTCCACCACAAAGCATCTTTTAAAAGAGAAAAGTGATTTACCAGGCACAATGAATGAGGGATGCCAAAAGAGTTACTCAGTTATGTATTTCTAAACAAATAAATCAATGTTATATTCAACCAATATGACAACTAATTTGATATTGGAGGGAACACATTTACACCAGTACTACCTAACTTTAGGCAAACATATAAATAGTGTTGTTAATATAAATATAAGTTTTTTTTATACAATGACATTTTCTTAAATTAATTTATAAAACAAGTTATTTTTCAGAATTCTCAACAAATTTGATCCACTTACAATGATATACCTTAAATAATACAAATGTGGTTTTATTTCAGTAAGGAATGTTTAAAGTACTCGTACACATGGAAATACACATTCAAGTGCTTGTTTTTATATCATGGTGGGGACATTCTCTTTGTTTTTATACTGAGCTAATGATATTTTCCATTTACCCTACTCATTTAATCCTCACAAAATATCTCAAGACGTTATATATCTCAGATATGTTTATTAACCTTTTTCTTTCTTTCACACCAAGTAAAATCATTCTATTTTTGTGGAGACATTTGGTCCCCACAGTGTATGCAAAACCTGAGCCACACACCATGACAGATTCTACTATAGCTTGTTTGAATGGGTGTTGAGTGCTGCTTGGCTGTTCTGTAGTCACATGACCCTGGAGTGGGCGTGGCTGTGAGTCCAGCTGGTGTTGCAGGCTGACTCAGGCACAGAGAAAGAGAGATAAAGAAACACAGCAAGAGCTACAAAAGGAAGGGTGAGTCACTATCTGCTCTCCATGTTTACTTCTGTTAAAACAGGCTTTCTTTGCATGAGTTTTACATCTCTTTCCAGAGTCTCATTCAGAGAGGCTGTTGTGCTTTTACAGAGCTACAGAGTGGGTGACGTGTGTGTGTGTGTGTGTGTGTGTGTGTGTGGTGTGTTGCTGCTTGCACAAGTTTCCCAGGTGTCCTCACTGTGTTCTTGCCAGTGAGGAAAGGAAGCAAGTGAGAGAGGAAGAGAAGGGGAGATTTTGTACTGTGTTTTAAGACCTCTCTTTCTCTTGTTTGTCTGTGCATTGAAACAGATGATAAGCTCAGTGAACCCCTCTTTCTACATTCTTCCACCCCCCTCCCTTTCTCTCCTCCTCCTGGCCCTCTCTTTTCTTTGTGTGGGGTGTGTGTCATCACTGCTCTTAGTTTCTAGAAATCAGACATTTTGATAATCAGTTCTTCTAATTAGTTTACATTGGACCCAGAATCCCACATTGTCAAACTTGTGTGTCATAGCTTCAGATGTTCTCTGTGGGTTGATTATAAACATCCAATCAGCATTGTTTGAATGGCTTCCTGTGTTCATTCTCATATGTTTGTGTTGCATGACAATGCAGTTCCTGTTGTTTAATTGTTGTCATTAACATGGAAGCTAATTGACTTGTGTGTATTCAGCACAGATCTGTTCTGTTCCTGTTTAACTTCTGATTCCATTTGTCAGTGAGTGTCAGATTACTTCGTCATTTTTTCCCAGTAACAGCAGTTAGCAATTTATCTAGAACACTAATCTTTCAGTTGTGTTTGAGCATAGTTATAAACCAATTACAAACACTTCTCTCATCTCCAGTTACATCAACAAGGTTGTATGATACCTGTTTAGCAGAGTTCCTTTTTTAGATAAAATACTACTTCCTCATATATCGACCCAATCATTTCAGAGCAAATCCTACCACATCTGTAGAACAGCTGAAATTCTTTTTTTTTCTGAAATATATTATTCCACCGCAGCTGTTTTCTTTCTTTTTTGAAGCATGAACCCGTTTTTTAACATCATGTAAATGTAATATATATCGCCATGCTCCAAATGTAAAAAAATGTCTTTGATGATTTAGTTGGCCATATTCCCCAATTATGCCACCAAAACAAATGAATTAGGAACAAAAGTATAATGTATCTTCATGTTTTTTTGTATTTTTTTTGACAGGTGTAGATTTACTGAGAGATGGATATATGATACTGCAAGTGACACAATTACCTGTGTAAAAATGCAAGGAAACAAGTTGTTTAATAATGATGTTGATTAGTTAAATGCATGATATAGAGTGCATGCGGAAAATGAGGATCCCTGCAACCACCATACCATATCACACTAATGTTGATTGGCCATCAATTTTATTACTGTTTCGGACATCTTGTGCAAGGCCTCAAAATGTATGTTCAGTATCTTATTTTGTTCTTCACAATAGTAAGAGAAAGATATATATTGGGCAGGCTGAATCAACCAATATTTGCCTAGTTTGGGATTAACTAACAAATTATTATTATTTTGGGACAGATGTTTACAAAATAATAGTGGAGGTAGCACTGATTTATGTCAGTTCCAAAGTCTACCAGCAACTTTTTAAAATGAAAAATACAGTTTAAAAAAAGTCAGATGTTTATCCTCCATAGTGCTTTTGATTTAGAAATTGACATTATATAGGCCGTAAAGATGATGATTTTCTTGTGAGTGATCAGATTAAAAATGACAATTAGCAACATGTGCTCATCACAAATGGTTTTAGAGTGTTTCTTCCCATGGCTTTTTTGGTTCTCTCCAATTTTATTTGCCTACAGCATTCATACAGGCTATTTTTCTTTTCTTTTCTAGAAGGTACTAGCAGTATTTTAACACCCTTCGTCACCATCTGCTTGTGGCATGTAATGGCAAAGGTTGAATTCCCAAGGGGTGAACAGAATGAAAGATGAGTCCACCTGTAGCATTCTTCATGCTGAGCACCAGAATTCACCTCACCACATCTACAGATCAATGTACATTGGTTGTGTAGTTTACAGTTGCATCTGGCTTTTGACAGGAATTGTGAGGTCCATACACACCGGAAAACAGATGGAAAAGAAAATATTCTGAATACAAGCCTCTTGGTTTAGTCTGTGGATCCATCGTCTGTGCATTAGCAGCTTTTGATTGGCAGTGTTTGATGGATGGTGTCAAGGGAGTCTCAGTTTACTTCACGAGACTCTGACATGTAATTCCAAATTAAATTACTTTTTACAGTGATATGGCGGAACTCTATGGGGTTTTCAGGTGCCCTAAGAAGAAACTTCTTTAGATTTTCATAAGGATTTGTGGATTCATAAGGATTTGGTCCATATTGGAATACTGAATAGATCCAGCATGGTGAAGTATAGTGAACAGCCTCAATCATAAAATCATTGGGTAGGTTAATATCGTATTCCTAAAATAAAAGTAAATCACCTCAGACCAGGAGACTTTTAGGGACCAAAGCCCAACATAGCTTGGGCAGGGATCCCTCGTTAAAATTACATTTTGCACATTGATGTGTGTAAAACACAGCTAGGTTTGAGAGTAATGAAATCTGTGTATTACACATGAATTGACCTAATTCAGGGGTGCCCAATCCTGTTCCTGGAGGTCTACCTTTTACCCCAAAGTTCAGCTTCAGCCCTGATCGATCACAATTGAACCAGCTAATAAAGATTTTCAGAAGCACTTGATAATTACAGACAGGTGTGCTGGAGCAAGGCTAGAACTGAACTATGCAGGTGTGTAGATCTCCAGAAACAGGATTGGGCACCACAACTTAACTGATAGTTGAGTGTATAGAACATAACTTGGAGGGCTTCAGGCCAAATATCCTCAGAAATCTCCAATTCATGAGAAACACGCCTACATTTTTACATAAATTATGGTGACAGATTATGATTCACAAGTTATGTTCTTTTTGATTTCCTGTTCTAATGAGACTCAAGATCAATGTTTCATTCTTGTGTTTGATGCATCTGGTGAGCACATGAAGCATGTGAGAATCATCCGTGTCTTCCAGCTGGTGTTTTTTAAGTGAAAGTTTCTAGAAATTATCCATGTAACTTAAGACTCCATATATCCGCTTCAGTCAGAGAAAGACATTAAACTTTATGACGGCTTCCTCCTTCAAGTTCTTCCTGATCTGTTGAAATGGCATCTTGAGCTTTCTGATTAAAACACAGACAGGCCAAGCTGCTGTAGCTGATCTGAGACCAGTCTAGAACTCTCTATACATACAGTGCCATATAATTTAATACACTCATTTATAAGTGTAACAAATTGAGGATTTTCAATTGACTCGAAAAGATCATACTTGGCCGTGAGGAGTTTTTCTCATTGGTCTACATCTATGGGAGCATGTGTTTCAGATAATTCAGAATTAGTTCTGCCTGACTTTCCTTGCACTTATTATGAATAGTTATTTTTGCAGTCACATAATATCACTGAACCATGATACATTTGGTCACTGTTGAGAGTTTCCTGATATGTCATAGTCTTTTAGTTTTCCAATTACCAGCAAATAAGGCTGTATCACTATGTTCTTTCTTCATTTTGTCATTTACACTCTTTTCTGTAAGAACAGCTTTAGCAGCATTTACATTCCTAGCCTAGTGTAACCAGGACACGTTTAGCCACACATTTAGGGCAACTGTCAGGTCTACTAGGCTTCATTGGCTGTTGACACTAATTGTTAGTTGTACAAACGTTTTTCATTTGGCCTACTCCTGACTTTGAATGTCTGTTGCCAGACCAAAGTCCAGTTACAGGGGCCAATATATCACAGACCACTAAACATGGGCAAATTCCCAACTGTTCTGGCTCAGAATGAAGACAGAATTAAATTGTATGTTGCCTGTAAGGAATGAATTGTTAGATGGCCTTGTTTCAGTGTTTGCCTTGCTTTTCTGTGGATATATGGTTTCTGTACAGGGTTGGATCCGCTTCAGAAGGGGGACACACAACCTCTTGAGTTCTTAAAGTGAAAACAGGAAAGCAACCAAGTCAAAGCGTTCTTGATTTCTTGGAGAACTCATTGGAAAAATGAGACCTGTGGAATACTGGCCTATAGTTGGGGGTTCTGTGGTTCTAAATGTTGTAATTTTCAGAGAGGACAAACCCGGTCATTCTTTTAGATGTACCTGATGAAATACATATCGTAGTCCTTGACTGCAAACTGCAAAATTATAAGCATGGTCAGCTGTTCAGGCATTCTATTCAGAATGGACTGAGATATATTTGAACAGAATAATTCTTCCTTAGTTCTTCCTGACTTATTTTCTTTGCACTTATGATGCCTCTTTTTTGACAAAAAGTGTATAATTAATTTGAATTAATGTAATGTAATGTAGTAATTTAATGTTATGAATATAACATGTAATGTTATGTTTTAAAATAAATATATGAAATATAAAAATTGCATAAACTCCAAGACAAGAAATTATAGTAACATAAATGTGACATTTACAATAGCTGAATGTGCATGCAAATTTGCCTGCATGTGTGTGCAGGGATGCACTTCAGCGGTAACCCCTATTTCCTGTTTGTTAGAACACTGACACATGCTAGTGAAAAATATAGGCCACCGACTTTGCGTGAGAGACCGGATAACTGCCACTGAAGCTACATCTTTTTAGAATTGATTTGCTTTAATATTTAAAACTGGTCGTGTGTATTAGAGTGCACACAGTGGGCTGATCATGCATAGAGCTCTTATGTTGTAAGCAGGGTCTGATCCCCTCAGGAAATCCTAGTCATCACCACATGACTTCTGGCTTTAAATGTTATGTTGTAGTTTTTTTTGTTGTCTTTTTTGTCTGGTCCACATTTCATGGCCTATATGAAACCAAGCTTATTTTGCATATCTCGCTTTTGCTGTACCACATCTAACCCATAAACATGTGTTTATTCAGGTCCAGGAC
Organism: Sinocyclocheilus anophthalmus; assembly: GCA_018155175.1. NCBI lineage: Eukaryota > Metazoa > Chordata > Actinopteri > Cypriniformes > Cyprinidae > Sinocyclocheilus > Sinocyclocheilus anophthalmus. The sequence continues at coordinate 211,184 of JADLZN010008627.1, forward strand.
TTTATGATCTATGTTTTTTTGTTATTAAGCTAGGAAAAGAGAATTTTTTTCTACACTAAAAAATGCTGGGTTGTTTCAACCCAATGTTGGGTCAAATATGGACTAACCCAACTGTTGTGTTAAATTTTGGTTACATTTTTAAAGTACCTTTTTACGCGCCAACACGTTGGGGTATTCCATATTTGACCAACATTGGGTTAAAGCAACCAGCATATTTTTTTAGTCGGAATGCGGTGCGTACGAACATTATCTTCCTATTAAATCCTTCAATGACTACAGGTTAAAATCCCATTCATTGTTTCTAATGCAAATGAATGCAACTGAATCTTTTGTGGACTTACAATTCACATATAGGTCTCATTATATTTCTCGGGCGGCCCTTAGGGAGCGTTATTTGGTGAGGAAATATATAAGCACTCAGCGGGTTAGAGGATAAATCGCTTAGCCTGGCATAATAATGCTTACTAGTAATGTTTTTGCTAGAATTTTAGGTTTCTGACACATGTATGGGGTGACTTGACCTCTAGGCAAAATAAGATGAGTGGGGGACTGAGAGGAGTAGCGCACACACACATTGTGCTAACTCATGACAACACTAGACGTAAGTGTAGGAGAATATCACACTAAGGATATATTTTCATAATAGGCGGTATGCAAAGGGAAATCAGGACTCTCAGGCTTAGTTACACACACAGTGTCATTCATCCTGACGACTGACCGACAGACATTGTCCACGCCCTTACCTGAGTCACAGTAACGTATTTGGTGATTGATTCAACTTGACGGACATAACATACACAGAGAGATCCCAGGGCACGCCCACTGAATCTAATGGTGCACCCAACACGGCACTGGAAACCGTGTGTGACTGTGCCGTTGATCAGCCCTGCGTACAACCGTTAAGTATGGTGATACAGGACCAGCAATCCGAACGAAATCGTCCTGACAAAACGTGTACTGTGGGTGAGACCCAGAACTGATAGAATGTCCTATAGCGGATCCCAGCACACCGAAAGTGCAGCTGTCCATAACGTCTCTTCCCGGATAAACACTTATAGGTCTGAGGTGCGTGGTGAAGTGCAATGATGGGTCACAATAGGGGAGGGAGATAAAAACGGCGGACGAGTTTCACCAGCAGGCTCTGGAGGTCCAGTGTTCGAGCGTTTAATCAGCGCGTGAGGTATGCACACTCCCAGCATGTCGGAGGTATTGCGGTTCTTCACAACACGTGATGAGTGGCGAGAACTGGCCAAGGTGGGTCTATTTCCTGAAGTGGTCCGGGGGAGGGAAAGAGAGGTGTCGAGGTGTTACAGTCTACTGACATGACACACGGGTCAAGAATGTTGACTTTATCAAATATGTATGTGATGTTGCTAACAGTCGTTTAATGAATAAACGCTGAGTCACTTGCGCTGATAATCCATCGTTTTGTGGACTAACATGATATCAAAGTTATCCACAAGCTAAAACCAAAAGGGGAACTAATTGAGAAAAAATTATATAGGCCTACACTCTTAAAAATAAAGGTGCTTCAAACGGTTCTTCAAGCAATGCCGTAGAAGAACCATTTTTGGTTTCACAAAGAGCCATTCAGTCAAAGGTTTTTTAAAGAGCCATCTCTTTCTTACCTTTATACAGAGAAACGAAGAGCCTTTTGTAATCTGAAGAACCTTCTTTTGCCACAAAGAACCTTTTGTGAAACAGAAAGGTTCTTCGGATGTTAAAGGTTATTTATGGAACCATTTAGACAAAAAGGTTCTTCTATGGCATCGTGAAGCACCTTTATTTTTAAGAGTGTATATACTGTATTTAAAAGAATAGGTTGTGTGCCCATGTCACTGCCCCCCTTTCCTATTCATGCCTCATTTTGTTTCTTAGCAGATGGCCCACAACAGGTGTTGGCAGAAGGGGTAGTGGGGTGGTCATGTAATCAATGGCACAAATGCTCGTTGGTGTCTGTGTATTAAACCATAATTAACATGCCCACACGTTGTGATCCGTTCCACCCACCAGGCCAGCAAAAATCAAGTCTTGTCCTGGCTTAGATAATGATTATTTGACATACTCTGAACATACTGTTTACATGGTAGATTGTCCTTATCTTTTCTGTATGCATGTATCAATACACATACAGTATGTGCACAATAAACACAATGTCTTCACACTTAATATTGTAATTCAAGATTTGGTATAGAACCTCAGTCTTCATGGCTCCAAATTGGCTAAACTTACAGGCATAACTTTCCACTTTGGTATCAAGAAACTGTGGTTCATTCAAGGTTGAAGTGTGGATTTCACATGTGATTGACTGTTGGGTTAACATATGAAAAATATAGGTCACAATAAACCATGAGGCTTCTCTGAGGCAAATGGAAAGTTCTAGGCTTCAGCGGTGATGGGTTAGGTTTACCTAGACCTATCATTTTATTTTAATTGGCTTTAAGAAGTTTTTGTCAAAACTCCACACACAAACTGAAATACTGCATTAATCATTGAGTGTTTGGTGCCAGAGTCTGAGGTGAAGGCGGTGCCTGATGCTAAAGGCGAAGCATGAGGGGTGTGGTTTGCCTAATTCTTTTTTTGCCGCTTGTTATGCAAGTATGTTTTATAGCCTCCTAGTTGCATTCATTTTTAATGAGTAAAATAGGCCCTGTTATTCAAGCTTCACAGCTACCTTGGGAGCCGTTTAGTGTGTGTGTGTGTGCATGGTAATGTGCAAATTTAAATTGGAACTTAAGATGCTTTTTCTGAACAGGTGGCCCAATCTGTTCTAGATATGAAATCGCACATTTACAGTGAGGGGTTTTAAAGCATGATTATTCAGGTGACAAGTGAAAAATGTGGTCACAGTATATAGTGTAAGAGACATAGTGACTGTATGTAATGGTGTTTTTAATTTAAATAATAATTAAAACACAGAGACTGAAACTCATGGTATTAAATGGCATATGTTACATTCGCTAGCCAAAACATAGCTGCTGGTAGTTTCTGTAACTGTCTAGTGTTTAGGACTGAAGTGTTTTTAGACTCTGTTTTCTCAGAAAAGGCTGTCAAATGGTGTGTGTAACTCACTAACAAGAAAAGGTTTTCTTAAATCTGTGATACTGTACATCAGCTACAGATGAACATATGCAAAACAGTTTTGTATTTGACTGACTGATCATTTTAACTTGACTTCTTAGACATGAAAATGTACCTGAAAACATAGGAGTGAAATAAAAAAAGAATATTTAAAACATATTAAAATAAGATTGTTCTTCAAATTTGGCTACACTCTCAGTTTTGTCTTTTATTGAACACTTCTCTTTATACTTAATAATGCTATGTACAGATGTGTTACGTGCAGCATAGACTGGTTTGGTTAAGTTACAGATTTTCCACCTCTGAACTGCAACTGATGAAGCAATAGTGTATTTCATATCTGATAAGTTGTGTTTGTACATGCCTATGTTTTTTTGCTGTTAAGTAAGTAAATTCACCTTGTGTTATCATCTGGATATAGTATGTTATTTATTATATTGAATTACATGCTATTTATTTATTTATGAAAACAACACTGGAATATTTAGGTATATCTTTTTGTTTGAAGTTTGTGCAAGTGTACATTCTATGAAAAGAGGAAGCCACATGTTGTCGTTAAAAAAAAGGAAAAGCAGCAACCTTGTCCCCTCCCACTTTCACATTGAGTTGTGTCACTTGCTTTCTGTCACACATTTTTCAAGCTACTGAATCATCAAATTCAACGACTTTGCAGACTGAATACCCTTTTTTGGGTAAGCTTGTGGTTAACATTTGATTTATGTTTTGGCATTTTTAGTATCTTTTGATAAATACAGTGATCAATTGATCATTTGAGGAGAATTTGAGGAGGTTTAAGGAATTAAGAGCTTGTTAAAATTGGTTTTGTGAAACATGATATAATGGTGATTAAGAAAATTTAGAAAATAAATGTTGATGTTGCTTATATGCTTCCATGTGTCTTGGTAATCTGAGATAATAACTGTTGTGGGTTTTCTGCCCTACATCGTACCCATGTGTTCTGACATCTGGTCTCTCTAACATACCAATACTATATTGTCTGACTCGTAAATAATTAGCATATCTTGCAAACAGTAATCAGACTAGTTTAGATACCATTACATTCAAAACATGAAGTAAAAATTTACTGCAGGACAGCAAAATTTGCATCATGTGATTCTTACACAAACTGAAAATTGCCGTTTGGGTTAGTTGACCAATAAAGCTATGACACTGATCATGTAATTGAAAATTGCATGTGCAAAAATGTTTAAGCCAATAATTGCCATATATAAAAAAAATGCTAATGGCTGTCTCTCTCTTTTTGTATCACATAATTTCTTTAGGGCCAGAGGTCATTACAAGTTTTTACGGCAATATGGCAGATGTAGGAAAGACGCCTGTGGCACGGAATGAGAAGACAAACAGTGAGTTTGGCTATGTGGGCATTGATGCCATCTTGGAACAGATGAGGAGGAAAGCCATGAAACAAGGCTTTGAGTTTAACATCATGGTAGTGGGTAAGTAGAGGTTTCGGTGTGCAATTACAGATGTGTTGCTTTTTTGTTCTAATGTACAAAATAAACATTTAGTATCACTGGAAACTCTAAATAAATTAGTTAGATTAAATAGATCAAGATTGTTGAAATAACCAATTGATAAGGGTAATAAATACAATATTATTGGCATATTCTGTAACAACTTATTTACATTGTGATTTTTTTTTTATCTGCTCTATTACAATAAAGCAATTTCAACTAAATCAGTCAGAGGACCATATAAAACATGATTAACAGGCTGAATTTGGCCCAGCAAGCTGTTAGCTAAAAGGCCTTGATGTAATCAGTAGTAATTGGTGAACAAAAATTATTTCATATCCACATCCATAAAAAATAATACTATATGCAATTACTCCTACACTATTGTCTTTTAAAGTTTATACCTTATCATACTGTTTTTAGTGAGCAGGAAGGTTTTCATTCATTGCCATTACATCTTTAATTCAGGCAGATCTGTTTGAACCTACAACCCTTAAGTAACTAGCCAGAGATCTTCAATCAGCAGGCAACACCACCCAGCACTAGACCAACAATTTCACCTCTACTGATACAAAGCAAATGCTGACTGACTTTTAATCATGACTTTATTCCTATATGCCATATTCACTGAATATGAATACCAACTTTTTAAGCTTGAACCTTGGTTGGCGGTTGCTTTCAGGGATTTTATAGTGGATGGTTTTTCAGTTACTTACATGTACGCCAATATGTTTTTAAAAAAAAAAATCCCTGTAGAATTCAGTTGGACATGGTTAATGCTTTTTGCAGTAAGAGAATCTGCCTGGCTGCTCCACTCAACTGATTCCAGCTGCAACCTTTGTTCTTGCTTTATCATGGATGTCAGTGAGAGATCCAACAAGCTGCTCCCATGAATCTCATCTAGAAACACTGGCTCTTTTATAGAATTGTGTGTGTGCACGGTCATTGAATGAACCTGGGGGCAGATGTTGGGTCAAATCTGCATATGGGAATGAAAATGCTACTCACAGTCGCTCACATATAAACACACACTTTACCATAGTCCCGTTTACTCCACTTAGTATATGGCTATTTGTTTGTTTACTTTAACACATGAATTAGGGTTGTTAATTTTGAATGCGTTTAAAAACAACTTGATTTAGTGCAACAGAATAGAGTCGAATGCAAGTGTCTGGAGATGAATTTGTAGCTGAGCTGTTTAGTGGTGTCTTGGTGTGAGATGTCGTAAACACTGCTCATGGTGTTAGATGCTAAATGCTACTTTTGCCCTAAATCAAGAATTTGTCTCGGACATTAGTCCTTTGAACAAATATTTTATAATATGCCAGGGTTTTTCAGCTCTCTGGCCTGTGAGGTCCACTCTCCTGCAGAGTAGCTCCAACCCTGATCAAACTCACCTGCCTGTCATCTTCTAGTAATCCTGAAGACCTTGATTGTGTGTTTGATTAGGATTGGAGCTAAAACTCTGCCAGACAGTGGACCCCAAGGGACAGAGTTGAGAAACAAAGGCCAAAATCAGTACATTAAATTTGTAGTTTGTCCAAATTTGCAGTATTCATAAAACAGTAGGTGAAAAGTAGCTGGATGACCTAATACTTCCACGAACATTCCAGCAGAGGTTCAATGGATGCTTTACTATATAAAGCCCACAGAGAAGAGTCATGAATGACAGGGAAGAAACCCAACTGATGCCATAAAACACATGACAACGCCATCATGTATGGCTATAGTATGTCCAGATTGCTTTCATACTACACATATGCATACTTTTTAATGGTCAATAAATTCCTCGTCAAATGTAGTATCTCCTCAGACCATGTAATATCACGTAAATTCGTCCCCCGCACTTTTTCGGGCAAGTGTGTTCGCATAGAGGTTTTTTCGTGAGCCGGTGTGAATAAATATAGATTTAAATTCAAAGAGACAGGATAGTCTGTGCATGATCTGATGTTTTATTCGGACCCAGAATAAGGCGAGATGAACATCACGTGAGCAGCTAAACATTCCATGGCAGTGTATGTTAATTCATCCTCGACAGACGGAGGGCGCTCGTGCAGGAAAAGTCGTACGAGGAAATTCCTAATATGGACAAAAACAGTTGTTTTCACAGAAAAACAGAAACGTTTGGGAACATGAAGACATTAAACATATGATTGCGACAATATATGGGTTATTTTTGTTTGTCAAGTAATCTCCAGGTAATAAAATAACGTATAATTAACAATCAGTGCTAATTGACATAGCAATTTTATACAGTCTAGAAACTATTCTGCCTTATATGTGATAAAAGTGGTTGTAGTATATAAAAAATAATAGGAGTGGTATTCTCCAGCAGTTATCTGATTTCTAAGTCAATTAAAAGCTAGAAATTAGAGAAAAATTAAAGTTGCGTATACACTGCCAGTCAACAGTTTTTGAACAGTAAGATTTTTAATGTTTTTTTAAAGAAGTCTCTTCTGCTCACCAAGCCTGCATTTATTTGATCCAAGTACAGCAAAAACAGTAACATTTTAAAATATTTTACTATTTAAAATAACTGCTTTCTATATGAATATATTTTAAAATGTAATGTATTGTGATTTCAAAGCTAAATTTTTAGCATCATTACTCCAGCCAGACCTTCAGAAATCATTCTGATAGTCTGATTTTGCTGCTTTCAGCATCAAAGTTTGATTTCAACCATTAATTTCATTATGATTTCAGTATTTGACATGGTCTTACTCAGTCAATATTAAAGATATCAATGTTAAATTTTCACAGAATGTTATTTACCTTATAAAGGATGATTTTATGTAGAAAACAGAAAAACATATAATAATTCTCTTTATTCATTTATTAAGTAAAAACAAAATGACCCAATTATGCATTCTTGTTATTTTTTTGGGTTCATGTCTTCTAGGGATCATGGGTAATTTGTCCTTATAATGTAAACGAAAGTTCATTGCACTAAATCAACTATTAAATCAACATCCCAGTGCAATTAAAAGGGTCATTGATGTGCTAAAGAACATCTATTTTGTGTATTTGGTGTAATGAAATGTGTATGCGGTTTAAGGTCAAAAAACACATTATTTTCCACTGATAATGTAATTATGCTTTCCTCTAGCCCCCACCTTTCTGAAACGCTGTCGATTTTTACAAAGCCGTCAGTCTGAAAAAACGAGGTGGCTGTGATGGCCCAGCTCCAAGTGCGTCTGGTTGATTGGCGAATAACTAAAGCTGTGTGGACGGAATGTTAGGCCCCTAACATACTTGAAATATCCACTAACCAATGATTTTAGTTGTGTCCTCTTTTGGAAGGCCAAACAAAATCGTTTCGCTTTCACAACGAAAAAACAGCGTCACACACGATCTGCCTAGAGTGAGCGGAGGCCGGCATGCTTGAGAACGGCGCGGCCAGCTGGAATCCGATCCGGCGCTCCACAGCGCAATGGTGATGTATGTTCTCAGCGACAGCACGGATAGCTCGAGGCATGAGAAGCGAGATATCGTTCTTTTGGATGGCCAAACAAAGTAGTTCGCTTTCACAACGAAACACACAGCGCCTTCACGACAATGGCGGATGCAACAACAATTATACACGAGAATATTAAAAGTAGGGGGGGCCTCTTTCTTTGTGCTGAACATTTGGGGCGGAGTTAGGCAAATCTTCAACAAACCCAAATTTTTTTTTTTGTCGGGGGGTTTGTGACGTAGACATGTGGGGGCATGTTAGAATGAGCCGTTTTAGGTAGGTGTGGTTGACTTTTTAACTTTTATAAAGAATATCTCTTTAGATTTGAGACTTTAGTCTTTGCAACTTTACAGATCTTCTTTATGCACCAAGAAAGGAAAAATTGAAATCGCATCATATGACCCCTTTAAGACATTGATTTATTTTTTTTTCTTTCTTTGTACAGGTCAGAGTGGTCTGGGTAAATCCACATTGATGAACACACTTTTTAAATCTAAAGTGAGTCGCAGATCTTTGATGACAACAGAGGAAGACCGAATTCCCAAGACAATTGAGATCAAGTCCATCAGTCATGGTACAAAGGCCTTCTGAACTAAAATTGAAGCCAACACCTGCTTATCCATTTAAGGATCATTTAAAGTCGTATTTTAACACTTCTGACTGTCTCATACATTTAGTTATCCACTTTCAAACTCATCTTTTATACAGATATCGAGGAGAAAGGAGTGAGAATGAAGCTGACTGTCATTGACACTCCAGGTTTCGGAGACCAGATAAACAATGAGAACTGGTCAGTGTCAGCTTTATATGGTAGTTCAAATAAGTCTGTAGTAGTGGTGGTCTTGTTTAGAGGTCGACCGGTGTATTGGTTTTGCCGGTTAATCGGTACCGATAGTTGATTGCTGGAACAAAAATCCATGCCGATAGTTTTCCGGGTTGCGTCCGTTGCTGGAACGGCTGAGAAGGGTCTGCTGTCATTATACAGTGCGAGAGCGGCCTCTAGTGGTTGAAATCACTGACAGCACGTGCTGTTTGTTTAGACACATGACACTGCACGCTGAACAGAGGGGGAAACTTCAGACATGGATTTAAACGCAGCCGACAGAAAATCCTGCCGCACCACAGAGCGCGATTCACATAGTTTTCCATTAAATTACATTTGTCCTGAATCTTTGTTGATGTTCATAATGAATTGTATATTGTGCATTTTCAGCGAAACATTTGTCTTTCTGTGGCTCTAATAAATTCTGTATGCTTAATTTATAGAGCTATAATATAGATCGCACTTTCTCTTTCCATTTGCTCCGTTTTTTTAAACACCGAACTTTATACTCATCTATGCCTCATTGTTCATTCTTGAAGTAAACTTGTGTCCGTTTGGTGATTAAATAAACTGTTTTAGACCGCTGCTCGAGTTGAACACAATGCGGCCGGAGTGGGTGTGATACCGGTGAGTTCCCCTAGACTCAGCTCTGCGCTTTTATTTTTGATTCGTAGTATGGTTCAGTACTGTTTTTTTTTAATAAAGAATTATTTTAGTTTTTGTTCAGTATCCATTTTAAAAACTATCGGTTAATTAATCGGTATCGGCCAGTGTGGTCCATCCTAGCTATCGTATTGGCAAAATCCACTATCGGTCGACTTCTAGTCTTATTAAATCTCATGCGTTTCCTGGTGTCTCCCCATCTGTCTGATCTGTTTGTAGCTGGCAGCCCATCATGAAGTTCATTAATGCACAGTACGAACAGTATTTACAGGAAGAGATCAACATCGAAAGGAAGAAGAGGATTCCAGACTCACGAGTCCACTGCTGCATATATTTTATTCCTCCTACTGGACACTGGTGAGACACACACACACACACACACATTAATTAAACTAAAACAAATACCAAACATAGGGTTTTTGTTATTGTTACATTATGTTTGCTTAGATAGTAGGGCCTTGTTGATATGATAATTTAAAGGGGTCATATGACGTTATTAAAAAAGAACATTATTTGGTGTAATGAAATGTGTTTATGCGGTTTAAGGTTAAAAAACCCCATTATTTTCCACATACTGTACATTATTGTTTCTCCTCTATGCCCTGCCTTTCTGAAATGCGTCGACTTTTACAAAGCTTATCGATCTGAAATAGTGAGGTGTGCTGTGATTGGCCAGCTATCCAGTGCGTTGTGATTGGCCGAATACCTCAAGCGTGTGATGGAAATGTTACGTCCCTTACCATACTGTGATGCCGTGTTTGATGAGACAAAACCAATAAAACCCATGACGAATTAGGTATTTGTAGCATACAGTGGGGACATATTTACTGATTATAATGACTTATACTGTCTTTTTACGCATTGCGTTGCATCGCGCCGCGTAAACATAAAACCATGTCTGCATTTGTGATCGGAGAAATTACAAACAACAAGCGCTACTCTACACTGCCCAAAACTCACATTTGAATCATCAGTGGCAAATCCTTTAAATATGAAAACGTACTTACAGGCTGTGAGTCAGCATTATTTGTCAGAACAGCCGGCATTGTAGTCTACTCTCCCAGGATCAGGAAACAGTCCTCCGTAAAATGCGCTGCACACATCTGAATATTTGGTTTGAACTGTTCTGGAACAGTGTTGCAAATACAACTTAACCACTGATTCTAGGTAATCCTATTTTGGAAGACCAAACAAAGTAGTTTTGCTTTCACAAGGAAACACACAGCGCCTTCACGACATGGCGACAGCGGCAACAACAATACTACAGCGAGAATCAAAGTTACGCCTTCTTTCTTTGTGTGAACATTTGGGCGGTGTTATGCAAATCTTCCCACACAGTGACATAGACATGTGGGGGCGTGTTTAAACGAGGCGTTTTAGGAGGGCGTGGACGAGTCTTAACTTTTAAAAAGAATATCTCTTTGGGTTTGAGACTTAGTCTTTGCAACTTTAGGGATCTTATCTATTCACGAACAGCTTGTAACACTCCAAAGAGAAAGGAAAACTTGAAATCGCATCATATGACCCCCTTTAATATATATTTGGGTAAATCCATACTGTAAGCTGCTCAATGCACTCAGTTGTGAAGTCAGGCTGAAGAATCGTCAACCTTGTTGTTGAGGCTTTACATATGCTTTCTATTTTCAGTTACAATTATTATTCAGAATTAATTGATGTTTTTGCTATGTGTTGTGTTTTGATTGTCTAAAAGTTGCATTATGTTTCATAATGTCACCATTATAGTGATTAGTCTTCTCTTCTGTGAAGTATCTTCCATTTCAATGAGCATATACAAATTGTTTTGGTGTATAGAAGTAACTACAGGTGCATCTCAATAAATTAGAATGTCATGGAAAAGTTAATTTATTTCCGTAATTCAACTTGAATTGCGAAACTCGTGTATTAAATAAATTTAATGCACACAGACTGAATTAGTTTAAGTCTTTGGTTCTTTTAATTGTGATGATTTTGGCTCACATTTAACAAAAACCCACCAATTCACTATCTCAACAAATTAGAATATGGTGACATGCCAATCAGCTAATCAACTCAAAAACACCTCCAAAAGGTTTCCTGAGCCTTCAAAATGTCTCTCAGTTTGGTTCATTAGGCTACACAATTATGGGGAAGACTGCTGATCTGACAGTGGTCCAGAAGACAATCATTGACACCCTTCCCAAGGAGGGTAAGCCACAAACATTCAATGCCAAAGAAGCTGGGATGTCACAGAGTGCTGTATCCAAGCATGTTAACAGAAAGCGGAAAAACGGAAAAAGTGTGGAAGAAAAAGATGCTCAACCAACCGAGAGAACCGCAGCTTTATTAGGATTGTCAAGCAAAATCGATTCAATAATTTGTGTGAACTTCACAAGGAATGGGACTGAGGCTGGGGTCAAGGCATCAAAAAGCCACCACACACAGACGTGTCAAGAAATTTGGCTACAGTTGTCGTATTCCTCTTGTTAAGCCACTCCTGAACCACAGACAACGTAAGAGGCGTCTTACCTGGGCTAAGGAGAAGAAGAACTGGACTGTTGCCCAGTGGTCCAAAGTCCTCTTTTCAGATGAGAGCAAGTTTTGAGATGAGAAAATCATCACAATTAAAAGAACCAAAGATTTTTCAGTCTGTGTGCATTGAATTTATTTATACACGAGTTTCACAATTTGAGTTGAATTACTGAAATAAATGAATTTATGGACACTTCGAATTATGGCGAGGCACCTGTGTTAACCCTTTACTTTTCTCAACAAACGGAAAGGTAGACAAACTCTGGATTCTACAGTCCATCATCACCAATGTTACCTCTCTATTTTTTTTTCTTGCTGAGCAAAACTTTTCTCTATTGGGCGGACATTTCGGCCACCTGAGCAAAAACACTTATACCAGACCTGTACAGCACGCACAAAAACAAAAAAGTGGTAAACTTTTAACTTAATGTGCAATTGATATTGATTTGACCTTAATGTAAACTACATATGTAATTTTAGGTTTCCTGAGAAAAGATTTTACAGTATAATACACTGCCATGCAAACGGTTGGGATCAGTACATTTTTAAAAGAGTTCTCTTAGGCTCTCAAGGGCTTGTATCTATTTGATAAAAATTCGAATATTATCACAATAAATATGTGAAATATTATTGCAATTTAAAATTAGAAAAGTTTTCTATTTTAATGTACTTTAAAATATAATATGTATAAGGTAAGAAGCAAGATGATTTCTCAGGTCACACAGTGGGGGACGTAACAAAGAGTTAACATTACTGTACTTAGTACATTTTTTCAAAGTATCTGTACCTTTATGGAGTAGTTTTATATATCTCACAGAAGTGGTACACCCCTCCACATTTTTGTAATATTTAATTCTTTTCATGTGACAACACGAGAAGAAAAGGAACTTTGCTACAATGTGTACAAGTAGTGAGTGTATAGCTTGTCTAACAGTGTACATTTGCTGTCCCCTTTAAAAGAACTCAACACACAGAATTTAATGCTAAATCGCTGGCCACAAAAGGAGTACACCCCTACGGCACGAGTGATCATCAGGCACGAATGACAGAGAGTGCTGAAGATCCGAGCCCTTTTAGCTGAGGAGGAAAATCGGGAGGAGAAAGATTGTCTTGAGCCTGAGCAACTTGACCGAACTTCTATGGGTTCAAAGGGGGCATTGCATAAGCCCTCAAGAACCACAGCCAGGTCCCATGAGGACACCTTAGTTGTACTGGCCTCAGCCTCAGAGTGCCACGGAGGAAACAAGTTACAATTGGGTGTCTTCCCAATGATTGACCACACAGAAGGGCGTGGAAGCAGCTAAGGCCGCCACGTATACCTTCAGAGTGGAGGGAGATAACCCTGCGGAGAATCGCTCCTGCAGAAACTCCAGAACTGTACCAATTGGGCAGTTGACTAGGTCCTGCAGTCGCTGTCCGCACCATGAAGCGAAAAGTTTCCACTTCAAGGCACACTGTTTCCTAGTGGCGGGAGCTCTGAACTAGAGTATAGTCTCAACAACCTCAGTTGAAAGACCAGAAGCTACGAGTTGTGCCCCCCCAGGGGCCACACCCACAACTTCCACAACTCTGGGCGGGGGTGAAGAATGGCACCCCCCACCTGAGAGAGGAGGTCCCTCCTGATCGGAATCTCAGGGAGAGCCGTCGAGGATTGGCGACACCAAGTCCAGAGAACCAGCTTGTACAAGGGGCGCGAACGCAGACCCCCCCTGCCGATTGATGTAGGAGACCACCGATGTGTTGTCTGTGTGGACAAACACATGATGCCCCCTTAGGTCTGGAAGGAAGTGTGTCAGAGCTCGAAACACGGCCAGCATTCCCCGGCAGTTGATGTGCCAAAAGAGATGATGGCCTTCCCACAGACCCTGTGCAGAGCGGCCACTCATGACCGCTCCCCAGCCCGTGAGAGAGGCATCCGTCTTTAGCGTTACGTGACGACAAGGAGCCCCTAACATTGGGCCTTGAACCAGGAACCAACGTTTCTTCCACATGTCTAAGGCACGTAAGCATCGCCGCGTGACCTTGATCATGCAAAGCGGATTCCCCCTCGGGGAAAATCCTTTGGTTCTGAGCCACCACTGCAAGGGTCTCATGTACAGCAGGCAAAAGGTATCAAGTGGACGACGCTGCCATCAGGCCCAACAGCCTCAGACACTGTTTGACAGTGAGTGACTGGCCTTCTCTTAATCTCTTGACTGTCATGAGGATTGACTCGACACGAGCAGGAGACAAACGTGCCTGCATCGTGGTAGAATCCCACACCACACCTAAATAAGTGGCTCTCTGTAGTGGAGAAAGAACACTCTTCTTGGCGTTTAGTCTTAACCCCAGCTCTCTCATATGGGCGAGGACGACATCTCGATGCCGAGCCGCCATCTGCTCCGATTGAGCTAGTATTAACCAAACGTCAATGTAATTGAGTATGCGGATGCCCTAGAGCCGCAGAGGGGCCAGTGCAGCGTCCACACACTCCGTGAAAGTATGGGGTGAGAGTGCTAGGCCAAAGGGAAGGACCCGATATTGGTAAGCCTTGCCCCTGAAACCAAACCTCAGGAACTTCCAGTGTTGAGGGAGGATGAAAACATGGAAATAAGCGTCTCTGAGATCTATCGTAACAAACCAGTCCTCGGACTGGATTTGAGATACTATCTGCTTGATAGTGAGCATCTTGAACCGAAGCCGTTTGATAGCGCGGTTCAGAAGACGGAGATCTAAGATCAGACGCAACCCCCCCATCCTTCTTCGGAACGATGAAGTAACGGTTTAACGGCTGTAGAACCCTGATTCTCTCGAGAGAGGAGGAATACGTTCTATGGCCCCCTTCCTCAAGAAAGTATCCACTTCTTGTTCCATTACCAGAGCCTGCTCGGGGCCCACTAGTGTGGGGATGACCACGTTGAAACGAGGCGGACGAGAACCGAACTGGATTCTGTAACCTTTCTCTACAATCTGCAGGACCCATTTTGAGATATTTGGTAGAAGTTTCCACGCTACCAGAAAATCTACTAAGGGAACCAGCCTCTCGAGGCTGGCGTCTGGTATTATTTAGAGGAGCCAGTTCGGTGCCCTGAAGCGGATGACCGGCAGGGAACGACCGACCTGACTGCTGTAGAACCCTCACTTGAGGGGGCGAGCTCTCCCGTGCCGTACCGTGCCGGGCGGCAGCTGGGAATTTCGCTCGTCGGAGCTCACTGAGCCCTGAAGCACCGAGGTGGCAGGGGTATCAATGAACCTCCATGAGGGCACTGAGGGAACAACCAAGAAAGATCATATTTTGAGCGCACAAAAGTGCGTTTTGCACGCGCGCAAACTGAGTTTTGTGGAGAAAATGTTTGTCTCGCAAAGAAGAAAGTATTTTGAGAGCACGAAAATCAATTTTGCATTTAAAATAAGTTTTTGGATGAGTGCAGAAGTAGCAGCGTTTCAGAGCTTGATCACGATGCACGCCCTCAGTGCTCGATAAATGACAACAGCTAGCAGCTCAACAACCAGAGCGTTACAATGTGACTAGTATTCCAGCCAATCAGAAGAAACCGAGGCACTGCAAATCTGATTGGCTGCCTGACAACCAACTCAACATTTCTTGCTACCGCGCACAGCAGAAGAGGAAGAAAAAATACAGTGCAGCATAATTAGTATCAAGTGATATTTGATTATATTTTTTTCCAAGCACCATTTACCAATCAATCTTAATAATATTAATCTTGTATTTAATCATTTATAACCTATATATTATTGTTCATGAAGTCTGGAAGTGAAAAACACCTTATATTCAGGTGTGCATAATTATTAAAGGGGTCATATGATGTTTTTTAAAGATCATTATTTTGTGTTATTTGGTGTAACAGAATATGTTGACATGTTTTAATGTTCAAAAAACATTATTTTTTTCAAATATTGTACATTATTGTAGGTTCTCTGTGCCCCGCCTCTCTCAAACTCTTAGTTTTCTACAAAGTCCCTCATTCCGACAAGTGCAGTCTGCTCTGATCGGCCAGCTGACCCAGTGCATTGTGACACACCGCAAGCACTCGTCGGAAATGTAACGCCCCTTACAATAATCGCGAGTTTCATCTTTCAAAATAGATGTAAAGATAGTAAATAATGTCATTTAGTTTTACCATCAGTTCAAGCCCAAAAGGGGAACAGACACAGTAATGATGCAGTACACAAGCTGCGATTAAGACAGCTGACTCTACTGTGATCTCTCTCTCTCTCTCTCTCACACACACAAACACACACACACACCCACCGACGATGCTCAAAACCTCCGCATTTGAAAAAAGTCAATAGCAAATACTTAAACTAATAACAAAACATACTTGCAGTAGCTGCTTCAGAAGCGGCAGATTGTCATAGCAAAGTTAGAATTACCTCCTCTCCTAGGTTTATGAAACGGTCGTCCATAAAATGCATGGCTGTTCTGTTGTAAGTAATCGTAAAGATTCCTAAATACATCTACTTCCAGAAGGCCAAATAAAAAGTGTTTTTGCTTTCGCACTGAATCACACAGAGTCTCCCTGACATGCTGCATCAACACTAACTGCGGTTACTGAAACCACGCCGTCTTTCTTTGCGTGCACATTTGGGCGAATTATGCAAATATTCCACATAGTGAGGTAGATATGTGGGGGAGTGTTAGAACGAGCCGTTTTAGGAGGGGGCGGTGGCAGACAGAGTCTTAACTTGGATAAAGAATATCTCTTTGGTTTTGAGACGTTAGTCTTTGCAACTTCAGGGATTATCTATGCCAATCAGCTTGTAAACTCCCAAGAGAAAGGAACTTGAAAAAAATAATCGCATCTTAGAACCCCTTTAAGCAGGTTTTCTGCTCACAGATAAATCCGAGATGGACTAAAAATTAACTCCTCAAAATACTGCCAGATCTGGACGATAATTCTTCAAACAGGGGTACAAGAGGATGTGGTGTGTTCATTCAAGAGTCACTCTTAACTTTTCTGTCGATAAAGCAATATATATATAGAGATATATATATATATATATATGTCTATATATATATATATATATGATATATATATATATCTATATCGTCTTCAGTATTTTACTACATCAGTATGTTATTCTAGTAGTAGGGGGTAATTTTTTATGGATTCTATACTCTTAAGTTTATGAGAACTGGACACCTGGTACTTCTGGGAAACCAAGGCAAAGTTGCAGTTCTGGAAAATGGTTGGCACGTGGAGACTAAATGGGTTCCTGGTGATTCACACCTAATTCCTCCCCTAATCCTATTCTTTGCGGTTAACATGCATCTTTTTCTTCTCCGATGTATTTTGGGACTGACACTGCTGACCCATGAGCATTTTGCTGTCCAATGGTTAGCACTACTTGCAATTCTAGTATTGTATTTAATTAGGGCATATTTTATACATGGGAAGTAAGATTTTTTACTTCAGTTGAGTTAAATCTCTTTTTTTGGTATTTTATCTGTAAAAAGAAAATCGCTTAATAATTATGATACCGAATATAAGACATTTTTCATTAGCCTTATGATAATTATATATCATTCTAAATTATTAAATCATGGATAATAGTAGTTATAAGATTGATGTCATTGGACTTGGTTATACAGCGTGCTGGAAAAAAAATATGATCAGAAATATCAACTTGCATAATAATTATGCAGGCACTGTATTTTTCCTCTTCTGCTGTAGAGGTAATGCAAGAAATTTTGTGAGTGGTTGTCAAGGCAGCAAATCAGAATTTAGCAGCCTCGTCTCTAATTGGCTGGAATTATGGCACATTGTAAAGCTAGGTTGTGTTGAGCATGCAAGCTGTTGGCATTTAGCAGCACTGAGGGCGGGCATCAGGTAAGCAAGCTAGTGAAACGTTGCACGCGCAAAGGTCTGCACAAATCCAAAAACTTATTTAAATGCAAAATTGATTTTTGTGCGCTCTAAATACTTTCTTCTTTGCGAGACAAACATTTTCTCCACAAAACTCAGTTCGCGCGCGTGCAAAACGCACTTTTGCGCGCTCAAAATATGATCTTTCACGCGCAGAATTGTAATCCCATATTTCTACAGCAACTCATTTGGCGCACATCATTCTCTTTCTATGAAACCTGTAAACCGCATTCACCGGTTCTAACTCTATAGCGACATCAACTTTATAGTGGTTTACCCGATCATTGCAATTCTTTAGTTTTTATTAGAATACAATCAAATGGCTTTCCCAACTCATTTATGCATTTGTGCGGTGCATTATTTCTTCTGCGCGGCCGCGGTGGCAGAAGTGAGTGGCCGCGCGCGCAGCTTAGAGGGAACATTGATCACTATTATGTAATATTAATGCTCAGATTAACGTAAAATGCAAGCTCATTAAACTTGGATCCTCAAATAAACCATCATTTATAAAACTTACTATATTATGTTTTAGGAAAAGTCCTGAACCTAAAGTTTTTTTAGCCTTACAGTGTAGGCCCTATTTACACTTTTTATAATGATCTGCTTTGGATGATCCAATACAAGTAAAAGTGGTACAAAACGTTTTGGACCACCATCTTGGAAACTACATTGGACCACATTATTAGTATAGCATACTAATCCATTTTAATGCATCCTGGTAAACGGTAATTAGCCACCTACTCTGTCAATCCACCAATGCAAGTTTTGCACTAATGTGCACCGGCTTTGTTCAGGTTTTTTTTTTTTTTTTTTTTGCATTTGGAAGATTTAGTAAATACAGGAACTTGAGCAAAATACTTGTAAATTCTGCTTGGCAAACATGTTTGCACATAAAAGAAGTGTGATTAGGAAAAATGGTGCACACATTTTTAAGAAAAAAATTTAATAAATAAACAAAACAAAATTGATGTAGTTAGTAATGAAATTGGAGACCCTTTCCTCACAAACCGATCAGAAGTGGTCACATGAGACACATTACTACCAAGCATAAACGCACCTCTTGTAACAAAAAAAAAATCATCTTAATATCAGGTGTAAATAGGGTCATATCATTTATCCCTCTCTATTTGTCTGCTATAGTTTTCTAACTCGCTTGCATAAATGGGAGTCATGCAAAGTGGGTTCGTTTGCGTTCTCATTGTCTAGGTATATATGTGTATGTGTGTAGTCTGCACAGGGGAGAGGAAGGTTGGGGGGCAGGGTTACGTTTTTTAAAGAGGGTATTTCCTTCCACACGTGTGTGTTGGTGTGTGTGCACACTGTTATTAGACACTGTCTCACAGCTGCTGCATGCTTGTAAGATATCTGAGCAGCTGCTTGTCTTGCCACATGTCACATAACATGAGTACACGCAGAGTGTGTGTAGTTCCTGTGTTTGAAATTTTGTCTTGGAAACAGCCCCATTCACCTCAAGAGTATAGGGGAAATGCATAGGGGGAAATATGGGTGGAGCCAAAGGGGCATTGGGCCCACTGGTGATGATAAGCCACTAGCGGAAGGGTTTTAGCCAAACACAAAACTTTAAATTGTTTGTTCATGTGGTGCCATCAGCCAGTCAGTGTTCATGGACATAGCTGTCATATTTCATATTTCATTTGCAGAATGTTAATGTACATATAGCTGTGCATTTTTTTTTCAGTTGGTTGCTGTGCCATAATTCCACAGTGAGGAAGTTCTATGCTTTGAAAAATGCAGTCTGAATATATCAGCAGTGGGATGGTCTTGCATGTAAAATTAGATGTTTTTATTTAAGTTTCAAGACCACAATACCACTGTCAGCATTTGGCTCTTTACTTTTAAATCATCATGTTTTCAGAAAAGTAGAAACGAATTATAAACCCTTTAGTTGTTGATCAAAGCCCAGATTCAGATGTCAGCACTGGCTGCAAATTTGCCATGAGGTACATTCTTGAACATTTCACACAGACCCTTTGAGACCTTGTGGAAACTTTTATAATCTCATTAGTGGATGTCGCACTCTGGTGGCTAGCCATCTCCATGTAGTTTTGTGGGAAACAGGAAGTAAAACAAGAAGTGTCCACCACAAATGGTGACTCCTTCCTTTATGAAAGACATTTGAGACCCACATATGGGGGTAGGTGATTAAAATATCAAATTGGCTTTTCCCATGCCAGGGCTTGTGCAAGTTATGTGCATCTGATGATGTATTAAGTTTCCTTTCAAATACACACGACTGAAGTAAATTACACAAGGAAAATGACCGCCCTAAGTGAAATAGGGTAGCCTACTGTCTACAACCCACTGGGCATTAAATATGAATTAGAATGTCAGGAAGATGATTTTGCTTCAGCTCATTTTGTTGGTTAAACAAAATGGTTAAACAGATGACTTTCTTATGGGAAATACTGTGTTCACAATGATCTATAAATAGAAGTTAATTTATTAAATGTAATAATAAAAAAAAAATTACCTTTGTTCTGACCTACCAAAGATTTGTAATTAATACCAACAAATGTTTCTGTAAATAGCCCATATGCAGTGTGTTTCATAGCATGTTCTTTAATGATAATTCAAACTGAAAAATAAAATCTTTGATTAAAATTAAAATAAAATGGGGAAAAAAAATCTTATAAAATCTTTATAACTTTATAAGTTATCAAATAAATTTATCACTTGAAGACCTAAGAGGCAAAAACCTCTAAGCCCCTTTGAGATTTTTCTTTTAAATGAATATTTTTTATGAGGTTCCTATGCAAATAACATTGGGAATTTTTGAAAATAAGGCATTCATTAACGGACTAATAACCTTTTATTTTTTATTTTTTATGAAAGTTAAATTACTGAACCAACACACATGAGCCTGATAAAAATGCTTATTTGAAAGAAAGAAAAAAACGTTTTTTCATCTGAAGTCATCATATATAATACAGAAACATTATATATTACAGACCCTTCATTTCTTTGTAAGTGGGCAAACTTACAAAATCAGCAGGGGAGCAAATAAATATTTTCCCCACTGTAGATGTAATATATTATATGTAAACCAATGTACAGTTCTGTAAATACATTGTTTACTATCTCAATTTAATGAGTTTATTCACTTCTGTATGCCACACAGATGCAGCTTCTAATTCAAATATTGCACCCTAGACACATTTCTGTATGTATGTGCTTAAGCATATACAAAACCACAAATGTGTTACAGTTTTGTGGACTTACTAATGCACTATATTTTGTCACTGTGTGGTTATAAAATGGTTATATATTCAAATAGGCATGTAATCATCGATGCACATAATTCCTCACTTTTTGTTTATGCACGTGTATATTTTGCGTGTTATAGCACTCAGCAAAATATTTAAAGCCCTGTAGCTCTGCAGTCCTCACCATGTGATAGTTTTGTAAGCCAAGATTGTGACATCTTTTTGTCCTGGGGACTAAAAGGCTCTGTGCATGTTCATTCTAGTTTGTTAAAAAAGGCAAAATGCAGTGTGTTATGTGAGTTGAGTGAACCGGATATCTGGCCATTAAAGATGTCAGTGCTACTTGTTTGTGCCTTGTGGTTGTGGATGCAGTACACACTCCAAATAAACACTCCACAAAGCAGACTTTAATACACATGCCGGCTGGTTGTGTTTTCTAGTATAAGTAATACAAAGTCACAAGCACTGAAGAAAGTTCAACATATCCTTAAGGGCATAGTTCACCCAAAAATGTACAGTGCATTTAGTTATATTTTCCACCAATGTTGTTCCAAACTATGATTTTCTTTCTGCTACAGACCACAACAATTTTTCCTTTTTTATACTTTCTGCTATAATCTGTTTTTGAGATCCACATAAGAAAATAAGAATGATATTAAGGTGAATAAATAATGACATGTATATTTGTTCCATTTTGGACCTTTACTCTGTAAAATTCTCCATATTGGTCAATCATTCGATGCCTTGATTATTTGTGCTGCACCTACAATATTAGAATGTGATGCTTAAATTGAAGCCACGCCTACACGTGTTTTTAAATGTTATGAACAGAGACCATCTATTTAACACGTTATTGGTTTAATTATCCATTTGGGTCTCACTGCATTGCTGTCTTCTCTGTTTTAGTCTGCGGCCAATTGACATTGAGTTTATGAGACACCTAAGTAAAGTGGTGAACATCGTTCCTGTTATCGCCAAGGCAGACACACTCACCCTGGAGGAGAGAGATTTCTTCAAACAGAAGGTACTGTAAGCAATTCATCTCTCAGCTTGTAGATAATGAATCTCTTCCAACCATATGATGAGAGTTTTTATTAGATCTTTTGATTCTTCACCTTGTAAAATTTTTTCATCTTGTCTGTATCGGTAACTAAGGTCAAGTATAAATAATAAAAAATAAATAAAAAATAAAAATAAATAAAAAAAAAAAAAAATAAAATTAAAAAATTTAAACTAAAATAAAAACTACATAAAAATATAAATAAAAATTAAAAAAAAAATTTAAAAATAAATAGAAGGTATGGGGAATGACAAAAAAATAATTTATTTGAGAGCATCTGGCATGTTTTCCATTAATTTGAAGATAGTTTGCCTCACTCATCTAGAGGCTACACCAGTTGAACAATGATTTATTTTTTCAAGTATTTAACCTCAATACAAACTGCCATCACACAATGTCTGTGGAAATCTCTTTGTGTAAATATCTGTGGGAATCGCCTTCCTGATGGTGTGAATTGGTGCAAAACTGTTCATTTATGGGCATTTCTCATGGCATTTCTTAAACTTCTGTAACAGTAGCAGACTAAACTGAAGTTGAAACAGAAGTTGGCCATTAGGGTTGGGTCTATGGCTGGACAGAATCACGATGTTGAACCGAATAGTGATCTCTTGCATCCCCCCCCCCCCAACCCCCCCCCCCCATACCCCCCGCAATCCGCCGCATCCCAACTCCATGTTCGGAAAGGAAATTAAGTGTACTAAGAAACCCCTAAAGGGAATAAATAGCCTACGAGTGGGAGGATAAAAAAAAGATTTTCATACTTTCTCTTGCAATGATATCGTTTGGGTATTACTGTATATAAATTGCGGGATTCAGGAGCCGTACGAATATTCAGGGCATTGAAACCGCTTCGAATGAGCGCTCTCATTTACTTTCAGTTCCTTTCGAGATTCGCGATCACACGGACTCTATGCTACACCTACCACACATTTTACAAGATTAGATATTGTCCGGGTGAACGTATCTGGCCAATCATTTGCCATTGTCCTATCAGTCATCTCTCCTTACGTATGTGGTAAGTGAACTTTCATGTACTGTAATGTAACAGTCTACCGCTAGCAAGCGGCTAACCATGTACCTTTAGTGACTCCGTATAACTCGTTATTTGTTTTCCGTGCTTTTCTGCAAACGGATTCACGCTTCGGGCACACCCCCTAACCCCGCCCCCCGATGTCATCGTCCATCACAATGTTTCACTGTAGACTTCGTCCAATGCCAATTTGGTAGACATCGCCCAACCTTATTGGTCATGCGGATTCGCTGTGTTGACCAACAGAAAACTGCTTGGCTTGAAAGTGACTTCTGTGTGAGCTGTGCTTCATTACATTTGAAAGTAATTTCTATAACCACCCATAATTTGTAGAATCAATATGGTAAAATATCTTTAATCCTGCTTGGACATTCTTAATTATGCAGGGAAAGTCTTGGATCTGGTTGAGTAATTTTATGTTGAATCTTTTTTGGGTTCACGGGCCGGTGAGGCACTTTGTGTTTTATTTGACCTCAACTTAAGTTGTAACTTGGCAGTACTTCACAGGCTGGAGGCAGTTCACAGGATAGATCCAGCAGTGGGCAGCTAGAGTTGGTACATGGAGGTTTGCCATAAAAAAGCAGCAAATACATGTGAATCGATGACTTATCCCTTTAATGTACAGCAATAACAGGCTGTCCAGCAGTAAGAAGAGATCATAAAGACTGCACGTATCAAGCTCTTTTTATGTTCATTTTCATAGAAGTAATTAAAGAGTGATTGAAGAGATTCAGCTGCATGTATTATTTGTATTATTACTTCATGTTTTTATTCAATGAACATGTTTGTGTTGTGCTCTTGTAGTGGGTGAAGGCAACTTTATCCTTCTCATACTTCACCTCGCAAAACGTCTATTGATTTTGCCTGTCAAAAAGCTGCCAGAGGAAACTCAGTGGGTGTCCAAGCTACTGTTTCCTCCTAACATTTGCTTCACCTGCCAAACAGAACAAACCCCAGGCTCTAGAAGCCTTTCAGGCTTGTACATAACTGTTATGTTTGGCTGTGTGGTCAGCGCACAATCCTTAGATCCTTTTCCTCCACCCCACAAGGTCTTTGACATGACAGGAGAGTAGGGTGACACTGTTTTCAACCTCGTGAACATTGATGTGGAGTTGCTGAATTTGTCTGGTTTATTTGCTTTAATGTTTAATGACATCACCCACATGGAAGCAGAGAATGAAAACAAACACCGACTCAGTGAAGGGTGTAGTTTTGATTCGTCGTCATTCATTAAAGCATCCCACTGGCTAAAAGCTCTCTCACTGTATTCTTTTCATTATGCTCCCAATGACCAGTTTAAATCTTCACTGCCAGAGGTCTGAAATCGGGTTACGATTATTCAATCTGACATCTGAAAAGCACGGTGACCCTTACAGTGCAGAATATGCCATTAAAGGAAAAGTTTACCCAAAAATGTAATAAATTCTGTCATCCTTCTAGTTCCAAACGTATGACTGACAAAATGACTAAAAAACAAACAAACTGCCACTCACATTCATTTATGGAAAACGTCTAAATGGTTCATTTACAAATAGGACTAATTCATTATCAAACTCACTGTGACATTTTTGTCTGACAGATAATTTGTTACTGTATAGCTTCTGATTATTTGAAATATATAGAGTTGAATTAACAATTTTTATGATGCTTTTCCATCGTTTTTAAGCTTGAAAGCTTCAGTCTCCATTAATTGCATGGAAAAGGGCAATCGGTACATTCTTTAATATGTATTCTGTGTTTGATAAAAGAAAGTCGTTTAGTAAGAAAATTTTTTATTTTTTTTTAAACGACCTAATGTTCTGTGGATGCACACTCTATGCACACGCATATTCTCCAAAGATGAACCAGGAACTAAACACTGTTTCATGGATTCTTTCTGGTGTGTGTGTTTGTGCAGATAAGAGTGGACTTGCGAGCCAATGAAATTGACGTCTATCCTCAAAAAGAGTTTGATGAGGATGCAGAGGACAGAATTGTTAATGAGAAGATCAGGGTATGTCCACTTGTCACTTTTTATCTCTGTAACTCAATCACTGATACTGTGGTATTCGTTAAAAAGAGATTGTTCATGTACATGAAGTGGGCTTTTATGTCTTCTTTTTCTGCCTTACTGTATATTGTAATTCCAAGTGTTGCTTTTGTATATTAAAGGTTTTCGTGTGATCTCTGTTTTAGGAGATGATCCCATTTGCTGTGGTGGGAAGTGATCAAGAATATCAGGTCAACGGAAAAAGACTTCTGGGCAGGAAAACAAGATGGGGAATAGTAGAAGGTAGTGCACACACAAACATTCAGCTTCTCTCACAACACTTTCCTTCAATTTGACTTTTTCTTGCCCAAAATCACATCTGCACATCTTCTCTGGCAGTGAGCTTTGTTGTTGGATTGGTGTCCTGTGCTTTTTTTCTTAATTTAAAAAACTTTGGTTGTGTGTAAGGAATTGTATGTACTTGTGTCCACATCATCCTACATTGCTTTGATTGTTTTACTGTATTTAAACAGATCTTCAAGATTTAAACAGCCAAACTAAACTTTTAAAAGAGCAACATCGCATAACTGTAATGGACTCTACAGTAGAGACCGGCACGCGGACGGACGATTTTTCAGTCCCGCTCCCGCAGAAATATATCTTATCTGGTCCTTGCTCCTGCTCGCGACATTCATGTTTTGTCCCGCTCCCGCCCGCATAAAAGTAATCTATATAGATCTTTTTCAGTACATCGAAGAAATTTACATTAAATGGTTCTGTAATATCTCCTAAGCTCTACAACATACCAGCATAAACGCTCCCGATAAAATATTTGTTATTGAGCTAAGCATCAACAGTCACAAACACAAACCAGTTATTTTTAAAGGGGTCATATGATGCTTTTTTAAAAGATCATTATTTTGTGTATTTGGTGTAAAAGAATATGTTGTGACATGCTGTTTAAGGTTAAAAAAACATTATTTTTCATATACTGTACATTATTGTCGGTCCTCTATGCCCCGCCTCTCTCAAACGCTTCGTTTTCTACAAAGTCCCTTCTTCCGACAAGCGCAGTCTTCTCTGATTGGCCAGCTGACCCAGTGCATTGTGATTGGGCGAATGTGTGCAGGACACAAGCCACGGTTAAGGACAGTGGACTCACTGTGATGGGACCCCCCCCCCCCCCCCCATGATCCCCCCTCTCGCTCTCTCAACACACGCGCGCACACACACCACACGATGCACAAACTACGCTAGTTGAACAGTTCAATAGAAAATCCTTAAAATACTAACAAAACAGTGAGATTCAAGAAGCCCCAGAGTCCTAGCAAAGTAAGACTTACCTCCTCTCTAAGGCTCACGAAAGGCGTTAGAATGAGCCCGTTTTCAGGGGGGCGTGGCAGGTACTTAACGTTGATAAAAAATATCTCTTGGTTTGAGACTTTATCTTGCAACTTCAGGGAATTATCTATGCACCAAGAGCTTGTAACGACTTTCCAAAGAGAAAGGAAAACTTGAAAATGCATCATATGACCCCTTTAACAGAAAGAAGAATGGGCTGACTTTGCATGCATGTTTGGCATGGCAGAATGCAAGCATGCTGCGACCCCTTTATATCACAATTTT
Source organism: Sinocyclocheilus anophthalmus (assembly GCA_018155175.1). Classification (NCBI taxonomy): domain Eukaryota; kingdom Metazoa; phylum Chordata; class Actinopteri; order Cypriniformes; family Cyprinidae; genus Sinocyclocheilus; species Sinocyclocheilus anophthalmus. The sequence goes on from JADLZN010008627.1 coordinate 237,964, forward strand.
AGCTGACATCTCAGTTCATCGCAATCTCACAAATCTCTTTTATAACACAATAAATATATGCACAATTAATCTTTCACAATGTCTACACTTCGTGTGTTAAAATGGGAGGATTCGTGAGTATGTAATTTCAGCACTGCTGTGAGTGGATTCTAATTTAATCACCTCTGGTTGGCCATTTGCGTTCCAGAAATCAACAGCTGAGTCGGTGATTGGCTACATTGCGAAACCCTTTAAATACGTGTTATAAATAGAAACTATGCCTAACTACCGCATATCAATCATTTTAATGTTAATATTAGGGATGCACCGATATGAAAATTTTGGCCGATACCGATAACCGATTATTCTTTATTTTTGAAAGCCGATAACCGATATGTTGGCCGATAAATCTATATCCAAATTGTTATATACTTTTTGAGAGCCTGTTTACAAAAAAGGTCTCATCATTAAAACCACATCCCAAACACTTCAACATTAGCAGCCTAGTTTTAACGGTGTACGTTTTAAAAATATTTTTTACTCTCCCATTACCAAATTTAGGCATAAAAAAGTCTTACAAATAAATAAAATAATGCATAAATAATGCAAAAAGTCACTGAACATCATTACACGTGTAAAGAATCAAAATAAATGCGCCACAGATCAATAAAACGGAACAGCCTCTGCACGGACAATAATTAAATGATTTTAAGTACTAAACCATATTGTTGATGAAAATAATAAGAAAAATACAAGTGGTTGTTGTTATAATAAGTATCAATGATTGAAAAAGAACAAATTAATACACTGTCTAAATAGCAGCCGTTGAGCTGCGCGGGCTGAAGCTGAAGAGCTGAATGAACAAGGTAAACTGAAGCGTTTTGCTGGCAGATTATTTAACTCAAGGAAATGCATCCTAAGATTAATATTAATACAACATAAACAATATTACAACTTATATATGTACAAAATAACGCAGTTATTGCGTGCTATAGTCAGAACGTGTGATCCTGTTGTGGATGCGCTCTTCCCATATCAAACACTGAAACACAGCAACTAAACCCAAAGAATGCACAACGTTTTATTATAATAATGTTCTCATTAGAATGTTATATACACAACATTCCCAATCATAGTTATTAATGTTGTACACTGCTGTTTGAGCTGCGTGCGCTGAACTAAAGACGATCACCGGTAAACTGAAGCACTCTTAACTTAACCAAACGCATTCTATATCAGATAAATCAGATATACATCAAATAAACAATATTACAACATACAATTGCACAAAAGGCTGCAAAAGAACAGCGCGCATCTGAAGTGTCTCTAAAGGAAATAATGCATTATTTATCGGCCAAATTTTCTTATTGGGCCGATACGATAACAGAAAAAATGAGCATTTATCGGCCGATACCGATATGGGGCCGCTATAAGTGCATCCTAGTCATATAGTGGTCTTGTGCTTTGGGCACATAAATAACAATTTATATGGTTTCGACATTTTATGTTTAGATTATTTCTATTTTGCGGGAGTCCCGCAAATCATTTTATTCTCCTGCATCCCGCACACACACGAGTCTCTTGCCGCCCGCACCCGCACTCGCCCATCAAGGGTTGTCCCGCACCGCACCCTGTTGTGTTGGGTGCAGGTCTCTACTCTACAGTACATTATGGAGCGTTTAACTGTTTAATGCCATTATGTTTTTCATGTTGTTAACACTTTTTAAAAAAATAGAAACAAGTATTTAATTCTGTTCTTTGATATTTCAAATTTGATCAAATAATTTTAGAGCATTAGAAAATGAAATATGTAATTAATGCACTTTAGGAAATATCAATTATTTTCACATTTTGAAAACTGTTTATTTTATAGCAGATTCAACCTTGACATTTGTTTGTCTTGAGGCATGATGTGAGAGGAACAGGATGGAACTAAATGAAAAACGTTAATTGCAAAATATATTACATTTAATTGCTGTAATTGCTAAACGTAAAGCCCTAATACACAAATTCACATATCTATGGTGTTTGTGTCTACAGTATGGAACCTGGTTTCCATTCTTGTTGCCAAGAGCAAATCAAATTCCTATTCCTGATTCACCCAACAGGAATAGATAGCATAAAGAATAAATCAATGTACCATGCAAACTACTCCTCCACATAGAAAGTCTGTGGCCAAAATTAATAAGAAAACTCAACCTTGCATGGACAGGAGGGTGGTAGAAGTTTATTGGTTATAGGTAGAACCAATCTAATAGCATTAATCTGTGAAGAGTGTTGACAGATTAACAATAGGAGTACTAATTTTCACCCTTACATGTTAGTGTTTAACTTCCACTAATCAATAAAAAATAAAAAAACAATTTGATTCGTTTGGCTCTGATAATTTACCACACTCAAATGGAACAAGTTCAAATTAGATTTCATTTCCTTTTATTAATGCAATTGCTCACTCTCACAGTGGCCTATTTTAAATGTGATGTTACTTTAAGAAGCATTTTGCGGCTCAAATACTCTGTGTTGTCTGATACAGTACTTCCATCTAGTGGCAATAAGATGCTACTACACCTCAAGCACCATAGCAAATATAGAAACAGACAGTGACAGACTGTTTATACCATCATTTTTTTATGACAAAACTACTCTCTAAAACCACATCATCATCTTTTTGATTATTTTCGCAGTTGAGAACACCGCACACTGCGAGTTTGCCTACTTGCGGGACCTGCTCATCAGGTATTCAATGATTCAACATATACATTTTATAGTGTTTGTATAAAAAACTACAGTTCATTTGTTAATAAATACATTTTAATATAAGTGTTCTTGGTCTATATGTTTTCTAGAACTCATATGCAGAACATCAAAGATATCACAAGCAGCATCCATTACGAGATGTACCGCGTACGCAGACTCAATGAGAATAACACGCAACCAAACGGGCAGACAGCAATCCACGCTAATAGTGTACCTGAGCATGAAGTCCTCTCCCATGAGATGTAGATGTCTGTCTGACCATCCACCCATCCATCAATCAGTCCGTCCATCTCTCTTTTTTTTCTTCAATCCCTCAATTTTCAATAGTCTCTTCCTCGGTTTATTCTGACTGGCTGTGTCTGTTGACTATTGTTTTTTAACACCAAAAAAATATTTCCGATCTGTGGATAATGAAACTTTAAGCGTGTAGCAAAATGTGATGTTCTGTAATGAGAGTTTCATTAAAGATGTGTTACTAGCTCTGCAAAATGACATCTGTCAGAAGTTCAACATACCATATGCTTAAAGCGCTCTCACTTAATCATTACAAATAAGTGGTTAAATTGCAACTTGAATAAAATCCTACTTTATGGCTATTGGGTATAAAAATAAAGGGCTCTAAAGCATAAAAATCCAAATAAATCATGTTTTTCACTATTTAAAAATATAATGAAACAAAGACAAGTGGAAAAGGATCCATAGTATATTACAGGACTTCTGACTGCACTCTAAAAAATGCTGGGTTGTTTCAACCCAGTGTTGGGTCAAATATGGACTAACCCAACTGTTGGGTTAAATTTTGGTTACATTTTTAAATTAGCTTTTTAACTCAACAGTTGGGTTAGTCCATATTTGACCCAACATTGGGTTGAAACAACCCAGCATTTTTTGTGTAGTCACACACTTTTAGCAGAGTTTTGATGTTGATTAAAGCGTTGTAAGAGTAACATTTTAGTTTAGTATAACCATAATGCAGTTTTAGTATCCCCCTTTTTGTAGTGACTTTGCCCTGTGTGGTATCTTAACCAATCTGTAAAATTATCATGTACTTGTTGCCATGCCATGTTTGCTTTTTTTCAAGCATTGTTCATTTATTTTGTCATAGTAATTATTGTTGTGCTTTTCAATTTTAAAGGCCTCGACATTAATTGTTCTTTTTGTTTTTTATTTGTAAAGTGTTATGTATTTATATGCAGCATCATGTTACCCAAATGTTATAGTGTGGCCTTTGTAGGTCAAATGTTTAGATTTCCAGAATAGCACCACGGTGACCCAAAGCACCTGTACTTAACCTTTTTTTTTCTCTTTTTTTTTTGCAACTGTCAGTATTTACTAAAGCAAGTCCTGAGCCATTCTGTTCTCTATCTATATTCTATAATATACATGTGACCATGATTTGTTGATAGATGTATTTCATGTTGTCAGTGGAAATTCATGCAGTTGACTCCCCCAAAACGTTTTTGGACACTTAAGCCACACTTAAAAATGCATGGATGTCTTTGCATTATATCCAGTAGCAAAATATCAAAACACATGGCATCTCAAGCACGCTAATTTATAAAGGTTTTTTTTTCCTCGAATAAAGTGTTAGAACACTTAAAAAATGTTAATGGGGCATGTTATTGTGATGAACTAATATACATGTGAACAAGAGGGGAGCAGATTTTATACATTCACTAAATCTGACCTTGAGATCTGTTATTTAAAAGTAATTACAAAAATAGGTAAGGAATGTGAAGTTTTGCCATTGCAATTTAGTTAAATGTTTTGGATTTGACAGTTCATACATTTTTATGTGTGACTAAAGTGTCCAAAATTGTACAAATATTTTCTGGGCTAATATTTGAACAATATGGAAGAAGCCATTTTTAATATATGAGACATATGCTAACCATTTGTCTATTTAAAGGAAAAGTTCTGACCATGTGGATGCCATTTATATCTTAGCCTATTTGCAGATGACCTGTCACTTATTTTTCTTATGTACAGTTGTTGTTTTTTTACCAAAAGATTATGCATACTGCTTAAAAATGGGGACAGTTTTGATTCTAGTCTCAGGTTCCACAATCCCACCCAGTGCTGCCAAATGATTTACATAACAATTGAAAAAAATGACATGGTTGTCTCAGTCCTGGCTGTTAGAAAATTCTTGGTGTCAATCATGTTATTTTGCAGCCATAATAAAGGGAAACCACTTCCTAATCTCATAGATTTATAATGTTCTATTCAACCCATATTGAGCAATGTCATGTCCCGAATGGCCAGAAATATGATTAAAACAGATTCTTTTATGAATATTGTACACCCATTGTATTTTGTTGTAGTATAAGGTAAGATTTATCTTATTGTAGATTTGGAAAAAATAAAGATTGCTATTTTTTATTGTCGTCTAATTTTGTATCTGATTATTTCCTAGTCTTAACGATTATTTATTTTCTGGCACTTCGGGTTGTAGGAGAAAATACATTACACATTATAGCTAAATTATAGCTATATTAAGAGACTGCTGGGCTTGTGATTTGTTCTGCATATCATCACATGTTGATAAAAGTTTATGAATCAGAAGGTAATATGTTCTTTGTAAGGTCTCTGATGTAATGATCATGAGGAAATTATGCTAAACTCAATATAAAAATACTATAGTGAAAATGTAATCTTTAAAACAAAGAGATGAAACAGACCATATTCTGTACAGAAGCCTAATGAAAAAGGGAAACATTTATTCAGCACTTTATTTATCCAGCTATGGAAATAATCAAAATGTCATTTCACCAGGAGCCTCCAGCAGCGTGAGAGAGAAATTGATAGTAAATTAAGTAATTTGTATCCTTGGGCATGTGTGTATATTCAGTAAGTTACAAGAAAGTGGAAAATAAGTCATTAAAATGTTATTTCAGTAGTGGCTGGCAATACTTTTGAGATTGCATATTTGATATTTATATTATATTATATATAAAGGTCTCTATGAATCTTGAGTATAGTTCTTGAGTATAGAATATTGAGTATAGAAATCTAAATATAAATGTAAATACATTTTCCTTTCATTTGGATACAGAGAACTCAGACAAGACAGTAAGTTTGAACTCAAAGCAGTGTTTATTTACAGCAGGGTTGAATGAAGACAACATGTCAGATGAGGTATATCAGGCGAGTAGATATCAATGCAGCATATACTGATGTCTAGATGAAGAGCATTAAAATATAGCAGGTAGGAAAGATTGGTAGACAACACAGCTGATAATCTGGCTGTAATTAAGATATGGGTGCAGGCAAGTGGCAGTGAGTAGCCTATTACAGGTTAATAAATAGAGGTAAGCAGGGAGGAGATCACTGGAACTTTTGAATGAGATTGTTGTAGACAAGGAATGGAGAAGGTACGTTTTGGAAAGTCTTGGTGAAGGGACCAATTTAACGGACTTAGGTTCTTGCAGGGGAGGTGTAGTTGGATGTCCTTCATCATGGAGAGCCACACTTTCTACCTGGACTGGTATTTGGGAGTGGTGGATCTCCACCATCAACGTGGCAGCCCACTGCAGATGTTGATGTGCTAAGGCCGAAACCCTCTCACTTTCTCTGAACCAGTGGTCAACAAATGAGACATCCAATGGTTTGAACAGAAGTGGTTGGTAGCTGGAAATCACCGAAAGGGGGAGAGCTTTGTAGAGGGTTGCCGGAGTGAGTTTTATGCATACAAGAAGGGACTCCACTGGTTTTGGTGGTGATAACAGAAAGTATAAAGGAAGTGACTGATTTCTTGTATCGTTCAATTTGCCCCATTGCTCTGGGGGTGATATCCTGCGAGAGGCTGTATTCATGGGCGTAAATTTCGTCTAACAGTAGGGGGCGGGGCGGGGCGGGGGGAAAAACATACAATTTCTCAAGAGCAATTTTTGAAGGGGACACAAATAATACAGCTAAAATTGTACTTGTAAGGGATATTTATACATCAGAGAGATGGCTTAACTACTGTAGTTGCACATGAGACCGTGCCAATTAGCACTTAAGCTGTTGTGGTCATGCCGTGAAAGCGCTCGTGTCCATTCTACATTACTATCCGTCACAGTGTTGCCAAAGTCCGTGGGTTTTCCTGTCGATTGGGCTTACTTTTCACCTGTTGCCGTGGGTTGTGTTTGGCATAGTCTGAAGGTTGAGCCCCCCATAATGTGTATTTTTAGCCCCCGAATGGCTATTTTTTACAGGGGGACCCCCTTTGAAACACGGATAGTTTGGGATAGTTTTGAGTAGCAATTGGGCAGGTTTTGTAATGAAAAACTGGCAACCCTTTCCCTCAAGCAGGTAACGTTATTATTTGCCACTAGCGGACCTCATCGAAAATACATTACAATCATCTGTGTAAAGAAAAATAATCACTTCAAACATCCGATAAAATACCTTGACAGCTTCCTTACTGTAGTTCCACAACTATTGGCCCTTTGTTCTCTCTCCCCTGACGGCGTGTGCTGTGTGTGTTAGGTTATGTAAAAGAGGAAAGCAGGCATTTGGATCAAAGCACTGTGAGGCAACTTAAAACTAGGGCTGTCAGTCGATTAAAATTTTTAATCTAATTGATCACACCCTTTTTCTGTGATTAATCGCAAATAATTGCACACTTCATGAAATTAAGCATAGACCATTTATCTTGTTTCAAATGTTTATTTTGTCATAATTTGCTATATCCAGCAAAGTAAACCAGAAGATTGAAGATTCTTAAAAATCTGTATTTTCTGCAAGTTTTTTCAAGATGAATTTAGATGACTTTCCAAAAGAGGACACTTAGGACACCAAAGAACCAAATGATATATGGAGCCCATATAAGCACATATGAAAGAAAATAAATCAGAATTTTATAGTATGTGTACAGTGCAACAGCAAAGAGCTTTTTTACATTTTAGAGAAGTCAAGTTGCGATACTGAACAAGACCACATGGAGATGCCAAAAAAACCCTAAACCAACCGCCTGCTGACTGCATTTATCTACTACATTACACGGATCCATTCAGAATAACTAAACACAGCAACATAAACATGGCAAATCAAAACATTTGTGAATGTGTGTGGAAACAACGTGGATGTACGGAAATGTCTGTGCCTGTGCGTAAATACAATGTGCGATCAGTGCGTCGACCACTCATACATGCATTTATTATAACGGACTCACACGTGCTTACTGTACAATTCCTGTACGCCACCGCAATCGCCTTAACCTTAATTGCAGTCTTCATCCATCAAAACTTTACTAGCGAGACTGGTTATAGTCCATTCGAGAAAATGTAGTTTGTGTCTCATCTGGCCATACAGCGGTGGGATGTGTTGACAATCCGTTCAGTCTGTACTTCACACAGCGCGACGTGTGAGGGCTTGCGCTCTTCAGAGACAATCACAGAATGTGACAGAGCTCGTGTTTTAAAGCGAAACATACTGGAATTAATAATTAACTTAAAACGCAATGCGAGTCTCTGTTCTCGCTGCAAACTCTGATGTAATTAGCCTGGTTTCCTTTATATTAGCGCTATTTTGGACGGATTGTTTGAATGCATTCGCTTACAGGACTTGGACTGGAGTTTAAGCAGCTTAAAATGATCTGATCGCAAGCTGAGTAGCAAAATTGGGTTAAAGGGTTAGAATAAAAATTGTGCTTCAGTAATTTTGCGTTAATTGCGTTAAACTATTTGAACATGTTAAGGATTGTAAAATTAATCGCATGCGTTAACGATGACAGCCCTAATTAAAACTCCTTTTGCCCCGAGCCCTACTTAAAACGCATTTTTGCCCCGTTTGCGTTTGTGTTGTTTTACTACTTACACAACTATTTTAAGTATAAAACATTGTTATTTACAATGTACAGCGTAGTTTTTAATCATATTTTTGGGGGGACAACCCTCAGATGGGGGGGGGGTCCTGTCGCATTACCCGACCCCTCCTGGAAATTTCTTGCCTAGGCTGGATGGGCCATACCAGGAGTTTGAAGAGGCCCTTTCACTATGTAATGTTCAACTGAAGGCCATCGGATCTTATCAATATCCTCTTGAAATCCCACAGTTGCAGAATGTTACTGAACAGAATTCGAGCCGCACCAATTGCAGTAGGTAAGCCCTTTGAGAGGAGCCAATTTCCAGGCCTAAGAACCAATTGACAGTAACTAGGTACAAGTATAGTCTTCGTAAGAGCTGAGATCTATTCATATCATATCTTTTGAAAGTACTAAACCGAAGTTTATTTTAAGAGACGCTGGTGGATTTTAATTTGGTAAAATGGATGACTCTATCAAGGCTGCCGTGGCGGACACTAGAGAAGAGTGGTCATCGACTGTTTTAGAGGAAGAGACAAGACTTCGAAACCGTGTCGCCACCAAGGGTCCACGAGCCGCCATTCTCCTCCCCTGCTAAGACCAGCCCGGGCCTATTTGACACATATCACACGGACACATGTTTTCACTGACTCAATATCTTCTATATGATTTATGTATATTTGAGTTTTATTGGTTTTTCATGTTTCTTGGCCATTTTATTCCTCTACCATTTTATGTGTGTAGTGTCCCTTTAGTGACTCTGTGTCTGCCTGTCATGTGACTGTGACTCACCTGACAGGAATCAAACGTAGCCCCGTATAAAGCAAAGCATGACAAATCACCGTGGTCTTTGACCAAATTCTGGATTGAGGAGTTACCTTTGTGGATTTACCATTCCATATCTCACTTTACTGGATTATCACTCTCCTTGGATTGTATACACCGGTGGACACTTCTCACATTCACATTGTGATTTACAGCATGCTGGATTTCTTAAGGACTGTTTTAATGGTATGGCCTGAGAGCTCTGGTGCTTTTACACCTAAGTTATTCTAGTTTTGTGTTTTAAGTATCTTGTGAATATTGTAAATACATATTTGATTTTCACTTTTAAATTGTTGTCTGTCTCATCATTTTAAGAACTCAAAACTCCGGCAGTATAATCTGACCCTATTTTAACAATTGTAAATTCGACCCATAGGGCCGAACGTTACAGTGGAAACAGGAGCCCTCTCCGGGCTGGACGTGAAAACAGGGGTGACAAAGGGCTTCGAGGAAGGAGGAAGGAGGGAGGAGAGGGGGCAAATCGACTTCCAGCTCCGTTTCTCAGTCTATAAGGTCCCCCTCGAAGTCCAGCAGTCAAAGATATATAATTAGCTCACCCTCAGCCACGGTGCATTGGGCAGAGCTCCACTCTGCGCTTTCACTGTCCACGGCTTGCTCCCTGGCGGGTGGCACTGTTGCCGGCTCTCGCACACAGATCTGATGGTTACTCTGCTCCTCCGTTTAGTCGCTCGGCTTTGCGCTGGCTCGTCGATCGCGGTGGGAATGGGCTCTCCGTCATCGGTGGGCTCGGGCTGATGCACCGTACCTCGGGGAGATGGTGGGCTGGGCTCTGTGTGAGGAGCGGATCTGGCGAGATCATCCACGGGGCAGATGGTGAATGGCAATCCGTTTCTCTCCAGAGTCCACTCCACGAAAGCGGCAAAATCCTCTCGAGGACCATCTTCGGACGACGGCGCTCTGCTCACGGTGTTCAAGCTTGCGTCATAGAATGAGCAGAACTTGTCGTCTGGGTAGCTGGTGGTGTTAGCCAACAACAGGAACAGTCTTGTATGGTCCTCGAGAGATTTGTCCCCCTGCTCCAGCAGGAGGAGGAGGAATTCCGAACGAAGGAGGGGATCCATGGACACCACGGAAAAAAGGACACTGTATAAAAAACGAAGAAGAAAAAAAATGGAGGGTAGACACGGAGGTTACTGTTTTTGATCCGGTCTCCTGTCACGGTCTGTGCTGGGAGGAACGATGGAGACGTGGAATAAACGAAATAGTCTTTTAATCAGCGAACCACAGGGTACATCCAACACTGGGAACGGCAGGAAACACACAAACATAACAAGTAGACCCGATAAACACAGAACGCAAAAGGCATTTACTTATACGGGGAATAGATCAGGGGAAACACGTGGCTAGGATGATAATCAAACTAGTTAGACTAAACGAGGACAGAAACATGACCACTAAGGAAACACCGGAACAGAAACGGGCAAAACAAGTCCATAATCCTGACACTTATGAATACCCAGAATTAATTGTTAAACGTGGTAAATTTTGAGCAATGTGAAATGTGAAGCAAAATAAACCCAGGATTCTGTTTACTTGGGGTTTAGAATGACCCAGTGTTAACTATTTAATGTGTGAAAAGCCCTTCTAAAATCTATGCAGTTGTAGTGTCCCTTTATGTGCATAAATTGTCGCTTTTCATATATTGAAAAATATGTAACCATGTATTTACTTATACTGTATATCGCATGTAATGTTATTCAGTAATATCCATCACAACATATAGATGTGCATGTGATAAAATTTAGTACTGTGTTTATACATATATAAACACTTTTTTTGTTAGATTTATTTTTGCGAAGTGGGAGAGAGAGGTGGGCGGGATCGGGATTCGAACTCGGGATGGCTATAGTGCAACGGCGCTGTATGTTAGCGTGCTGCCCAAAAGGCTATCGCCGCCTACGCTCAGATTTTAAGAGTACAATATATGTTATCATATATGATATCAGTGTATTTTTTATATTCATATATATTACATAATCACTAAATCGACTGTTATATAATGTTGCCTTGTTTCATATATATTACATAAATCACTAAATCGACTGTTATATAATGTTGCCCTGACTTTAACAAGACATCCAACTGTCCAAAAAAACAAAGCTTTTAATATTTGTTTTCAGTAAACATGTTTTTTTTATACCATTATTTTATTATATGAAATGTCTAACTATGCAAACAATAACATTTTTAATAATATATGTTCAGCTTTCTCAAGAATTAACTCTTAAAAGGAATCAGGGGTACGTTGTTGCCCTCCTACTGCCGTATGCATAGGCGGAAATATATCTATCAGATATACCTATCTGAGGGTGGTCCCCCCTAAAAATTTGATTATGAAAAATATGATTAAAAACCACGCTGTGCATTGTAAATAACATTGTTTTATACTTTAAATAATTGTGTAAGTAGTAAAACAACGCAAACGGGGCAAAAGTGCTTTTTAAGTTTAGAAATATTTTGAGTCTCCCCCTTCCTTGCCTCATAGTGTTTTGGTCCAAATGCCTGCTTTCCTCTTTTACATCACCTAAACACACACAAGTCCGGTGAGAGAGAACAAAGTCAATAGTTGTGGAACTCCAGTAAGTAAGGCTGTCAAGGCTATTTTATTCACTTAAACATCAGATGAAATGATTATTTTCTTTTTAATACAGATGATGCCAATGTATTTTTCGATGAGTCCGATATGTTAGCAATAATAACGTTACCTGCTTGAGGGAAAGGGTTGCCAGGTTTTCATAACAAAACCCGCCCAACTGCTACTTAAAACTAGCCCAAACTATCCGCTTTTTGAGGGGGTCCCCTGGTAAAAATCGCATTCCGGGGGCTAAAATACATGTTATTGGGATCGCTTCAACCCACGGACATGAAAAACAATCCGCGGCAAGAGTGATAAAGTAGCCCAATTCCACAGGAAAACTGCGGACTTGGCAACACTGTGACGGATAATAATGTCTATCATTGGACACATGCACTGTCACGGTGCGACCACAACAGCTTTAAGTTGTCTAATTTGGCACGCGTTTGCATTCCAAACGGGATATATCACCTTCTGAAGGGCACTTCGAAGTGAAAACAATCATGGCTGCCATATTGAAGGGTCGTTCCAAACTGAAGTGCTCAAAACTGGCCACTTCAAAGGTAGAAGTTCCATTCCAAATGGAACAATTCATGTGCACTTGCGGCCTTATGGACTTACAATGTCCGTTAAGTCCACGAGACCGTAGGGTGTCCCATTTGTCATTTTAGCTTTCAGAAGGGTGCTCCCCTTTTCCGGATGCTTAGGGCGACCCTCGAATCCACACTTCTGCCGCGCCCACACTGGGGTGAGCTCCGCAGCAGACTTCTACCCGACAGTCAAAGTGGCATTACGTCACGAAAGTGCGGACTCAGAGAAAGACAGAGAGGGTTTAGGGTGCCATTTCGGACAGGGCCAAAGGGCCCTTCGGAATTAAGGATTTCCAAGGGTACAACTGATGGACACTTCGGCTCCCATGATCCTTTGCGCAGATTCTTTGCATGATGATGGTGTCTCTGTGTGGGCACGTGATGATGACGCAGAAGGGCACTTCAAGAAACAGTTGTTTGGTCCCCTACACCCTTCAACCCTTGCTCTCACTCCGGAGGGTAACACCTTGTGAAGGACATTATGAGGCAAAAGAAAATAAGAATGAATCAGAACAGCCAGTACAACGCGTGGGGGTAGCGAGGGGGCACGAGAAGGAAACGGAGGGGCCTCGTGACGCATAATGGGCAAGGCAAATACATGTAGCTGGGTGAAAAAAAAAAAAAACGCAACTAGGAATCATCCTCTGTGTATACAAGTACAGTTTTAGCTGTATTATTTGTGTCCCCTTCAAAAATTGCTCTTGAGAAATTTCAAGTTTATTGCCCCCCCTACTGTTAGACAAAATGTACGCCCCTGGCTGTATGTTTTTTTTTTTTTTGGTAAGTTTTGTGTATTTGTAAAACTACGCTTTACAAGCTACACAAAAGTGTGGTTTGTGGTTTCATCCTTCTATTCATTCAGAAGTATGAGATATTATAGAAGTAAAAGGTCAAGTTCAGCTACTCAATAGAAACTATGACCTTTTAGATTTATAAAGGACCTATTAGAGCACCCGTGTGAAGGCTTACAGATTCACAGTCAATAAATTTAGTCTTATTCTCAATGTCCTTGCAAATTGCATCACAACCACTGTTTTGATACCCAAGGTTAACACATAAATCATGCCCATAGAAGTGAGCTTTTGAATTCATCCACAATATACAAACTAATACATGCCTTTAACAGTGTTCTGTGTCTTTTATTTTTAATTCTAAAAATGTAAAATTAGCTTTAAAATTGCTTTATTTGGCAATAGTAGAAGTCTCCATTTAGGTAGCTAGATAGCTTGCTAATCATTTTTGTGTGCATGCATGTGTGAGTGTATACACACTGCTGGCAGACAGTCATCTAACTCAAGTCCTTAGTCTCCCCATAAGAAGTCGTCATCCTCTCTCCTTTTTCTCTGATCCTCATCTATGAAAGTCAACAAGCTCCAAAACAAAAGCCTGTCATCCTTCTAAAGATCAGCTAATCGCCGCAACGCTAGCACATCTGTTCAGATCAAGAAAAGCAAGGTAATTGCTGATAATGAATTGCCGTATATTAACCACTTTTAAATATTAAATGTGTGTGTTTCGCTATACTTGCTAATTTTAGAAATTAACCTGATACAATTCGGTGATTTTGAGTTTTCTGTTGAGACAGCTCCCACATTGCTCTGTTTGCAATACCCTTGAGCCAATTTAACAAATGGCCACATTGTTTGTTAGTCTTTCTAAATTGCTAGCATTAATTTGTTCGCTTGCATAATTTTGATTTCCATTCTACCTCATCTGCCTGTCGTGTTTTACCTCTACTCCCCCACCCTCTTCAAATTAATACTCACATGCACACATATGTACACGCGGTATTCTCACACTGAGACCCTATTCTCTGACTGTCTCCTGGCATGATGCCAAGTCTTTTTTTACAAAGGAAGGTGGGGCTGTTACCCTACCCATATGCAAATTAGCCTCATTTTGATTAAAAGACAGCTGCAAATTTAATTAGATTCTACAGCAGAGAGAAATATCATGCAGGTCCTCTCTGGAGGGGAGTGATTTGCTTGAATTAATGTTTGCCAGTCTTGCAGTTGAAGTAAACACAGGGATAAAGAGAAAGGTATGTTGTTGCAGATCTTTTATGAAGGGCAATGAGGCATTTCTATTGAGCATCACTGATGAAAAACCCTCTCGCATCGTTTAATGAGTTTTGTAACATTAAAAGCCAGAATAACAACATAGCAGAACTGTCTTAACTAATATGCACACAGATTCTTTAAGTAAGAGTCAGCCTCCCTCATCTTTATGATTATATTAGTCATTTGACAAATGCAAAAGCATATGCAAGATCAGCATTTTATGGTTGAGATGTGTATAACAGATACACCAGAATTTACATTTAAACTTATTTTAATTTAATTTATCTATCTATACATCCATCCATCTTTTGTGTCCTCCATTCTAATTCCCCAGGTTACGTCTGACTGGCCAGTTATCTGTTTGACTTAATGAGCTCTAAACAGCATGATTCATTCCAAAATATAAACTCCTTTTTATTAAATCATTACAAATAACTCTTATATTAAAATCAAGCATTTATAGATAGTAAAACTAAAGTTTTTAAACTTCTTTCAGGGTTTTTATTTGTTTTTCTTTGCAAACCTGTTCTATAAAAGTAGACCATTTTCAGACAAGAACACACGGTTAATCTTAGGCTAATTAGGCTGATGATACACATGGCAACTTTTTGAGAAATGTGGCTGGGAAACTTTGTGCAATGTTGCCATCAATGAGCAACTAGGTGAGTGAGATGCAGGGCCCACGACCGATCTAAAATATCCAGATAGAAATTTGTTTACCATTCCATGGGTAAGGCCAACATGTTTCTCAAAAAAGGTGACCGGCAAAATTGCTCAAAAGTTGCCCTGTGTATCATCAGTCTTACATTTAGCGTCCAATCTTTGTTGTTCTTCTTATAAGAAGCTTATCAAAATTTAGGGTCCTCAGACCTACTTAAATATCTTAGATTAATGAAACTGCTGCAAACCTACCAGTCCCTTTCTGACTATTGAAGTTAATACAAGGTGTCACGGTGGTGGAAATTGTGAAGACATGTTTGGTGAGACCGAGGCTACTGGTGTTGTATCATGTTTGGTCCAGTTTTAATTTTATTTTTTTTTTTTTTTTTTTTTATAAAAAATTTTTTTTTTTTTTTATTTTTAAAATTTTTTTTTTTTTTTTTTTTTTTTTTTCTTTTTCTTCTTTTTTTTTTTTTTTTTGTGTTTTTTTTTTTTTTTGGGGGGCCAAAATTAATTTTTTTGTTTTTTTTTGTTGGGAATTTTTTTTTTTTATTTTTTTTTTTATTTTTTTTTTTTTTTTTTTTTTTTTTTTTTTTTTTTTTTTTTTTGTTTTGTTTTTTTTTTTAAATAAATGGGGCCTAGTTAACAGTAGTGACAGTGCTTTCCTTCCTTTATGGGTGAAATTCTTTCTTGTGACCTCTGATTTGAGAGCATTTTGAGAGACACCGAAGGCTCTTTAGATTTTTTGTGTGTGTGTGTGTGTGTGTGTGTGTGTTAATATAATGTGATTACAAGTTGGTAATCCATACCTGAGTGTTTTAATCACTTGCGAATTATTGTCACATAAGCAAAAATAAACATGCTTGCAATGGTTAATCTACTCGTTTTAAAAATTGTCATTAAATGTTTCTGTAGACTCGGCAAGAGTGAAAGGCATGTGTATAATAGTTAAATCAGTTATTAAATGCCCCAGACAGGCTTGCATTCGCACTAGTGGCTTAATGTGGTAGTGGGGGTACTGAACTTTTGTTTCTATTTCAACTGTAGAATATATTACAAAGTGTTATTACACTGTTAAATGCTTCTTATATGGGCTATATGTAAGAATGTTCATGTGACAATCACTTTTTTTATTGCCGTTGTGTGAACAGCTTGTAACAAAACTTAAAAAACCGAGACCTTCCCCGACCTCCTAGGTTGTCTATTAAAGCTTGTAGTGCAGACTGATTTTTATGTAAAGGACTTGGGACATTTTTGCTGGGAAATTATAAGGATGTGACCCTGTGGCCAATGATGTTTCTTCCCCCTTCTTCTCACTGTTGTCAGGTTAAATTCAGCCTCATCAATGTATATAAACTCATGCGGGACTTCCTCCGCATCCATTTGCAAAACTCTCTGAAATGCAGCAAAATATCACATTATGTTGACATAAAGCTGGTGAACTGCGCAGCTGGTGCATATCCATATCTCTATGATCTGATGCTTTCTTAACTGCTGTTTTCTCACCGCTGTCACTTTTGTTTTGTTTGTTTTGTTATTGAGAGGAAAGCGTGCAGCACATATATTCATCTAAACGCCGCTCTCAGCAGCATGAATGGCATCTGAATGTTCATTAATAGTAAATCGCTGCAAATGTATTTCTAACTTCTTTTTACTAAGCAAAGGAAGGAAGAAAAACTTTGCCCTGAGTATAATATATAGTGCACTTGAACTGTGTTCATTCTCTTCTACGTTACCCGTTCACATGTGTGAGCACGGGCAATAAGTCGCTGGCTGTAGTTCAAATAGCGGCCACCAAGTGTCACTTATATCAAGAGCTTTTTAATTCTACATATAGTCCCTTTACAGCCATAATGTCACTCTATCATATGGACAAGCATGTTATTACGTTTTTTTTCAATTGCTTAAGCACAATTTTGAAAACAGGGCCCGGTTTTTCAAACCCCTTCACACAATTAGCACAACACTATACCAAAGCAGCACAACACCTCAGATAATTTGCAAAATGGAATACTTTTGTCAAAACTATACAATGTCTTATAAAAACCTTATTTTGTTGTCATAACATAAACACAACCATCATATGGTCTGATTCTGTTTGAATCAGTTAAACACTCCTGTGCTCAACCTAAAACACTTTTAGCATTTACACCGAGAAAGTGTAAAATTAAATTCACCAACACCACATGACACCAATTGTGCAGACTAATGAAAATATTGATTTCTTTTCATGTGCTCAAGTCAGTCAATACTGAGCATTTCAACGAAACATTCATAACAAAACATTTTCCAGTTTTCATACAGTATTACTGAACGTACCATTGTACTGTAAGCTTACAGTAATACTGTAACATAAATTACATATCCAGTTCATTACCGAATAAAAAAAGAAATAAAAACCTAATCATCTCTCCGCCTAGCTGGATCTGGCCACAGGGCCTCGTCAACATCACAGGCTATATTTTAATTTGCAAGGCGACGTGGGAAGAATCTTTTGGAGTGACGAATCCACCCTTGTATGGATGCTGCTTCAATTTGATCACATGCTTCCTCCATAGCTTGAATGAGGGCCATCTGGATATAGGGCCGGAGATCATAAATCTTCCACCGCCATGCTTAGAAGAACTCCTCGATGGGGTTTAGGAAGGGGGAGTATGGTGGAAGGTATTGAACTGTAAATTGTGGGTGTTGATGAAACCAGTTTTGGACCAGAGCAGAACGATGGAAAGCTACATTGTCCCAGACGACAATGTATTGCATCTGGGTCCCTTTGTTTGCTGCTGTTATAAGATGTGGTGCAATCGGTCCAAAAATGTGAGAATGTGAGGTGTGTTGTAAGGGCCCATTTTGGCATGACGGAGGAGAAACCCATGCTGTGAGATGGCAGCACAAAGGGTAATGTTACCCCCATGTTGCCCTGGTACACTGACAATAGCCCTGTGGCCAATGATGTTTCTTCCCCTTCTTCTCACTGTTGTCAGGTTAAATTCAACCTCATCAATGTATATAAACTCGTGCGGGACTTCCGCTGCATCCATTTGCAAAACTCTCTGAAATACAGCAAAATATCACATTGTGTAGATCAATATAATGTAGGTCTGCTATACAGTAAAATTACATGTACAGTAAAAAGGTTATGTGTGCAGTACACAATAATACAGTCAGTGAACAAAACGTACCACCACATATTCACACTGCAGGACTTTCACCCTGTCTGAATTTCTTTCAAATGGCACTTTAGACAGTTGTTTCATCAGAACTTGATATTTTTTAAGGATATGGGCTATTGTTGACAGAGAGACCTGTTGGACATTATTGAAAATTGGTTGATCATTGACAATATGGGCTTGAATTTCTCTAAGTCTGATTGCATTATTGGCCAAAACGAGGTTTATGATCTCTCTCTCTTGCTCCTGTGTGAATATGGGGCCCCTCCCTCCTTGGTGTTTTCGACGTTCAATCCTATGTTGGCCAAACAAAATGCATGTAGCTTACTGTAGAATGATACACAAATAGATACCAAAACTGCTGATATAGTACATGCAGTAAGCTATGGATGTTCTGTTGACAGAAGATAAGTTTCTCACCTGTGCTCTTGACGAAATGTCCGAACTATTGATGCCACCGTGTACCTGCTTAGGTTAGGCTGTACTCTCAGTCCAGCCTCCCTCAGTGTTAGTCCGTGGTTTATTACATGGTCCACAATTGTACCACGAATTTCGTTACACAGATTTGGTTGTCTTCTTCTTTGTGCATGTCCTACCCCTCCTCCAGGTCTTCCTCTCACTCTCCCTCTTCCTCTACCTTGGCCTCTTCCTCCACCTTGTTCTCTCCGGATTCCCCCTCTCATCCGCACTCTCCCTCTTCCTCTGACACCGTCAAATTTTTGTTGAAGACAGGTGAACTTACCTGTTGCCTTCTTATAGTGCTTAGACCTGATTGGTGTGTCTACAATTAAGCACCAGTGTATGTGCAATCACTTGTTTAATCAATTGGTTCATGGGTGTGTTCATTTGAAAGCATTTGCTTTGAAATTGCAAGGAAATGACATCATGATAAATTTCTGTGTTTGATGTATGCAAGTGTGTTTAGTGTTTTGCAAATCACTGTGTTTAATGTTTTGCAAAAAGTGTGAAGCTGACAATGTGCTTACAGTTGTGCAAATCTAGGCTGGTGTTTTACTCCTTGAGTGTAAGGTTTTGCTAATTGTGGGAAAGTTTTAATTTTAGTGTGTAAGCAATTGAAAAAAACTGTAAATCTCTGCTGCCCCCTGTGTTAGGGTGTAGTGTCTTGTTTTGCTATATGAGAAAGTGGGAAAATGATAATTAAGTCTGCTGTCAGATTCACAGATACAGTGCCCTCCAGCTCTTCATGTTTCTCTTTCTTTCTTTCACCCCTTACTATGCCTGTCTCACCCACACACATGCCCACGCATATGCAGTTTTCAGCTCATTTTTATTTGAAAACACACTTAAATCTTTCCTTATTTACATTTATATGATCAGATTTACTCTCCTATGGTAGCTATGCAAATTTGCCCTTTCTCAAATACCTGATTGCTAGGAATAAATTTGCAGTGGCCGAAAAATAATACCGTTGCCCTCCAGGAGCAATCCACATCTAAGTTGGGTTCTTTTTCCCTCCTCATGACTTTGGTAATAACAAAGTTGTTTATGTAGACCCAGCTGAGTTCTCATAAGGGTATTTTGAGCCTTCGATCTTCATATCAAAATAAACTCTGAACACTGAATAAGCAGGTGGGATGCTTTTGAGTTCCAGGTAAACCTGCTTTGGGCTCTCATTCCCCAGACACACTCTAATACATCCAAAGACTCCTCAAATTCCCCATCGAATCTTGAGATGATAGAAGCTGATGTGTTTTTTTCTTACGAAGTATGTGCAGTGCTGCATATCAAAATATTGATCATGAAAGTGGAAACTTTACCTGATAAGTTCATTCAGTCTTGGTGATTTGAAGGACCTGCTGGATTTATGTGTTGCATTCATGTGACACGCTCACACAATGTCTCAGTGAGAAGGGGCTGGGCAGCACATTTATGGTGTGGGGAAATTGGAGACAGAACCCAGTTCGGGTGCAAATTGCTTTCTACCAACATATTGGCAATGCCAATCTTTATTTCTGAGACTTAGGAGCCTTGTCTCCAATCATTACTATTCATTCCAATGTATGTGGAAATGTGACATTGAGTGAAATGCGGATATGGAATATTTTAAAGACTCTCCAAGTGAAACCTGATACTATAATCAGGCAATAAGAAATTAATTTTCCTCCTGGTTGCACTTTGACTATTTATACCTCTAGTTAGAGTTACAAAATTGTACTTTTAACTTTTTACCATTTAAGGATCAATTTTGTACCCCAGGGAACAGTTATGCACACTGCACAGGGCTACAGGTGGGGAACTCTTATTATCATTTAAGAAATACACACACATTCATACTTAAATCCTAAATATGCACTCATTTATCAACTTCTCACCTGTACTTTTACTTTCTGGCATTTCCTCTGGATTATATTGACTTCTAGACAGGAGGGACTTAATGTTCATAATATAGCAATTATGATCAGAGCTCAAGAAACCAAACTTTTAACGACTCCAGACAGCCCAACATCTGCACAAAATAGGCACAAACAAATGTGTACATTATAACGCCCTGCTAATGTTGGACAGTCCCATCAGAAATTTCATGCCACATTGTCCTAATAACATGCTGTGAATTTAAATACTTGAGTAAAAGTACAAAAGTATTTGAATGTGGCAAGTAAAAGAACTGTTTTATAGGAACTACCATTTGTGTGTGTGTGTGTGTATATATACTGTACATACACAAAAACGGTAGTTCAGACACATACATATATATATATATATATACACACATACATACACACAAACGGCAGTTAAGACACAGCCAGGATTGATATTTTAATAATCCATTGCTTTGAATGTATTATTGAGGCAGAGTTTTTAACTGCTGCATTCAAATATTGATGTTGGGTCTCAGAGCAAGTCATGATTTCTTCACTTATTTTTTTCTGAAATGCGCATTACTGTTATTAACTAAAACTAAAATTATGAAAAATAGTTTTCGTAAATTGAAATAAATCTGAAATAAAATAAAAAATATTAGATTGAAAAACTACATGAATATGAAACTCTGCCTTAAACGTTTACGTATTACAATTGCTCAAACTCAAAACTAACTAAGCTAAATAAAAATAGGCACCAACACGACAATAGCACATAACCACTGATTAAAACTTAAATACACTTAAAATATAAAAATATCAACGCTAATTCAAAATATTATTAAATGCTATAATAGTATATAAATAATACAAATATAACACTGCTGATATGTAGTAAAAATATATACTAGGAGTAAAAATATAAGCGTTGGTATGTATTGAAACAAAAGTTTCCCAAAATAAAAATGTAAAGTACAGATTGTTTATTACTGGCCACCATTACTTGGAACACGTCCAGAAATGTTTTTCAGCATTTGAAATATGTTAATGGGAGAATGAGAGTGGTCCTCTGGCCTGCTCTTTTATCACAGAAGAATATTCATCTCAACACCCAAGCACTCTCTTTACCCTTCCCCCAGTCATGCTGCATAGCCCTGCTAGAGATGGGCATCACCATTTATTACTTACACACACATACACACATGCATTACTGCTCGCTGCCCCACCTGAGCACATTTGTCATCACCGTTCCACATTCGTTCCCTCACTGATGGAAAAACTCGCACCAATATGCAAAAAAGACAGAAAAGGTAAATGTGTGTTGCCTGGGCAACAGCGAGGTTATTTCCAAATGCTGATGGAAATCAATGTCATGTGCCAAGCTGCTCTGTCCTCAGGAAAATTAGAAAAATAGGGAGGGGGAATGTGTATATGTGTGTGTACGTGAGAGAGACAGAACGTGAACGATAGAAAGGGCGAGAGTGGGGGGGACAGAGAATGGAGGGACGAAAGAACAAAGGGAAAAGAAAAGAAAGAGCAAAAGGAGGAGAGAAATCACATTTCTCCTTGTGTTTCTTAAGGGTTTCTTACTGTTCTTCAAAGGAGGCAGAGCAATTCGCCATTTCATTAGGCTCTCTGTGCAGCCCCCATCAATTTCCTACCTTATTTGTCTATGCACAGCAGGAAACATACCCCCCTGGATGTGCCACAGTATGAATAACAAGCAGCTTCAAAGATTGAATATTGTTTTTTTCACTAATCTGCTCTCCTGCATGAAATAACATCTCACTGCCAGTGTGCTGTTTTGATCTTGTGAAATGGTCAAATATAGGAATTTTGTGATGAGATAGAAGTAAAGCAATTGATTAATGTATGTATCGTTCACTATTTAAAGGGATAGTTCACCTAAAAATTAAAATTGTCATTGTTTATTCACCCTCATGTCGTTCCAAACCCGTAAGACCTTCGTTCATCTTCAGAACACTGATTAAGATATTTGATGAATTCCGAGAGCTCTCTGACCCTGCATAGACAACAAGGAAGGTTGTTTTCAGTCAGATCAAAGCGTAAACAACGTAGACAACGTATCCGCGTGGTGCTGCTGACACAGAACAGCATACGTTGTTTACGTTCAGTGGAAACTCTCCAAAATGGCGCCGTGCGGCGTAGAAATGAAATTGTCTTAATAATGCGGATTTTTGTTTTTCTTTGCGCACAGAAGTATTCTCATGACTTCGTAAATTGCGGTTGAACCATTGATCGGATGTCACATGGGATTCTGTTTACAGGGGTCCTATTAATGCTCTTTTACAAGGGCCTTAATTTTTGTGTTGGGGTTACCTATACCGTCCTCTACTCGGTTGTTCGAAAACACATTATTTTTGCACATATTTTACATTATTACACACCTCTCTCCCCAGTCTGGCATGAACGTCTCGAATAGTTCCTGTATCAAATGAAGGCCGCCTTCTGAAATAACCAAATGTTGTGATTGGTTAGCTGGGCCGTGTGTGTTGTGATTGCAAAAATGGCACTCCCCTTACCTAGCCCTCCTGTAAGCGCCGTGGTAAATTGGGGTCTATCAAATCATTTAGCGCGATTATAACCCCAGATTGTAAGCACTCTAATTCCTCTGCCTTGGTAAGCTAGCGTGCTCCGACCTAGTGGATAACACTCGTTGCCTCTTAGGCGCTCCACCAGTCTCGTCACTCGTCGAATATTTGTGTTCAAAATCCCGAAAATCATGCGTTGTAGTCACACACGGTCTTCGTTGTAGTTTTGAAACGTGCTTCGGCTTAAATAAAATATCTCCTTTTGAATGGGACGTTTGACTTTTGTAACTTTGCAGATCTTTTTTATACTCAAACAGCAACAATACAGACTAACTAAAGCTGAAAAAGCATAATAGGACCCCTTTTACCACACTAATGTCCCTTGCCTCTCGTTTCGTCCATGATCGTGGTAAGACCCCTTGTTGTCTATGGTAGGTGTACGGGCTGACGGACATGAGACGTGTGGTCCTCTGCAAGCTTTTCTTTCAGAACCTGGTCAACCGGCAGGGTCGAACAATGGCAAGCAGGTATGTGGCGGGCAAAACACAAGAATAGTCCTAGGGCTACCGTAGGTCAACGATCGGCAGACGAATCAGCGGGTCGAAACCGAGGTAATCACGGAACAGTAGGATCAAAACCGAGAAAACTCAAGGCAAGGCAAGGCAAAGCAAACAAGGAACCCCAGGAGACCGACAGGCAAACATCTCAGCAGAATCTGGTATTTGAGTGAGTGTTATTTAGGGAAGGTGTGATTGATGACAGCTGTGCAATCAGTGCTGTGTGCAATCAGGGCTGTGTGCAATCAGTGCAATGAATGATGGGATATGTAGTCAGGGGTGATATGCAACAGTTTGTGTTGTGCGAGAGTCAATGTAATGAAAGGGTGACCTCTGGTGTTGATTGAACGGAAGTCCATGGACAGGATTCGTGACAACAGGTGTCAAGAGCTCTCGAATTCTCAAAAATATATATGTATTTCCATATGTATTGTGTTCCGAAGATGAACTGAAGGTCTTACAGGTTTGGAATGACACGTGGTTGAGTAATTAATGATAGAATTTTCATATTTGGGTGAACTATCCCTTTAAATAGAGGTTGTGAAAAATGTAATTGCTTTCGTGTATGTTTTTCGCTACCATGCTAATTTATTAATTAATCAACTAATGAATCAATTAAATAGGCTTAGTTGATTGTTTTCACATTGCTGTACATCTTTTATGTTGTCTGGGTCTGTGAGTCTTTAAGTCCACATACCTATGTGCTTCTATCAGTGAGCTGAGATTTTTTTGTTTGTTTGTTTGTTTTCTAAACGAGTGGCGCTTTCTAGGTATTTCAGCACCCCAAATCGTGCTGTTTTAGTGCTTAATTCAATTTGAGCTGAAAATAACTAAGGCAAGCTGTTCTGGGGAATTGAAACACTAAAAATTGCAGCTCAAAATTTGGCCTTTATTAAACTTCCATTGGAATCGGTGGATCAGGAAAAACTTTGAAATTTGACACAAATTATGAGAGTTCTTGGATCCCAGTCATCATTATTTCCTCAGCTCTAATAAAACCCAATTTCCCTGAAGCTGCTGTCATTTGCATTCCTCTGAGGCATTGCATAAACCCAGATGTTTTAAAGGGGTCATAGGATGCTAAATGCACTTTTACAAGTAGTTTGAACTTAAATGTGTTGGCAGTGTGTACACAACCACCCTAAAATGATAAAAATCCACGCAGTGGTTTTTTAAAATCTGGTTAAATGTTTTCCCCTTTCTCAAATCGAGCCGATCTCAGATGCCTGTCTGTGTGACGTCACACAGACAGGCCCCTCCCATGATAGTTTGA
Organism: Sinocyclocheilus anophthalmus; assembly: GCA_018155175.1. Classification (NCBI taxonomy): domain Eukaryota; kingdom Metazoa; phylum Chordata; class Actinopteri; order Cypriniformes; family Cyprinidae; genus Sinocyclocheilus; species Sinocyclocheilus anophthalmus. The sequence goes on from JADLZN010008627.1 coordinate 263,089, forward strand.
TTGACAGTAGCGTTTCAGCACAGACTGGACTGGTGTCTTACCTTAGCTCCGCCCTGAGTGAGCTGTCATCAGTCCGCCATTGTTTCACCGCCGGAACAGATGTACACAAGAATGACTCCTTCCTAAGCGATTGAGGTGTTCTCTTGTTGGATGTAATAATGAACATAGCAGCCGTCATTTACTCCCGACATCTGAGCCGCTGAACTCTCAGTGGATTACATTGTTTCTGAAGGGAATGCGTCCCCGATCTACCTAAATGTGTTTGTTCGCGCAAATCATTCATGATCCAGCCTCATCTACAGAAGAAGTGAGTATAATGTTTTGTAATGAATCTTTGCAAATCGCCTTTCCTAATAATGTGCAAATTAGCAAGTTTCATGATGAATGCGGCTAAAGTAAACAGTCCCTCAGTGAGAGCGGCTCGGAAGAGAGGGGCGGGATCAGCAGAGCTCATTAACATTTAAAGGAAAATGCTACAAAAAGGCTTGATCTGAAAAGAGCTGTTTTTGACAGGGTAAAAAAGTGTTTTTTACACTATCATTGAGAAATGTTACCCAAACTATTTTACAGACTTTTCATTAAGACCCTAAAGAATCATATCAACTTGTGGAAAATGGACATCCTATGACCCCTTTAAGAATATTAGCGGTCTTATATTTTTGTCAGCACCACAGGTTATACTTGCTTTTCGTGAAAGGATATTCAAATAACTATGCAAGTGCTCATAAAACTCATCTTCATGTAGTAAGTTACCATCAAAAACATTGTATAGCATTGTTAAGTGTAATGTGAAACGTGCTTAAGCAAAAAAGAGAAGCATATTACTTATGTTCAAATATATAGATAAAGTTTTATTTTTATTTTTTTTGCTAGTTTAATAGGTAACTTTGATAAAAGTTCAAATTAACCAACATAGTGTGCTATCTCAGCAGATTTGCATATCATATACTGGTCTATTTATAAAAAATTGAGAAAAGGCTAAGAATCATACATTGACCTTAATGTATTTATATGTTTTCTACAAGAATTAATATTTTGCAGATTTCATTTGCCCTCAAAGTGTGTCATACTAAGCAGTGCTTGTCCTGTTCCATATGTTGTTATACTGTAGGTTCAGCATGTTTTTTATTTTTTTATTTACAATGACAGACTAAATTTGCAGTCAGAAAACTCATTAACCAGCTGACCCCCTTGTGGTTTCTTGTTGCGTATGGATAGAAGACTTGTATGTGGTGTCTATATTTTATTGCTTACATACACTTGTAGTATGCAAGTGAGCATGGGTGTAAATACGTTTTCAAGGCACCACACTTGTTTGGTGGCTGATGCGGTGAAGTGAACAGATATGACATAAGTGAGACCTCTAGTTTCATTTGCATATTTAACACTGTGTTCACACTTCACTTGTCACATTTGCAAAGCCCCCACTTATCCCATTAGCTTTTCCATATATGACCGTGTTTGCTGTGTCTGCATCTTCACATTCGTGCTAGCATGCACAGCATTTAGCTCCCACAATGAGACCTTAAGCAGAACTTGGCTTACACTGTAGGATCAGTTTTTGACCTCTGCAAAAACAAATATAATATTTAAGCCATTCCTTTTAAGAAACTAAGTAATTTTTAATTAAATTGTTATATGTATATAACAAAGGCAAACAGTGTATCAACTGGTATGTAACATATATAACATTGTTATAACATTGTCATGTTATGAAACATAATGTAACTAACATAAGGGTTACTTTAACTAAACGTTTAATTCATGATCCCAGATAATGTGTACATGGTATATGTCAGAAATATAGAGGAATATGTTTTCCATGGATTTTCACAAATTGTTTGCTTTGAGAAATATATACAGTTCTGGCGACAGTACATTATTTTTCTGCTTAGATGAGCAATTCTGGTACATGAAATCGCCCACATGCCAATCAACCAATGAGAACACGGAACAATGCATACAATTAAAAAGTGATTGGGACAATCTCTTCTGCCACCACAAATGTAATATATAAATACATATATAAAAATACATAATTCATAATGTATTCATTCATCCAGCTAATGCTTACATGTGTGTTATTATGTTCCCACCAAAAATAATGTTATGAGTGCCATTTCATGTTGAAAGGGAACTCCTGTTGTTGTAAAGCTGTTTAATGGTTTGGCAACTCTTTTATAGCAACTGTCTTTAAAAGCCTTGAAAATTAATCTGATAAATGAGAATGTAAACATTATGTCACACAAGGGGCTGTTTTATTATTATTTATGTAAGTCTTACCTTACCTCATTTGGAATGGAAAACATTTAAAAAAAAAAGAGAAAGAAAAGATGAAAGAAATCTGCCAAAGATTAAGTTATGAAAATTTAAAGTTCTGCTTTGGTTTTATCATGGGCAACATTGACACAAGCTGAACATACCAACTGTTACACATAGTTAGTCCTTCTAAATTGTAATTTCAGCAGATTAGAAGGAGGTCACATGCTAGAAAAAAGATATAGAGAGAAGGCCGTGAAAATTCTGCCTGGACCGTCTGAAAGCACAGGAGCTTTTACAGCCTGTTCAGAAGCATCATTCCTCACATCTTTTGACATTTTCTATTATGTCTTTCACACATGGGTGAGTCTCTGTTTTATAATTTTCTAGGTTATCCCTTTCTCCTCTCACCTTCACTCTATTTTATTTTTTTCCAGTGCCCTCTCCTTCACTGTATTTCTTGGTATAGTGACATTTGAAATGCCGGGTTGGATTTCTAAAGGAACTCATCAATCTTTGCACAGTATATTCAGGGAAAAGGAATGAAAGAGAAAAAGAAATCAAGTGAGAGAAAGAGATAAAAGAACAAATATTGTTTCCAAACTATGACAGGTACAGTATATACTGTTGACAATTTACTTAATTTAAATAAGAAAATGCAACGTATTGTCACAACTTAATTTAGCTGTATTGTATGTCATTTGTGTTGCATTGTAATCTGTAAGGGATTTTCACACTGCACTTAACCCTGGTTTATATTCGTTCTAAACCCTGCTTTTAACCCAGTGTGGAGAAAATTTTCACACTTGTAATTTAGAAGCAGGGTTAGCACTGCTTTTTTACTCTGGGTTATGAAACCCAGCCCACATTGCGGCACCAAACATGTACATACAGTTACATGTGCAGTACACTTTGTGGTTGTTTCATGCTGCTTCACTGTAAATAAACACCACTATTGTACCATAATGCATCTGCGAGTTGGGCCTTTTTTTGTATAACATCTCGGACAGTTACGACATCTAGGAAGTGGGCAGTCAAACCCACTTTTCTACAGCAAAGAATAAAATGAGGCCAGTTGGTACTGTTTAATGTTCTGTTCTGTTTTGTTGTAGTCATTTTGGTGAAGATCGGAGCTTTTGCTTAAGATATGTCACATTGCTCACAAGGTAAGTACAACGACTCTCTAACCATTAGGCCACGACTTCCTAGTTATAGTCTTGTCTTGCCTGCTTTCCCGTGTTACCTGATTCTTGCTGTTTATCTTGGATTAACCCTTTGCCTTTTCTGTTTCGGACTGTGTTTGTGCCTCGCCTGGACTATTGCTCGTGTTATTGGATTTCCCCTCTTGTCAAGCCCTCTGGATAACATTCGCTGTCGACTGACTCACGCCCATTTTGGATTACTCTTTTGTCTTGGCCTCAATATACCTGTTTGCTATTGTCAGAACCTTGCCTGTTTTATGACCACACCTTTAAATAAAAGCTTTGCAGATGAATCCGCATGCCTCACGTCTCGTTCGCCCCGTAACAGGGGTGCTCCATAGAATCCTGTAAAAGACTAATTATTGCTTCATTTCGTTTAACTCTGAAGTCAGATATTGGAGCTGGGAATGATGTCACACCCAATTTGATGGTGTTCCAGTACAAAATATTGATGCATCCACTGTTATACTAGTTGATAAAAACACATAAAGCAGTATTTTGCAAAACATAATGGCAAAGTTTAATGTCCACAAATAGTTCTGTGTGCACCACTGTATTGAGAGGCAAACAAACATAAGTCCTAATAAACAATACTTTCACTTACTCTTGATGCACTGTGCAGCCATTTTGAAGTCTGAAGTTTGGGTTGTTGCAGTTCCTCTGAGTTTCCGAGTCAGAACTCCAACTTGAGGAGGCATTCCTGTCATAAGACTGACTTCTGAGTACAACTGGAATGCACAACAAAGCACAAAGAAGCTCAAAGACTTGGCAAATGTTGTTTTATCTCTTTAGGGTAACATTTACTGTAGATGAAAGTTGAAATTTTATTTTCCAACGTGATAAAGCAGTAGTTTTAGCACCACTCACCGATAATTTTGTTTTCACAACAACCAACGTAATAAAACATTGTCACATTCACGTTCACGTGTTTTTGCACCACTCAATGGATATTTTACTTTGTGCAGTGATTTCTACCTGCGATTTCTAGATTAAAAAACCTGTATTTATTTTTTACTCTACTGTAAAAAATAAAAAACATTTTGTGACTCTGTAATGTGTCGTGACAGATCACTGTGCCTCAGTTCAAGTGGCATGTGAACCGAATGTCCTTTTCATATTTACTTAAAGCATGAAATAAATATGAATGAACACCAGAATGCATTTTATTTCAACCATGGAAAGATGTTAATACACACAATTTTTCAAGTTTAAGTCCACCAGAGTTAATCTACTCTCCTGTCTGATTTGTTTGTCGGACAAGATGGCAGATTCGGCATTATGATTGGTCAGATCTCCTGTCAGTCAAGCTCTTTGCGACGGGTCAAATATTACAGTTCACAATAACTCCTTTAACTAATCTGGTGTTTAGATGAGAACACTTTCACATTTTATTCTACAACATACAGTACACATACAGTACATTCAGTAAATGACACAAATCTCAAAATTAATTTTGAAGACACTGTTTTTAAAAAGTCACGTTTTTTTAAATGTTAGGTTGATAAGAAGTTGCTGTCGGGACAACAGTGTTGTCCTTACAACCTTACAATCTTGTGGCAGTTGTAGTTGTAGTTGTTGTAGTTGTAGTTTTATTGCTGTGTGGTTGAATCACTGTAATTTTGTGGTTAGCTTCTCTTTCACAATAAAAAGGATTATTGGACTCGGTCTTATGTCTGTGTAGATATTACCTTATGGCATAGATATTAACATAAGTCTGCCCTGAGGTAGAAAGAGAGCGAGAGAAAGAGAGAGATGAGGCGGTGTCAAAATTCTGATTAACGAGAGTTTAATTTAATCAGCACTTCCCATCTCTGTAGTGGCTTATTATTTTTAACAGGTCTCTATCTCTCTCTGGAGTGCCCTGTATGTGGTGATATTGAGTGAGTGAATAGAGGAGTTATGATTAATGGAAATTCATGGCTTGTGCAGTATGTTCCTCTGACCCATTCCCTACCACTTCCTTATCTCTCTCTTTCTTTCTCTGTCTCTGTCTCTCTCTCGCTCTGTCTTGAACAAAGCTGACGGCTACAGTGCCTCTGCAGCACAATGACTGTTGTCTGAAATAAGAGGAGATGAACAGCATGGAAAGAATTGAGAATATGCAAATGCACCACTGTCAAAAATCACTATAATCTGACTCTCTCTCGTGTGTGTGTGTGTGTGTGTGTGTGTGTGTGTGTGTGTGTGAGAGAGAGAGAGAGAGACGGGAGTTGGCGATGGGAGAGAGACCCCCCCGGACGAGCAGAGAGAGAGAGGAGTTGAGAAAGAGGAGGAGAGGCGAGAGAGAGAGAGTGGATGAGTGTTTTTCTGCACTAGTGTACATGTTAGGTTTTTTTCAATACAGCACTTTTTTTTAATGTAACACCAAGAGCAGAGCCAGTGGATAGTTTCAGGGGAAAAAAATGTTCTCATTGAGCTTCTAAAGCGCAGCATGAATGTGAAAGGTGTAATGCCGAAATGTGGATAAAAAGTGAAAGGAGGCAAAGCCTCCGCATCACTGTGATTGGCAGATTATCCAGTCAGTCTGATCTGTCTTTGACCCATTCTGCAAATTGGCCTGAAGAGATTAATTGCAACATAAACAACTCAGAGATCATAATTTTTGCTTAGGACCAAATTGAAATTAATTAAATGACATGGAAATAAACTTGAAAGGATGAAAATGCTTTTTACTGTATTATTGTAGTTTATGTTTAATGCCACAAAAATGTTTACAAATGTAATAAATATTATGCAAATTCTGTATAAATACAAATATTATACAAATGAACACTTTTAAATGTGTAATTCAAGTGGAACAGCATGGCACTACTAGCAACACCAAGTAATAGGATTGACTCTTAGAGAACGTAATGGCAAAATATATACCTTTAATGAAAATAAAAATGCCACTTAAAAAACTAAAAATGTCTGCCAAATTCAAACATGTATGTGAATGCCTTATAAAATGGGTAAACATCAAATGGAACATGAATTTACATTGGACAACAAAACAAAAGCAAAAAAATGAAATGAAAAGCTATCTCCTCATTTCAGAACTCACCACTTCAAATGTGTGTGTGAATATTTCACAAAGCTGACCATCTGTGTTTGTTTGTGTTTAGACTTCTAACATTTACACTTTCTTTGGAAGCTGATCTGAAATTTCAGTTTCCGTTTCGGCATGTTAAAATGTCTAGTAAAGATCCAACACCTCTGATCCATCATCCAAAGAAACGCCAACACATTCATGGTGTGAGAGATTCTCACCATAACAATCCCACACTGAATTCTCAATGGAAATGTTGACGTTTAAAAAAATGACTCAGTTTTCAAAGCTAATCTGTCTCTCAGTGCTGAGACTGGTATGTCAGACATAGACACATCCACCCCTGCTCATAATAATCTCTCTGCTCTTTATTTCAGTGTGCTGAATGTGGAAATGGCCTTCACCTCCAGAGGGAGATAACTATTGCCTCTTTATTGCTGTTTGAAAAGCACTTCACCGCCAAGGCTTTGATTGATAGACAGGATTCTTGCAGCCAGATCTCTTTCATTAGTTTTACAATATTACCTTTGTTCTCCAGCTTGTTATCAGTTACCCAGGCCTTTCAGGAGCAACGCAGGGAATGCTGGACACATCCTCATTCGCAGGGGAGGATATTCCTCCTTTTAGATAGGAGTTTTATTGGCTAGAACATGAAATGTGTGTGTGTGTGTGTGTTTGAGAGGGAGAAGGAGAATAGATAGAAAGAAACAATTGCCATCAAGTAAGCTTGTGTGCAATGTGTCTGTTTGACCAAAGCAGCTTTATGTTTATATTTATTTCTTCTAACGCTGCTGTGAATCACAATTGTGCTGAAAATTCACCTAATTCCATGAAATTACAGTCGTCCCTCAAAATATCCCAAAAAGGATAGAATATTGTATGTAGAAGAGAAGGGAGATTGCTTCTGCAGAGGTTATGTGCATAAAAAAGAGGTTTCAATATCTCGAAATCAGAAGCACGATATTGAAAGTGTCATCTAATTGAAATAGATTTAGGGCCGCCAGGCCTCTGTTAATGTACTTCTGCTTTCCTCGCTGCTCTCTGTTGCTTTATGATTCATTTACATGGAAAGGCTTATTGAGAGGACTGTTTATAAACTATGCAAATGACGTGGAATGCTGTAGGAAAGTGAAGCAGTCCCTCTTGTTTCTCCCAGAAGCAAGTCACTTGTTCTGCTGCATTTTCATCTTTATTTCCCACACACAGTCCCTGTGTTTCATATTTAAATGGTCCCTGCTCCTTATTTTTTCTTTCTTTGTCTTTTGAATGTTTTTTCCCTCCCTCTGTCTGTTTAATGGTTGTCACTTGTTGTATTGCTGCACACACCACTTATATTTGCCAGCAATGGCCTGTTCAGTAACCACGCAGTGTGTCAAAATAGAGTGACTGTTGAGTGTTATTTGCATGTATTTACTCCTCTCAACAATAGGCAAGCTTCTGGAGCTTAACCCCTTGAATGTTTTTACAAATTTTGTCTGGTAATATTTTCCAGCTATAAAATTATAGTCATACCTCTGCTCTAAACTTCAGACATAGTTTTGCAAGCCAGACGTTTTGATTATTTGATTAAAGTGTAGTGTGTTGTAGCTGTTTTTCTACAATAAATTGAAAGCTCTTTCAAATTATGTCACAGTGTTCTGGTCTGCCAACAAGCTGAAACTGTGTGTTGACTTCAATGTTGATTTTGCCTCCTTCCAGTTATAATAAGCACAGAATGATTCAGAGACTAAATATGTATTATTAAACATATTATACAGTGCTTTATGAATTTGTTGGCAATCCTTGTGGCTGGACAGATGGGCAAACTGGGCATACAAAATACCAAAGCTATACATATTTATAACATTTATATTTTGCTTGTAAAGAAATCAGTGATTTTTGTTTAGTGTAGAGTGTATATGCATTGAACTATGGAAAGCCATAAGCATCAAAACTGTTTTTGTTGTTACTACAGCCTTTTAAATAATCTTGTTTACACCTGGTATTTACTTCTAAAGTATTTTGTGATTGTATAACTGAAACTACAAATGGAGGTAGTCAGAAATGTGTGTTAACAAATTGCATGTGTAGTGCGCACACTTATCTTCATCCTTCCTGATGTGTCTTAGACATAGTAAAGCTCTGCCTACTCGCCACCCTTTCAACCAAATCATGATAGTTTTGGGACATATTGTGAGGAAGCTCACCCAAACAAGCAATTCAAACTATGCTGTGTTGTACCAAAAAAAAAAAAAAGGTAAAAATCGCAGCTTCCCTCATTTTCCTATTTTTTTTATTTTTATTGTTTGCTAATTTTCCTATGCTATTGTAACATGGATTCATTCATTCAATGGTGTTTGTGTCCCACGAAAGTAATGTAGGGTGTGGCAAAGTAAGAGGAGATTGTCTTGATGAAATCCAAACATCCAAGAGGTCACAGGAGACATTTCAAACTCATGTTAATACCATGTGTAAACAATAACATGTCTTGGCTGACTACATGGGCTCATTAAAAAGCATCATAATAATAGGTGTAAACAATAGTGCTACAAAATGACCTTAAGTGTGACTTGCTGAGTCTAAAATAAATTTGAAAATGATTCCTCACTGATGTAATATTTCAAAATTTATTTATTTTATTTACCTTATATATACCACCATAATGTAAGTTTTATTAAACAGATTTCCCCATACTAATCCAAATGTCTGGGTCAATCACCAAATGTCCACTGACACTAGATCCTCCACTACCCTCAGCACACTCAAATTTAAGCAAACTTTCTGACAGTCACTTAGGAGTCCAGAAAGCTATTTCTATTATATTCCCCTTTGTCACTTTACTGTATATCACACCCATGCATCACGGCAGCCTTGAAGATTGAGTCTGACACCTGTAAGTGGTGAATCAGCTGTGGCTGGAGGCCTAAACCATTAGAGAACAGTAGAACCACTGTGACTGGGGCCATTACTTCAAAAAAACAAGTGGAACTGGAGTTATTACACACACAGCCAATACATTCTGATTGATGACAGCCTTCATAACAGTTACGAGGATTTTTCTCTTCTGAGAGCGCACTCTGACACTCTTGAAGCAGTATTTGTGTGTGTAAGGGAGAGAGTGGTTTAAGCGTGGTATTGATCTGTAAAGCTACCTATCTTTCAAATGACATGTTCTTCTGAATCATATTCATCCTCGGCGCGTCCATCTGTCAGATGACCGAGCATTTAATGCATCCGCTGGATGATACATCTCTGTCAATGATGTTGAGATGCAGCCATCAGTTGGAAAGAACCTGCGGTTCTGTCCTGTCAGTCCAGTCACAGCACACAAAAGCCCAGAGCACTGGAGAGCCAGCCTGCTTATTTAGTCAATGGGACCTTTCACAACCCATTTAACTGGATGAAAAGGCCTATCCTTTTATACCAAAGAGAATGTTTCCAAAGCTGCTCTGGGGGCTTTTGCAAGCTGACAGCATCGTACACCCACAATTAAGACATCCTAGTAACAACACACACCAGTGGGTGACTACTTTCCTCCCTTTGCAAAGGCACGGCTGCAAGTGAGTGTGACATCAAATTCTGGATCCCAGGAGTGTCTTTGCTTTTTTTGATGTCATGTTTTGATTAATTAAACTGAAGCTGCATAGCATTTCTTAACAGAGACAATTGCACCAGTTCACTTTATCTCTGTCCCATAATAAGGGAAATGGCCTTCACATCTACAGCATGCTGGTCTGTTCTTTAATACCAGTCCACTGGGACAATTAACAAGCTCAGTACACGGCACTCTGGAACTAATTGTGTCTCTGTCTGGTGGCACTTTGTAGAGAGAGATGTATTTAAAGAAATTCTGTATAAATTAGTCATTATAATTATGAGATAGAATGGTGTGGATAATTTGGATCTTAATAAAAATGGAATGTTAGGTTTGTTTAATTATTTTTGGCTATTTTACTGGCTATTTTACTATTTTATGGGTCTGGGGTAAAAAAAACTCCACTAACAATTAAGTAGCAAAAATAAATAAATAGAGACAACAAATAATTACAAGTCAGATTAAATTTAATCTTCACATAACAAGAAAAGGTTTAAATCAGATCGTTTTAATAATAACCAATCTTTATGACCAAAAAAAGTACCTGTATTTTGTATTTTTTGTGACAACTGCTGGTCTTTATGTTTTGATGTTGTGCGCCGGGGGAAAAATCCTTTGGGAAGAATGAATCAGTTTGAACCTTAATAAAAATGCTAAGCTGCTCTTAACTGAAAGTTAAGTGGAATTTTTGTTCAAGACACAAATTGCTGTTTACTTTGTAGGTTATAGTGACAATTGGAATGTGGGTTTATTTTTAAATGTGCAGACTTCATTTGTAGGTTAATTGCCTTCTCCAAATACCCACACTTGCAGTCTTTGCACTTGACCACTTGACTACTTATATGACGTATTTCCTGTATTTGGACCAAGTGTTCAAGTGAGCATGAAGACCACAAGTGTGTGTCGAACTTTTCATTACCTGATGGGACACACTTGTAGTGTTGTAAAAAAATGCAAGTGTTTACATAGCTTTATTTTAATTTTGCATTTTAAAATCAACTTCTAGATGTCTGTTCAGTAGTCCCTATAACATGACATTTTTAATTTGTGGTGCTTCTAATTAAGTGACGAAAATCAGTTGCAAATGTTCTATTAAATAAATATCACCACTACTCATCTTTGCACCAAAAAAATGTAAAAACACAGTTTTTCTACCAAATTATATGTAATATCTACAAACCCGATTCCAAAAAAGTTGGGACACTGTACAAATTGTGAATAAAAACAGAATGCAATGATGTGGAAGTTTCAAATTTCAATATTTTATTCAGAATACAACATAGATGACATATCAAATGTTAAAACTGAGAAAATGTATCATTTTAAGATAAGTTGATTTTAAATTTCATGGCAACAACACATCTCAAAAAAGTTGGGACAAAGCCATGTTTACCACTGTGTGGCATCCCCTCTTCTTTTTATAACGGTCTGCAAACGTCTGGGGACGGAGGAGACAAGTTGCTCAAGTTTAGGGATAGGAATGTTGTCCCATTCTTGTCTAATACAGGTTTCTAGTTGCTCAACTGTCTTAGTCTTCTTTGTCGCATCTTCCTCTTTTATGATGCGCCAAATGTTTTCTATGGGTGAAGATCTGGACTGCAGGCTGGCTATTTCAGTACCCGGATCCTTCTTCTACGCAGCCATGATGTTGTAATTGATTCAGTATGTGGTCTGGCATTGTCATGTACGGAAAATGCAAGGTCTTCCCTGAAAGAAACAACGTCTGGATGGGAGCATATGTTATTCTAGAACTTGGATATACCTTTCAGAATTTATGGTGCCTTTCCAGATGTGTAAGCTACCCATGCCACACGCACTCATGCAACCACATACCATCAGAGATGCAGGCTTCTGAACTGAGCGCTGATAACAACTTGGGTTGTCCTTGACCTCTTTAGTCCGGATGACATGGCGTTCCCAGTTTTCCAAAAAGAACTTCAAAATTTTGATTCGTCTGACCACAGAAAAGTTTTCCACAGTCCATTTTAAATGAGCCTTGGCCCAGAGAAACGCCTGCACTTCTGGATCATGTTTAGATATGGCTTCTTTTTTGACCTATAGAGTTTTAGCCGGCAACGGCTAATGGCACGGTGGATTGTGTTCACGACAATGTTTTCTGGAAGTATTCCTGAGCCCATGTTGTGATACAGTAGCATTCCTGTATGTGATGCAGTGCAGTCTAAGGGCCGAAGTTCACGGGCATCCAGTATGGTTTTCCGACCTTGACCCTTACGCACAGAGATTGGTCCAGATTCTCTGAATCTTTGGATGATATTATGCACGGTAGATGATGATAACTTCAAACTCTTTGCAATTGTTCTCTGAGAAACTCCTTTCTGATATTGCTCCACTATTTTTCGCCGCAGCATTGGGGGAATTGGTGATCCTCTGCCCATCTTGACTTCTGAGAGACAGTGCCACTCTGAGAGGCTATTTTTATACCCAATCATGTTGCCAATTGACCTAATAAGTTGCAAATTGGTCCTCCAGCTGTTCCTTATATGTACATTTTGCTACCTGTCCCAACTTTTTTGGAATGTGGAGCTCTCATGAAATCCAAAATGAGCCATTATTTGGCATGACATTTCAAAATGTCACACTTTCAACATTTGATATGTTATCTAAAATTTGATATGTGAATAAAATATAAGTTTATGAGAATTGTAAATTATTCCATTCCTTTTTTAACTCACAATTTGTACAGTGTCCCAACATTTTCGGAATTGGGTTATTCAATTATTGAATAATATTTAACTTGCTTGGAAGGTTCCGTGACCTCTCGCGATCTCGTGCAAAAAGGCTCACGATTATTTTCCAGAACATTGATGCATGATTGGGATCCACTAAGCCTCGAATTAGCGCTCCCGGAGTGTGGGTTTAAGTTGCGTGAAGGGCATGCGCTTTTGGGTTTTAAGACCTGGGACAGTCTTTGCGCTTATTCTGCGGCGCGCAAGTTCTCCAAGGGGCCAAGACCGCTAAGGTGTGTCCTATAGTCAAGGGTCAACTACTCCACCGTGTAGGATTGGGCATTTGCAGGAACTGGACTAGTGCATTAATAACAATAACAATAAAAAAACAATTAAATCTGTAAAGACAATATGCGCTTAATGGTTGCCCAGAATCCCTTGCTTAAAGCTCACCTCGTCAAATTGGAGATTAGTGGCAGCTGTAACTTTATTAGAGGCAGAGCGGGCATAGAGAGAACATAAATAATTCAGTGAGGTGTGTATGGGAAAGCACAGTGATTTAATTCTGCAGAATGGAGTTTGCCACTATGCCGACACTCTATGAAACAGAGATCCGCCCATTCTCGCTCTCTTTCACTGTCTGTCACTTGCGTTACACATGCACTCTCGATCTCTCACTCACTCTCTCACACCCTGTGTTCACTTTGTGGTTCATTCCTCATCGTCAGGTAGCACCATGGCAACGCTCTTGCCAACTACATTAATCTCTTAGGCATGCGCCCTCAGCAGGAAGAGTGAGAGAGGAGGGAGAGCAGAAAAGAATGAGAAAGGGAAGCTTGTTTTCCTCTTTGGCTGGAGGTTTTGTGCTATGAAAGAAAAAAGTGACAGAATATGCTGAATGTTTGCCACATGTGCAAGATTCAAATGTCATGAGCACTGAGTCGTTAGATTTCTTTATTAACACAAGATTTTTGACCTTTGACCCAGTAAACACAAAATGTACCCCAAGTGTTAGTGTATGTAGTTCCCCTTTTGTTATTTCTTTGAGAATCAATTCCTAACACTTTAGGAATAGTTTTAGGTTTCATTTTTTAATAAACAGAAACAAATGTTCTGGGAACGTTCTGGGCGTGTAAGAGGTAAGAGCTGCACTCCTGTTTGAGGTCACAGTAAAGGGATGGATGGGCTCTATCAAATATACTGCATCTCTCTCGGAGCACTGCATGTATAAAAAACCCAAGTAAACCAAGCTCTTGTGGGTTTGTCTCTGTTTTGTTTCTATGTCTGAGCTCAGATGGGAAGTTATAAACAGAGGAAGCAGGTTTTGACGATAGGAGTGAAATAGCTTTCCCTCCCACGTGTTGTGCTGTGAATCCTTAAAGGGCAGCTGCCGTGACTGATGTAATGGCAAGGCAATATCAGCAGCAATAGCAGGGAACTGAGACATGGCTTATAAGAGCAGGACCTGAGGGTTGAAGGGGGGGGTGGGGGGGGGGGGGGGGGGGGGGGGTAATGGTGCCGAGAGGAACAGCCGCCACATTGCAATCAGTTCCGCTGCTCTGACTCGCTCTGTCACCTGGTGGCTTTTCACCACAACCATCGTGGCATTTCGATATGTGGGAGTGCCTATAATATGATATTAATGGCAGGATGAACCCAGAGTTAGTTATGTGCCCCTGAAACACAGCCTCAGACTAGGGGGGGGCTCTTACCTCAGCAATCTGCTGCAGATATTAGATAGCACTGAAACACCGCCTCCTTCAAGGCCAGAGCAGTCAGACTCTTGTTTAATCTCTTCCTTGTTTTATTTCAAGGTTTTTCTCTGTTGGATATATGAGTGTGTGCTTGTGTTTCAAGGTTAGAAGGAAGCGAGATTCACAAACTGCTCTCTAGTGATGAGGAGATTTTAATGGCTCTCTTGGGAAAGCCTGTGGTCTGTTTTGGTGAGATGTAAGACCTGTGGATATCTCTGCTGGGACGTACCTATGTTTCTCACTCTCTTCACACTGCAAAGGCTCTGACATTGAAAGACTGTACATCACTTGTATTTATTCACAGTTTGTCTGAATTTAATTTCACATGCAAAGGGGAATTTCTTAAAGGAGTGGAAAATGGGCCTCTAAGGGGAAAAATCATAGTAATAGTAATAAATTATTTTTGTATGTATACAGCATGACACTGTTCATGAGGTGTAAACAGTGCCTCTCTTTGGTTATGCATTTGTTTGTTTTGGTTGCCACCAATTTCATAACTCAAGGGAAAATTGGCTAACTAATTTGGATTTAAAAATTTCTTTGAACCTGTTAAGGTTGTGACACCCCAAAACTAACAAAGAACTAGCAGTGATGAAAGCTGACTGTGTTGCAGTGTAATTACAGACAGGAATGCACATAAGTGGTGTGCAGGTGAGCATGCGGCGAGCCAACAGAAAAAAACTGCACTGGGTAAATAAGTTCAGACTGCTCAGTTGCATACCGACATGGTTGATAGCTGTTAATGCACAAAAAATGCACTGTATTTTTAAAACAATATGTTTATTGTGTTGTATCTCTCGGATGTTGTTATCTGCAATTTGGAATAGACTTGTGGGAATTTTTGGATTCTCTGCCTGTCTGTGCACAACACACTGTGACCTGCTTTTGGAAACTTTATTTTTGAGAGTGTAGACTACTTGCTGGCAACCCACCAAAAATCAAGCTTGCTGATTTATTAGGTTAAAATATGAGAATAATGAAAAAAAAATAAATATCAACATTTTATTTTCAAGTTTACTTTTTATTTTAAAATATAATAGTTATCAGACTTTATTATTTTGTTTATTATTTTATTTAAAAAAAAATAAAGTTGTATTTAATGGATGGCACTATGCAGTGTGAACACCAAACCAAATCTCCAGGTGCTCTCAAGAGAACCAGACTCGAAAAACATATATGCATCCATGATTTAGATGTGAAGAAACTGATATATTATGACTTTATTCTAAATTAATTGCAGATGTCAATTAGAGCTTTTAGAACACGGTATGTACAGAATGTTGCCCAATGTAGTGCATTGTATATAAGTAATTGAGATGCTGTAAAATAGTTAAGGACAGTAATATAGAAGGGGTCACCAAATTGCTTCAATAAATTGATTGGCTATCTGTTGTTTTTATCTAAAACAGTTGTTTCCTTTTTTTTAATTTAGCTACGCGATGCCGTCGTTAGGGGGATCTCATGTTGTCAGCTCGACTCGAATCAGAATGAGTTTTTATTGCCAGGTATGGTTACACATACAAGGAATCTTTTTTTGTGACAGAAGCTTCCACAGTGTAACATAATGACAGTGACAGAACAAAAAACACCGATAATAAAAATAAAAATAGAACAAGTAAAAAAGGAATAAAAATATACAAATCGACAAATTGTATGTGCCGATATATTACAAAATAGACAGGTTTTTTTTGCGTACAGTTATGTATATATGTGCAAATTTGCGTGTAGGCGGAGTATGAGGTTAGCAAATAAGTGTATGAGTGAATAAATAGTGTGTGTTCCACATTTATTGTTAAGTGTTCATGAGATGGATGGCCTGATTGAAGAAACTGTTCCTGTGTCTGGTCGGTCTGGTGCTCAGTGCTCTGTAGCGTCTACCAGATGGCAACAGTTCAAAGAGGGGGTGTGCTGGATGTGAGGGGTCCATAGTGATTTTGCCAGTCCTTTTGCTCACTCTGGATAAGTACATTTCTTGGAGAGTGGGGAGGGTTGTACAAGTGATTCGCTCAGCAGTCCGGACTACTCTCTGAAGTCTTCTTCTGAGGTCAGATTTTGTAGCTGAGCTGAACCAGACTGTTATTGAAGTGCAGAGGATGGATTCAATGATGGCGGAGTAGAAATGTTTCAGCAGCTCCTGTGACAGGTTAAACTTCCTCAGCTGACGAAGGAAGTACAACCTCTATTGGGCCTTTTTCACAATGGAGTCTATGTGAATGTACCACTTCAGGTCCTGGGAGATAGTGGTGCCCAAGAACCTGAATGACTCCACTGCAGCCAAAGGGCTTTCCATGATGGTGAGTGGGGGGAGTGCACAGGGGTTTCTCCTGAAGTCCACGGTCATCTCCACAGTTTTTGAGCGTGTTGAGCTCCGGTTGTTTTGATGAGACTGACCCAAGACAACGCGGCGACGACCTCCGTCTGTAAGCCAGATCTCAACCGTCTGAATTGAGGGAGGAGTGTGGTGTCGTCTGCATACTTCAGGAGCTTGACAGAGGTGTCTTTAGATGTGCAGTCATTTGTGTAAAGGGAGAAGAGCAGTGGGGAGAGAACATAACCCTGAGGAGCTCCAGTGCTGATCTTGCGGGTGCTTGATGTGTATTTTCCCAGCCTCACTAGTTGCTGTCTGTCTGTCAGGAAGCTGTTGTTCCACTGACAGACGGAGGTGGGCACGGTGAGCTGAGTTAGTTTGGGCAGGAGGATGTTTGGGATGATGGTGTTAAAGGCCGAAATTAAGTCCACAAACAAGATCCTCACATAAATCCCTGGTCTGTATAGATGTTGCAGAACATAATGCAGTCCCATGTTAACGGCATCGTCCACAGACCTGTTTGCTTTGTAGGCAAACTGAAGAGGATCCAGCAGGGGTCCAGTGATGTCCTTCAGGTTGGTCAGCACCAGTTTTTTCAAAAGACTTCATGACCACAGCCGTTAGAGCCACAGGTCTGTAGTCATAAAGTCCAGTAATTTTGGGTTTCTTTGGGACGGGGATGATGGTGGAGCATTTGAAGCATGAAGGGACTTCGCACAGCTCAAGTGATCTGTATCTGTGTGAAGATGGGGGCCAGCTGTTCAGCACAGGATTTCAGACAGACTGGTTTAACACAATCTGGGCCTGGTGCTTTTCTTTTTTTCTGCTTCCGGAAGACCTGGCGCACCTAGTCTTCGCTGATCTGAATTGCAGGTGTGGGGGAGATGGGGGTTGTTGGAGGTGTGAATGGTTGTGTGGAGAGGTGTTCAGGGCGGGTGTGGGGTGTTTTTTCAAACCTGCAGTAGAACTCGTTCAGATCGTCTGCCAGGTGTTGATTCTCCACAGTGCTGGGGGATGGTGTCTTGTAGTTGGTGATTTCTTTTAGACTTTTCCACACTGATGCCGAGTCACTGGAAGAGAAAGAGAGAAAAGTTTGTATTTGTTAGTGTGTGCTTATCTCATTCCTGAATGTATTGGTGGTGTAAAACAGTTGGCAGCTCTTTTATAAAGAAAATCTGTTGCAGATTAGTTTTGATGTGTTAGTGTTGCTTTTTCAGAGCTTTTCCTGCACAGAACCATGAAACATTGTCTTTCCTTAATTATCTGCTCTGGACCATTGTGTTGGAATGATATCAAACAGATACAGAGGTATAGACAGAAAAAAAAGACTAAGAGAGAGGTGGAATGAGAGAGCATTTTATGCAGAACAACTCTGTTTACTCACACTTTTATATCAGTTAATTAACACTACACTCTAAAAAATGGGTTGTTTCAACCCAACTTTGCACTATAAAAAAAATTCCGTAAAATGTACGGTAAAAAAACGGCAGCTGTGGTTGCCGGAATTTTACTGTAAAAAATACGGTAGCAACGTTTTTAGGTGTATGTTTTAAACGTTATAATTGTCATTACTTTAAAGGTAAAATACCATATATTGAAAAGTAATCTGAAAATTGTTTTGCCATTGTAATACACTGATAACCACCACAATGCAGGTGGGTGAGAGGGAAAGTTCACATGATGATACAAAGCCCCATCAGCAGCAGGCTTTATATATAGTAACAATTACAGTGGGTACGGAAAGTATTCAGACCCCCTTAAAATTTTCACTCTTAACAATATTGCAGCCATTTGCTAAAATCATTCAAGTTAAGTTTTTTTCCTCAATGTACACACAGCAACCCATATTGAAAGAAAAACACAGAATTATTGACATTTTTTGCAGATTTATTAAAAAAGAAAAACAACATGGTCTAAGGATTCAGACCCTTTGCTGTGACACTCATATAATTAACTCAGATGCTGTCCATTTTTCTTATCATCCTTGAGATGGTTCTACACCTCGATTTGAATCCAGCTGTGTTTGATTATACTGATTGGAAAGCCACACACCTGTCTATATAAAACCTTACAGCTCACAGTGCATGTCAGAACAAACGAGAATCATGAGGTCAAAGGAACTGCCTGAAGAGCTCAGAGACAGAATTGTGGCAAGGCACAGATCTGGCCAAGGTTACAAAAAAATTTCTGCTGCAACTTAAGGTTCCTAAGAGCACAGTGACCTCCATAATCCATAAATGGAAGACGTTTTGGGACGACCAGAACCCTTCCTAGAGATGGCCGTCCGGCCAAACTGAGCTATCGGGGGAGAAGAGCCTTGGTGAGAGAGGTAAAAGAACCCAAAGATCACTGTGGCTGAGCTCCAGAGATTCAGTCTGGGGATGGGAGAAAGTTGTAGAAAGTCAACCATCACTGCAGCCCTCCACCAGTCGGGGCTTTATGGCAGAGTGCCCGACGGAAGCCTCTCCTCAGTGCGAGACACATGAAAGCCCGCATGGAGACTCCAAGATGGTGAGAAATAAGATTCTTTGGTCTGATGAGACCAAGATAGAAATTTTTGGCCTTAATTCTAAGAGGTATATGTGGAGAAAACCAGGCACTGCTCATCACCTTTCCAATACAGTTCCAACAGTGAAGCATGGTGGTGGCAGCATCATGCTGTGGGTGTGTTTTTCAGGTGCAGGGACAGGACGATTGGTTGCAATTGAGGGAAAGATGAATGAGGCCAAGTACAGGGATATCCTGGACGAAAACCTTCTCCAGAGTGCTCAGGACCTCAGACTGGGCCGAAGGTTTACCTTCCAACAAGACAATGACCCTAAGCACACAGCTAAAATAACGAAGGATGGCTTCACAACAAATCTGTGACTGTTCTTGAATGGCCCAGACAGAGCCCTGACTTAAACCCAATGGAGCATCTCTGGAGAGACCAAAAAATGGCTGTCCACCAACGTTTACAATCCAAACTGACAGAACTGGAGAGGATCTGCAAAGAGGAATGGCAGAGGATCCCCAAATCCAGGTGTGAAAAACTTGTTGTTTCTTTCCCAAAAAGACTCATGGCTGTGTTAGATCAAAAGTGTGCTTCTACTAAATTCTGAGCAAAGTGTCTGAATACTTAGGACAATGTGATATTTCAGTTTTCCTTTTTTAATAAATCTGCAAAAATTTAAACAATTCTGTGTTTTCCTGTCAATATAGGGGGGTCTGAGTACGGTGTACATAATGAGGGGAAGGAAAAACGGAACTTAATGATTTTAGCAATGGCCTTCTGCAAGGTATACAAAGAGTGAAAAAGTAAGGGGTGTCTGAATACTTTCCGTAACCCAGATATAGAAGGTGAACAGTGTCATCACAAAAACACCAAACACCATCATGGTAACACACAATAAACTGAAATAATGCAATAAACATTAAACATTCATTTAACAACATTAGATGTAACACACAACCCTAATATACAAAAATGATAAGAAAAAACTAAGAAGAAACACAGCTATTTCAACAACAAAAAAAAACATCAAATTTGAAATGTAACGCAGGGAATTCTGGGAATGTCAATTTACGGTTATTCACTAAATTCGTTTTTTTAAATGTTCTTTTTCACTTCCAAAAACTGTATACTACTGTAAAATTAATGTCCATACATGTAATGTCCAATACAGTTTTGCACCGTATATAGTAGGGGGATTTACTGTTAACCATTTAACAGGTTTTTACAGTAGCAATTCACTGTAATTTTTTACAGTGGGGTCAAATATGGACTCACCCAACTGTTGGGTTAAATTTTTACATTAAATTTTTAACCCAAAGGTTGGGTTAGTCCAAATTTGACCCAAAGTTGGGTTGAAACAACCCAGCATTTTTTAGAGTGTACGTACTTACTCGCCCTTGCAGAAGAGCCTACGGGAGCTCTTGCTCTGATAAGTTATGTGTTTAATAAAAGGGCTTCGGAGGGGGGCTGGTGGTGGGTTATGGGTCATGGGGTAAAACAGTCATTAAAAGTGTATGGGGAAACCAGTTATTTCCCATAATTAACCATTAATTGTACCTTTTGCTCCAAGTGATAGGTTTATTTATGAATAAAAGAAGAGAAGCAGTGAAGTTGCATTTTTAACGGGCTGTGACTTTGGTTTTTACAGTGTGTTTCAGTTGTGATGTTGAGTTAATTAATTAATTCATTCATTCATTTATTCACCTATTGCATTCATCTGCTAAAATGAAAAATCAAGTTTTTTCTTTCTTGTGTTCATGTTAATTTGCAGTATTGCTCAAATAATAAATAATTTTTAAAGCATGTTGTTTGACTAGGATGTTTAAATTTTTTTCATTCTAAAATTTCTCATATCTGCAAAACCTTTAGTTTAAGTGTTGTTTTTACACTGTATTATTCTAGCAGAGCTGATCCATTATTCTCCACAGACAAGTCTGTCAGCCAAGTTTTTAATGACGTCTCTCTCTCACACACATGCACGCTGAAGAGTCAATGTGACCTTCAGCAGACTCTTTTGTGTTGTGTTTCTAAAAATAAAGCTGTGATCAGTGAAGAAGAGGGCCGTCTCTACCCATGGGCACACGCTCAAAGAGAGAGTGTGAGAGACGAGCCTAATTAACTCTTTCACCATTAAAGAGACTGTGAGGGGAGGTGTGAGGGGGGAGTGTGTGTGAAGACCTTACATGGGCAGTCTAGTTCTGGCAGTGAACTGAGGAAAACTAATTGGATGAAAGAAAAGCAAAGCATGTCTGCTGAGAGGAGAAAAAAGGGCTGAAGATGAAGTGAATGTGGGGATGGAGATCGATGGGTGTGTAAGGCTGCAGTGCTGAGTTATGAGAGGAAATATATAAATTTAAAAAGAAAATGGTTTAAATGAACAAACTCAATTAACCATCATCCATAAAGCAAAAACAATTCATCAGAACAATCTAGACAAATGAGGCTTGAAACAGACAGCTTTAGAGTACTGTGGTGTAGGCTACTTGTTATTGCAGTGATTAATGGTCACTAGTTATTTTATTGAGTTTAATAAAATTGTTTATTATTATTTCCAGGCTAGTCCAGTTTTCACAATATAACAGTCTCTGGGGAATGTTCTACTAAGTTGAACAAATGCACCTGCTCAACTGCTTCTTTTAAAGTCATTACACACCAAGCCAAAATCAAAGAACTAATGGCAATGAAAGCTAACTCTATTGTTGCCTTGTCTGGGCCAAAAATTGCACTTGGACAAACCTCAAAGACAATAGCCAATGGACACCTCGAAAATACTTTCTGCGCCTTCAAGAGATGGAATAGCTTTCCATGTCAGCATATGGCAGTAGCATATGTAATTGTCATTTAAAAAAGAAAACCGGAAATAGGACTGCGATTATACAAACTGTAAACAAAGCAGCACTTGCTTACCATTTTAAATAGGAGTCATTTTGATTAGTTGGTCTTCACTTTCTACATTCCAGACAGTCGTGGCACTATAAAAATATTTACATATTGAAATTAGATATCTTGATATATACTTAGCACTGGCTTGCTAAGAGAGGGAGCCAATCAGAGTGGTCTCTTTGACCAATTCTCACAGATTGGTTGCTTCGATGCCAATTCAACATTTCAACATAAAGCTAATGACGGTGGAACACCAAAACTGGGCAGACAGATGCTCAACGACAGCATGACATTGGCCAAAGTTATTTAATCACTGAAGTCTTTTGTCTAAGTCTGAGTGTCCCACAGGATTTCAGTTGAAAAATATGAGATTTTTATCAGAGATGGAATAACTTCTGAAGAAACGTAGACCTGGTGACCTTTTCAAGGCCTTGACATAACCTTAAAACCTGAACAATATCAGAAACACTCTATTATTTCCTGTGTTGGCGCAACATGATATTGTGCATTCCTGCTGGTTTCCAGCTGTGTGTTGTACTGAGCATGTGAATGTATGCATACACACGTTTTTATGAACATGATAATAGCATGTGTTGAACAGCTGGATGTACAGATGTCTTCCATCAGCCCTTGTGTTGTAAACATGTGTAATGGCCCACTCAAGGGCTTTCTTTCTTATTTTTCTTATCCCACTTCCTCATTTCCCAGACCATATATCAGGACAGTGTTACTGCTCCACATATCTGCTGTTGTTAAACACATCAGTATCTGAGTGCCTATGTGTGTTTGTGTGCTAGAATAATGTATATAACTGAGAATACGGCATTATGCAGTTATGTGTGTGTTTAATCTTAAAATATGGTGTAGTTAGGTGGTAATGTTTGAGCTTCCACAAGAACAAGCTCTGAGGTTGTTTGTTGCATATGAAGCACATAAGGTAGAGATTATGTGAACATATTAGATGTGCTCTGTATATGTGAATACATGCTTAAATTAAATCTGTTCATCATAAGGGTCAGTTTAGACGTTCATGAACTTTTTGAAGCATAAAAGTTTTGCTTAAATAGACTTTTAATAAATCGACAGAAGTTTCTCAGGTTTCATTAAAACTAACTGTAATTTCTTTTGAAAATCAATAAAAGTCTTGGGTTTGGAATGACATGAGGGCGAGTAAATTATGATAGAATTTTCATTTTTGTGTGAACTATCCTTTTGGTTCCCTATGTTTAACAAGACTGGATGAATTACTCATTAAAGTGTTGTGTAGTGTGTAAAGGAAGAACCACGAAAAATTTTAACGGTAGTGGATCAAGAAAAATCTACAAAAATATACTAAAATACTTGAGTGGGTAATTAAGATGAAGCGAGAGAATCAAATTGCAGGTTTTAATATCCCATTTTTTCTGAGACAATAAATGTAGCCATACTCACCGATGTGTAACATGTTTGTACAGCAGGTTACCCGAAAATCAGACTGAACGGTGGGGTGTGTTGTGTGTGTGTGTGTGTGTTTATTTTAATAGCCTCCGTTATGGCTGGTGAGTCTAAAGGTAATCCTGCTCTTTTTGTTTGACCTTTAATTTAGCTCATTACTCGTGCAACTAAATGGTTTCGAGTGTTCAATTGTTCTGTAGGCTTAATTATGACCGAGGGTGAAAACCCATCTGTTAGTTCTCTAATAGAGCTCAGACACTGACTTCACATCCTCAACAGCCACAACCGCAACATCAATTACTCTCCTTCATGCCTGTTTGGATGCTGTTCTTGAAAGAGCGGAAACAGTTAAGAAACCCATTCTCTCTGAATCTCTTCTCATTTCTCTCAGTCTATTTACCTTATTAAGACCAGTTTCTCTCTCTTCTCACTTGCTCTCTACTCATCTCTTACCTCTCATTTCCTCAGTCTTTCTTTTCTACTTTTCCATAGGCATCACCTTACGTCAGTGGTGCCAGAACTGTCTTGTTTTAACTTTCTTTATTGTTTTAAGCACAAACCATATCTCTTAAATATTTTATAAAGGCCCATTTAAATTTAGAAACAAATGGGACATTTTTTTAAATTAAAAATAAACATTCTTTGTAAATTGTTGTTATATTGTTACTATATTGAAGCCAAAACAAATGATGCTTTTTATTAAGTGCCTCTTTTTTCTACACAATATAAATGAATGCGAAACTGAAGAGAAATAGTTCAACAACCTACAAACATCTTTGGTCCCATATGAATTCCCCAGACCCAAGTTTGAAAATCCCTGTCTATAATCTTTCCTTTGACAAATGAGTTTGCCTTAAATTTGCAGCCATTTTTTTTCTATTGCAATGTTAGTGTAATTACTGTTTTTGCCTTTGTAGTGCATGCATTATTAAAACAAGAAAACAGTTAACTGTAAAATAAACAAATAAACTAAATTACAAATATTTTACTCTGAAAACAAGTCAGCTTAGCTTACAGTTTTTCCTCAAACAACTGTATCTTGTTTAAGAATGTTTAAACAATTTTCCTGGAAATCAGACAAATATACCTCTTTTAACTTTTTTTTTTTTTTGTGTGTACATCGCTGCCGGGACATGTCCCCACCTCCCCTAACGCAAATGATGCCCTCCTACCCATAACCTTTCTATCAGAATATTTTCCTCTTTAAAGATATGGCAGGTGGACATCACCTGCATCTTAGGAACAAAGCCTATCTCCTCCTCTGAGCTGCAGGAGCAGGAAAAAGCAATTACTGTGACCTCCAGAGTCTGCACTGGGGTAAATAACTCACCATCAGTGAGCGCTGAGAGTGAGGCAGAGTGTGACGGGCGCACATACACACTCCCCTCTCATGTGCCAGCCTTTAATAAGAAACTCCTCTCTCCTCTGAAACATGTGTCCTATCCTTTGTAGCTCTCCCCATCTCTACCCTTCATTCTCTACCCTCCATTTCTCATGCCTATGTACATTATTCTTTTTTCCCTCTCTCTTTTTTCACCCTCTTCCTCCTTCTTCAATCTCTAATGCAGCTGAGCTCCATCACTCTTCCCTGGGCACCTCACCCCCTCTCTCTCTCTCTGTGATAAGGAATCGGCCTGTCTGCAGCAATGTGGATTTGTCTGCTGTGAGCTGGGAAGTGATTGTGTAGTTGTCAGTGGGTACCAAGCTGCTGATATAAATCTTAATATCCTACTTAAGGCCTTGATTCATCATTCAGCTGATTTATTAACTGGACCTCTCCTCTAATTCATCAAATAAATACCAGTTCAGATACCGAACAGCCACACAGCCCATTAAAGCATCACATAGCCGACTGTCTTTTTTGCTTTCTCTTTTTCTTGCTTTTTTACTTTTTGGTTGACCATGTTGAAAAATAACATCTTCATTTCATGCTTTTCTTTCTTGTTTTGTGTGTTTACAGTTGACAGCTGTAACGAGTATTCCCAGTCGAGTTGAAACCTAAGTGCAGAGTTTAATATCATTGAAATGTATGATCCAGGACAAGATGTGACAAGAGCAATCCAAAAAAATAAAAAAATACAACAATGCTAGAAAAAGACGTGTGCAGGTTTGTGTCTCCATTTGCAGACTCTTACACTATTTTACATCATTTTGTAGTAATGCAGTGTGAGCATTTTGTTCACACTGAAAAATTATATCAGACATACAATGCACTTCACAATGTACCTGCTCACCTGGAGAAAAAAGAAAAAGAAATGTGCAATATTGGACACTTTATGCACTAGTTGTAGCTTAGCAGGATGGATGGGGATAAACATGCTAAAGATAGTAGCAATACATCATAGGCATTCAAAACGGTGACTAAAGTGTCTTCCAAATGTATTAATGTTAATGTAAATGTAAAAAGAAATGTCAAAAATGTATACACGAGATGGCCAAGTGTGTAGTGTAAGTATACTGTGTATAGTACATATTTTAAGACACAGTGAAGGGAGAAAACAAGGGCTATTAATACACACTGAACTAAATTGATTAATCAAATTAGATATTATTTGCAGTTGCTTGGTGGGTGCAGGACCCCCCAAAAGGGGTGCATCGATCTATAATAAAGAAAATATTATATTTATATAATCAATATGTTTCCATTTTAAGTAGGGGCGTGTTGATCTATATAGAGAATATAATATTTATATGATCGATATGTTTCTATTTTGAATGTGTGACAAATAACAATAATAATGAATAATAGCAAATGCCCAACTCTCTGGGGTTTCCCATGTGCCCACTGAAGGCAGCAATCTTCTTCCATAGCAACACTCTGGTTTAAATGTTCTTGGAGTGAGTGTGTGTGCAGAATTAGGGAAAATAAACAAAACATTCATTTTCAATAGACTAAACTTCATCGACATAATAGAAATATTAACCATATTTATGTTGCTTGCATAAATGTTATTTAGTCAGAATACACAGCTTTATTTGAATGGCTGCTGAAGAAATAGTTGACCCAAATAAAAAAATATAAAAAATATAAATAAATAAATATATATATTTAAAAAAGCTATTGCTGAAATGTATTCACCCTCAGGCCGTTCAAAGATGTAAATGAGTGGGTTTCTTCATCGGAAGAAATTAAGAGAAATTTAACATCGCATAACTTGCTGAATGAGAGTTCAAACAGCTGATAAAACACATCACAAAATCCAAATGACCCCAGTCCATCAATTAATGTCTTGTAAAGTGAAAAGCTGCATGTTTTCAAAAATCATCAAGATGTCTTAACTTTAAGCCATCACTTCTGCCCAAAATCCAGTCCATAATCTTAACCCTCTACCGCATGGTGTAGCCATATGGCAACATACTCTTTGTGTTCTTTTCTTTGCCACTGTCTCTTTAAGAGAACATTCTCGTTTTTTTTTAGTTGGAAAGAGAAGACCTTAGTTTAGCCAATGATGTGCTTTGATTAAGTCACATGACATGCAGTTTTTTTTCTGTGGCATTCTCCAAGTAGGTATAAATGCAGACTGGCGTCTCTTGTCGGTAGTTAGTGAAAGCAAACTAAAACGTCAGTAATAAACAAGGACCAGTCCGTGTCACTTCTACAAAAAAATCTAAAACATCACTGTTATGATGACATATTCACCTCTCAAAAAAGTTTTTATAAAATTAGTTTTTGGTAAATCATTCAAATGTATGTGTTGCCAAACGGCAACACTGCACAATAGTGGAATGACATTATTACAGTTTAGCTATAGCTAGCAAAGTCAGCTGCAATTTGTTAAGCTGTAACAATAACAACATTAATACTAGTGAACTAATGTTGATTAGTCGTATGTTAATGGCATTTGTATTATGGATATAATCAAATTTAAATGGCAATTTTACTTTTGATTAAATATGAATACAGGTAACATTACATCAGTGAGCACGGCCATATTCTATGGCAAGGTAAAGAAGAAAAGGGCAGAACTTGCTCTTCCTGCACATGAAAAAACTGCTTTGTGAAGTTTCATACATAAAAAAGGTGATCTTTCAAGGATTATTGGGGGGGGCTCATGTTCAAAGTCTTCCTCTCAAGAGATTGCAAAATGCTGAATTTTCATGAACTGCAATGTTTTTGGTTTTATGTCAGTGTCTTATGATACATTATATACAGTATTATATTTGTTTTAACTGTATAAATTTGCAGTTTAAATAATATTCATGAAAAATTAATGAAATTAAAACAATTATAAATCATTATTCAGCAAAAAAATAATAGAATAAATAAAAGCACAAGTTGTTGGAAAGTATGTATAAGGTGTCAATTATAAGTAAGTAATGTGTTAAAGCTTATAATAGCACCAATTGAATCAACACAAACAACATTTCTGAGGAAAAATATTAATTATAAGTAAGCTTACACTTATAGCTTATATCATAAAGTACCTTAAAATAATATTTTTTCCCAAATATTTTTTACAGCACTTCAAGTTAAGCCATTCTTAGAAAAGAAAAAGATAAAAATATTTTTTTTCTATAGGTCTATCATAATGCGTGCGGTAATGCTTTATCCAGTGAAAAAGTTCAACCCTTTTTCCGCTCACAACAAAATTCACAGACCTATTTAGATGAGAAACACTGGTTTAGACTATTTTTTATTTAGAAAACTTGGTTTATGACTATGGTTTTTATTAGATATTAAAAAAAAAAAAAAAAAAAAAAAAAAAAAAAAAATAAACTGGTTTAGACTATTTTGGCTTGTAAACTGTGTTTGATCTGTACAGATTTCTCTCCAGATTCAGACAAGATGATTTTTTTTTACTGAAGAAACCGGAATTATGGATGGAGGACTTGAAGTTAAGGTTTGAAGTTAAAAACATCTTGATTAACTTGTTTGTTACACATATGCAGCTTTTCACTTCACAAGACATTAACTGATGGATCTGAATTGAGTATGGATTATTGATTATTGATGCTTTTATCAGCTATTTGAACTCTTATTCTGACGTCACCCATTCACTGCAGACAAAGGATCCATTGGTGAATAAGTGATGTAATGCTAAATTTATTGGGGAAGACACAGAAGAAACTTATCTTGGATATGGCTGAGGGTGAGTACATTTTCAGGAAATATTAATTTTTTGGGGTGAAATATTCCTTTTAATAGAGAATTATGTTTTTCCCCACATAATGTGTAATGGTATTGACCAGCATGGGTGAACAGGACTATGCCTTGACCTCTTTGTTGGGATCTAAGAATTGATAGATAATTCATGAAAGAGCTACACAGGCAACAAAACTAGTTACAAAGAGGAAATCAATGTGTGTGTGAGCCCTCTGATTTTGTTTGAACACAAGCAGTGATGCATGTGTGTGTGTGTGAGAGAGAGAAAGAGCTGAAGATTGATGAAATCAGTGTTATCAGTAGCTGGCTTTGCTGAACTGTGGAAATCTGTAAAAGAGAGAAGCCATGTGGGAGAAACTTGACAATAATCTCACACCGCCAGACATGCAGCCAGCTTATGAGGAACCTTTATTGCTTGAAAACCATAAAGGAACCAAGCCATCCCATTCCTCATGGCTTGCTTATAAGGCTGATAACAGACCCTGCTGTGTTGACCTTTTGATCAAAAAGGAGAGCAAGGCTCTCTTGGACTGCCTACCAGACTGACCTGAAAATGTCAGTGATTTTTCGAAGCCATGTATTACAGAATTCTCTGTTGTGTGAGAAATTAAAACTTCCATTTTTATCTTTGTACTCATGGGGCATTATCTTGACTGACCCCATAAATAGGAGCTTTCTGAATGGGTTGAATCACATAATCCAACTGTGATATTGATTGCAAAGAATCGTTAGCTTGCAATCAATGTGCACGCGGAAGAGGTCAGACTTGGGTCATGACCTCTTACCCAGAGTGTTCTTTTGGGAGTCTGGGTTTCAGACAAGTGAGTTGATCACCGCTTACTTGTCTGGTATACTCAGGAAACAAAATACATCTTCACAGCACAAACAAGAGTCACAGATGGCCAGACACAATGCCGTTCAAAACAGACCAATCCTTGTCAACGGTTGCTGTGCATGCTCTGGCTTTGAGCAGTCCACTCTTAGGACAATTTTTAGTCCAATCTGTACTGTCTCTTTAAAAATATATACATATGTATATTATTAATATTAATAATCTTAAAAATTATGTACACAGAGAGTCAGTAATGCATTTGCAACTATTGAACTATTGTATATAGACATACATTCTTTTTTAAGTCATATGTTATGCACAGTGTCAGCCCCTAGTGTAAGATCTCTCATATTTGAGAAAGTGGGCTGGAGAGCATTTCCTCTCATCTTTTCCGTGCCTGACCTAAGATCTTAGTGGAATTGAGATATATTAAAATGAGTAAAGGGTGAAGCATGCAGAGTTAACTAACCTCAAATCAAAGCCTTCATCACCCTGTGCCTGCCACTACATCTCTCGACTAACGTGACAGCTAAAGTCCAGTGACACCTCAATCCGATAACGAGTGATATCCATCAAGTCTTTATGAAGGATCGTTATGGAAGTATGAAATATAAGAGGGATGAAAGGTCAAAGGTGAAGGCCCTTGCTAATAATGGAAGCTCTGTGGAGCTCTTATGCATCATTCAGTAGTCATACGCGTAATGAAGGGTCACATATGCTAATGAAGGCTTTGTTTCATTTTCCTGTGGGAAATGGTTAGGGCTATGAGTGACGGTCCTGATAACTAAGTGCTTTTCAGACCCACTCAAATATATTTGTGACCACTGAATATGGAGAAGCAATGATTTCACTGTTTGACCTTTCAATAACAGTACAATGAAATTAAGGCATTTTTGTCCTATGTTCAGCTGGAACTTAAAGTAGTGAGATTTATTCTTTTGTAATTTTGTGTCTTTAGCCCAAAGGACACACAGGCATGCAAATGGGTGACACAACCACAAGCTTTGCTGTTCAGCACAAAAACTTAAAGTCCTCATGAAATCAAACTTTACAATTTTAATTTTGTTATCGCACATTGTTAGTCTTAAGGTGAACAATTAATCCGTGCAAATGAATCCACTGAAAAAAAAAGTTTGTTTTGGTAATCTTTAATCAAAATCTGATCATTTGCTTCCGCTCTGGAATGGCATTCCTTTTCTGATGATGTCAGTTTGATGGCTTGGGCCATGGCTTGGGCAGAATATGCTTAACGTCGCCCCTCCAACCATTAGTTTGCTGCGAGTGAAACATGAGAGGAGGAGCTCAAAAATAAAACCCCGCCCTCTATTCAATATTTCGTTTCAGTTGGAAATACGTCACTAAAAATAAAATGTGCTAAAAATTCACTGCACAGTTTCAGTTAATGCAACAAACACGATTCATGTCATGCAATGGGTTGAGCACAATTAAATTAAGAACAAAATGTTCAACTATTGTTTTGCTTTTGCTTTTCTGAGTAAAATGCACAGAATAAGTTACATACACACCTCTGAAAATAATGCAAAAAATACAGTTTGCATAAGAATTTTAGGAATTCATCATTTGTTTTCGACTCTTGCACAATTATTTTATTAAGGACTAACTTAAACATAAAATATCCATTTCACTAAATCAATGACATCCAAATACTATGCACATCGGACCAAAGCCAAAAGGATCAAAAATCGTAGGTATTTTTAAACGAAAATGCAATATCCATTCCACTAATCAATGGGTGCATCCCAATTTGTGTACTTCTATGCATTTTTGTAAATAGTGAGAGTAGTGTGTTAACATTGAAAATTCCAAAAGGAAAATGTGCACTTTAAATACCTGGATGATGCACTTAATTTACCGGGGGAAAAAAATAAAAAAAGAAGAGAAAAAAAACTAAGTGTGGAATGTTGGACACTTGCACATGCACTCTGCTGTTGCAGCTTTAATTACATAGTGGAGAGGCTATCAGACACTAATTATGATTAACAAAATAACATTCTAAAATGCATACACTACACGGTTGAGTACATTCAGTAGTATATAAGTGCATAGTGTATAATGCGTAATTTGGGATGCAAATAATGACATCCTTTGGGAGTCAGCCAATCAGATTAAGTTTTTGTACACATCCATGATGGACATTATTTAATATTAACTTCTTTTTTTTGTGGTTTGTATTGTTATAGCTCGGTGTTCTCAGCTACTTAGAGAAATGGGGGATACTGAATGTATCGTGTATGTGTGTGTGTGTGTGTTAGCAGTTGGTCTTCCTGAAAGTGTTCTAAAGGTAAGTCATGTGTAGTGTTGCTTTCGTCAACTAAAATTATGACTAAATATAGTCGTCAACGAACCTTTATCACGTGACGAAAACGAGAAGAGACGAGACGAAAATGCTGGTCATGTGACGATGACGATAATTAAATTTACAATGCAATATCGTTGACGAATAAAAACGAGACGAAATGTGGCTTACAAAATAAAAACTATGCTAAAATGTCTCTTCACTTTTGTTGACCAAAACGAGACGAAACGAAATGTTATAACGTTATTTCGTCGCGTTATTATTATTATTTTGCAGTATTTCTGTTTCCTGTGTCTCAAGCCCCACTCGCGCATTATTTAGAACAGTGTTTCCCAACCGGGGTCTGTCGAGAGCAGGGGTGCCATGTAAAAAAAAATCATTGATTTTTCAAATATTGTTTTTAAATGCTAAATTTCAAAAAGCAGCGATATATAATATCCATTTCTAATTTCTCCAATACTTACAGAGCACAGAATTCCGGCTGCCGAAATGCGTTCACCGGCTCATGATTCACTTTCACGTTTTTATCCCGCTTCTAAGCTTGTGTATTTATCCAGAGACTGTATTGTATTATCCCGCTCTGTGTGTGTGTGTGTGTGTGGTGTTTGTGTGTGTTGCCCCTCTATGCGCGTGTGTGCTCCGCTCAGTTGCTCGCGGCCCATGTGACTGCTCCATTCATATACCGTTCATGCTCAACGGAACAGCAAAGTTCACTCAAAAATCAAGCTGACAGGAAATATCGATGTAGTACAGTATTGTTTCTGCTGCAATAGCCCTACTGTGTTGTAACATTGTGTGGTATATGGGCAACTCTGGTAACGCTGGCCTCTCATTCATTGATCTGCTAACCGTTATTCTCATGTGTCCTCTGATAATAATAGCATTCTAGGACTAAACATTATTTGGATAAAAAAAAATTAAAAATTAAAATGCTCTTAATTAGCCCTACTGGGTGTTAGCACCTACCTGAAAAACTAAACAATTTATCTTCATTTGTAAGCCATCGGATTTTTTTTATTGTGCCTAATCATTATTAATTTTCGTTTATTTGTTTCTTATTTTATTATTCGTGCTACTTGCAACAAATTACCCCGCTGTAAACTCACAAATACACTGATGACAAACTTTGTGTTAATTCCCATAGTAACTAGCTAGCTCACATTGTTTACCATATAAAAGCCTATATTAAAATCTGTCATATAAATTGGTCTCTTCATTAGAAATTAGCCTACTGATTTTTATAATATTAAAAATATCTGTATGACATTATATTCTGCCGTTCCTCCCTGTTGTACCAAATATCTATACTTTTCAAATTATCTTATCGAAGTTAGAAATTCAAATATTGTGACCAAATTAATTTTGTAGGGTGCCACAAATGTGTTAAAATTTCCAAAGCGTGAAAGGTTGGGAAACACTGATTTAGAAGACGAAAACCAAACAAAGTTAAGTCTGACACAGAGAAAGGGACTGATGGCTGGCCAGCCGGGGTTAGTCTTGATTTATGCTGATAAATGCTCAGACTTTTAGTCGACTAAAACTTGACTAGACTAAAAAGAGTATGAACGTGACTAAAACTAATAAAAACTAAAATGACAGTTTCACACAAAGACTAGACTAAAACTAAAATTAAAACAGGCCGCCAAAAACAACACTAGTCATGTGGAACAGACACGCTGTTTGCTGTTCATGTGTGTTTCTGTAGAAGTGCTCCAATAGTTTTAGAATGTGTGTAGCCCCCCAACATGGCAGTGATGGGCCAAAGAACAGAAGCTCTCCTCAGTGCATTTGAAGTCATCTCTTTTAAAGACCTCCCGTGTCTGTGGTGAGCCAGTGATAGATCGTCATCCAAGCCTTCTCTGACACCCAATCCTAGAATCTGTGATTATAAAACGCCTCACGCATTTCCGCACACCGCCATATCAGACCATGAAAAAATCTAATTTCGTTCCTCTCCACAGATAGGCTGAGGTTGATATATATGTTTGTGTGCAAGTGTTTCTGCAGGCGCCCTTATTTGTGACCCCACTGCCCTTGAAAAAAATGGATTTCTGGAATCATTTGTTCAGATATTTTCACTTTATATGTATTTTAGAATACTTGTTATCCATTTTCTCTTGTTGTCTCTCTATATATAACAGACAAGTTTTGTAACATTTATTTTCTGTATCTCTGTGTATAAGGTTTATTTACAAAATGTCTGCTATATGCTGTACATTAATTGATTTTTAATATAAATGTTTGACTGATTTTAGGGCATCTATTGCATTTTTATTAAAAACAATAAAAACCAACATTAAATAAACCAATACATTAATTTTTTTAAAGTCTTTGGCTCTGACATGACATAAAAATAGATGTAAGTGGGCTCTTTAAACTGTGAACATCACAAATCGTTTGTAATGACCTACAAGCTTTTCACTTGAGTATCAGCAAATACATGGCTGTCTCTGTGACAGTAGTCATTACAGGTATGAATACAGTAGTGTTGATTATTTAAGTGCTTCTGCTGTCCATGGTTAAGAAGAAAGGGCTCTTAATGTGACTTAAAAATGCATTGCCCTTTTCATCTCTGTCATTTTTGGTGATGGCAGCTCTCCCAGCTGTCATTGTGCATAAGGAACCTTTGCTTGCCTTGAGGGATTCCTCTGGGCTGTGTATTAGGTATGATATGATTAAATGGTGATTGTAGTTGCTAATTGCTTTGGGGTTGTCCTTGGCATTTGAGATCTATTTTAGCTAGTATTGTGTATTCTCTGAAACGACCACAATTGCACAACTGTGTATTGCTTTAATAAAAAGCAAATTCTTAAAACATGTCAATGTCAGAGTGGGTGATTATAATGGTGTTTGGAGAGAAAGGCTATATACAATTTGGAATACTATTTTAGGCTATATTATAATAATAAAGGTGTTGAAAATAGAATGCATCCATACATACTGTCACGCTGCGCTACTGTGAGGAGCACGGAGACGAAGGAGCGAGGAGACGAGGAGTGGAATTCAAACATATAGATTTTAATCTTATCCAGGGAACAAGAAAAACACACGTAGCAAGGACAGACATGGGACAGCAGGCCTCCAGAGTAGTACCTGTTCGGGGCGCCATGGCGGCGCAGGCAGCTCAGGAGGCCATGGCGGAAGAGGCAGACTAGGAGGCCATGGCGGAGCAGACAGTTCAGGAGGCCATGGCGGAACAGGGAGCTCGGGGAGACATGGCGGAGCAGGGAACTCAGAAGGCCATGGCTGGACGGCCTCCGTGGCCTTGGCCTCGACACTCGGCCCGGCCACTACAGACAGACCCATACTACACCCCCTCACCCCCAAAAAAATCCTTGGGGAGAATATCGTCTTTAGAGGCCCTCCGTAGGCCTAACTCGGGAACAGTGGCCCTCCCTGGGCTTGACTTGGGGACTGGAGCCCTCCTTGGGCTCGACATGGGGACTGGAGCACTCTCTGGGCTAAACTCGGGGACTGGAGCACTCTCTGGGCTAAACTCGGGGACTGGAGCCTTCTCTGGGCTAAACTCGGGGACTGGAGCCCTCACTGGGCTAAACTCCGGGACAGGAGCTCTCACTGGCCTAAACTCGGGGCCTGGATCCCTCCGTGGGCTAAACTCGGGAACATGAGCCCTCTTTGGGCTGGATTCGGGGACTGGAGCCCACACTGGAGCGAGCTCTGGGGCCCAGAGCCGACCGACCTTCCTCCTCCTTCGATTCCCCTTTTGGTTCGGGGTGAAAGGCATGGTCGACGGGCTTGAGTGAGCCGCGGCCGGCGGACTTCACTGAGGAACCACCGGCGGGCTTGACTGCGGGCCGGCTGCTGGAGAGAGCCGCGTCGCGATGTACTGGACTTCGAATGTCCGGCGGCTTGACATTGGTGCGGCCGGTGGGCTTGACTTTGGAGCGGCCGGTGGGCTTGACTGAGGAACGGCTGGCGGAGGGGTTCCGGATTGGGATCGGAGGCTCTCCAGACATCGGATGACCGCCTCCTTCCAGTCGAGGTTGGTGGTGTCTGGGAGTTCCGTGGGATGATGGTATGTGATCCCAAGCCGGAACAGCATCACAAGTGTTTCCCCATCGAGGGAGCTGGCGAGGGCGAGTGGCACGAATGCCCTCATGTAGGTGAGTGGGTCGTGACTCGACTGAGCCACAGCGATGAATAAAGCTTGTTCCTTCATGTTAGGAGGAACGAACAGGGAAACAAAACACTTTTAAAAATGGAAAACAAACACGGGGAGAAGGGGCACCGCTTACTGTCTTGGTCCGGTATTCTGTCACGTTCGCTACTGTGAGGAGCACGGAGACGAAGGAGTGAGGAGATGAGGAGTGGAATTCAAACATATAGATTTTAATTACATCCAGGGAACAAGGAAAACACACGTAGCAAGGGTAGACATTTACAATTCCGGACAAGGGAGAACAGAACGGGCTAGGACTTAAATAGGGCAGATAACGAGGGGCAGACAGGTGAGGAGGATAACTAATAATAAGGAACACCTGGAACAAATAGAACTAAATGGGGACAGGAACCGGAAGGACCAAATAAGGGTAAGGAAGGCACATGGGGAGCAAAACACACACAAAACAAGGAACAGAGTCTGACACGTACTTTAGGGGTTGATATAGATTTATCATCAAGAAAAAATAGTATGATTCAGGAGTACATTAACATGCTGTAATATCTTACTACATACTCAAAAGTACATGGACAGTACTTTCTCATTACAAGTGCAGTACTTAATTTTTATACTCAGTAGAAAGTTAGAATTTAGCCAGTGAGGAAAAGATTACCTCACTTTAGTATAGGGACCATGCTTGTTAGCATGCTTATTATTAACATATTGGCTGTTTATTAACACTTATGAAGCACATATTATGCATGACCATATTCCACATCCCTAATCCTACCCAATACCTAAACTTAAAACTACCTTACTAGCTATTAATAAGCATCAAATTAGGAGTTTATTGAGGCAAAAGTCGTACTTAATGGATTGATAATAGTGAGGATTGGACCTTAAAATATAGTATGACCATGAAATTCACACAAAAAGACTATCTCTATTCTATCTATTCTATTCTATTATATTTAACACTTTAGTTTAGGGACCCATCTCCACTAATTGCTTATTTGCATGAATATTACTAGCATATTGGTGCTTACACAGTACATATTAATCCCTTATTTTGCATGACCATATTTTAGATCCTACCTCATACCTTAACTTATCAACTGCATTATTAACTATTAATAGGCTGCTAATTAGAAATGTATTGATGCCAAAGTCGTAGTTAATAGATAGTAAATAGTGATAATTGGTCCCCAAACTAAAGTGTGACCCTATTCTATTCTATTCTATTCTATTCTATGATATTCTGTATAGTCCATGCCTTGCTGCTGCAATTACAGAATCAGCATCTGTGGAGGATAACGTGATGTTTTAGGCTGAAATGATGTTAAGTAAATGTGTGTTATAGTCTAAAATTAGTCAAAATGACCCAAAACAGCACGGAAGCATTGTAAGTGGATCATGTTCTACAACAGTCTGCAGTGACAATTCCTACAGTGATCATCAATAGCATGTTCCAGAATAGTCACCTCTGTAAATACCCATTATGAGGTAATGGTAGCATTGTGAGAGATCCCTCAACCAAAACGGTGATTCCCATGATCACCATCACCTGGCTATTAACAGAGCAGAGCTTTTCCCCCACCTTCTTCATAGAAAGGTGATAATAATGCTAATAAAACTGACTGCTTGTGTCCAGGCAGTGTTGCTAATGCTCTTACTCTCAGCAGGGAAGCATTCGGCAGGGTGCATGCAGACAGATTTCCCTCAACACCAGCTTGGAGCCTGAACATCGCTGTGCTCAAACTAATTGGATTACACTGACAGTAATGCACTACCAAGCTTCACACATGCCACCTAATAAATTGCACCAATATCAGTTGAGGGTGGAGATTAAAAAAGATTATACAGAGAATGAAGTAAGTTTACCTCATTGTGATTAATTAAAGGATTACCTTTCGACATACTGATAGTGAAAATAAAGTGCCTTGAATTGGCCTACATAGTTATCATTATTAATACTGTCAGGGATAATGATGCTTATAATTATAGCTGTGATAATCAAAATGATATTAATTATATCCATAGTCAGTGTCAGTGCCTCAATAACAAGCTTGCTCATTATAGTTTAGTAATGAGTTATTTATTGTTCTAATTAGCTTATACTCTCTGTTTATAAGTGAAACTTAACCTTCCATGATCATGTTTTTGTTTTTGTTTTTTTGGAATAGATGAAATAAAAAGCGGTTAAATTAATTAATTCCTCTAAACAGACTCTACATGCTGACAGGCTGTATGGATGATGGTTTCACTCTGCTGCATGCAGTGCGTTCTTCACATTATGGTTGACCTTTTTCCAGAATGTTCACTCTCATCTTCTCTATGTGACCTTCCTTTGATCTCGTCAGAGCTCTTGCTTTTTTTCTTTCAGTTCCAGTCAGAACTCATACATCTGCTGAATGATTTATTTATGGCACCACTCCTCAACCGCTTCTCTTTTTTCTGTTTCAGACATACACCTTTGCTTTTGCTTTATTTGTTTCCATCTTTGTCGATACCAATGGTTGTTTTTTGTTGTTGTTTTTATTAGTTCATATATTTCTGTCCTCTCTACTGCTTTTTCTTATTATTTCTCCTCTGTTTGTTTAAGGTAGAAGAGTTTTGATTTTTAGAATTTGCAGCAGTATTCAGAAATGTACTAAAGACTTACAAAAGATCTTGATGCTTGTTCAATAGGCCTACTTATCTTCATTTTCAAAATACCTGGGCCATTAGCTGAGGCTACCTGCTATCACGAGGATAGTCATGTAATGGGAAACTGTACTAAATGAGGAGTATTCGTTCCCTGGATTCAAACGGAGCATCTTGGAAAACATAGAGCTCCTTTTTATCCTGACGGTTTTAAATGTAGCTTCACACAGGGCTGTTATAGTTATTACGGCAACAGACAGTGTTTCCCAGTCACAGTCTTACAGAACCTTCATTAATTACAGAAATAATTTAAATACAAGAACTAACCCAGTAGAAACTAGCTATATAGCAAACTGAGCCCATTTTTGGGCAGCTGTAAAACTATGTGTGAGACTGAGGAGTCTGCGTTGTATATATATTTATATAGCAGTTATTCACTTATTCTTATTCATTATTTCATAGGAGTAAAATCAGATCTCTGGCTTGTACCAGCACGCACTGAATTATTATTGGTCTAGCCATTTGACAAACACGTCTGTCTCTTTATAAACCAGCTAAATGAGTAAGGTTTTCCAGCAAGTGTTATTGCTATTTTTAATCGACATTACACTAAATGTGTACAAACCAAAGGATACCATTCACAACTATTCAATAACAATGTGCTTTTTTCATAAATAATTACCACACACCTAAATTGGAAAGTCAAGGCTTAAAGAAAGTATATAACAAGTTTCCTTCTGGTAAATACGATTTGACTTTGCCATTCATGAACTCAAGGATAAACATGCTTTGTGCTGTCCACAATGCAAGTCATTTACAAACCAAAGACTCTGACTACATAGATAGCATGGGCTTCTGATAAAATCACAAACAAAAAAATATACTTAATGGTACTTTCAGTGTTCACTGTTTCAGTTTTCAATTAAAACATTTCAGTGTTTTAAAATCAATGTAGCTTTTTTGGGGGGGGTTCCCATTATAAACTACTGCCACTTTATATTCAATGTAAACATATCTCCTCAAGTGAGCCCATATGAAAGAAATGGCTGTGACTGTGCTAGAATACCCTCTTATATCCTCCTCTTATCTTTTCTCCCCCTCAATTCCCTTCCTAACATTCCTTTCAGTTTCTTCCTTTTATTCACCTGTCTTTCCATCCCATCCCTTTTCTTACTTTCCTCATCTGGCTGACCTTATCTCTGTGGCTCAATCATCTTACAGGCTGAACTGGACGGATGTTTCTGATGGTGAATGAGAAGGTGTATGGGGGGTTTCTAAAGAGGAAAATCTCCGTACCTGGATCATCGCTTCTCTCCTGAAGAGACTGTTATACAATTAAATATGACAGACGTTCTCTGTTAGTGAGGCAGGCACAATTCAGCCCTTTGTCTCGCCCTAGCTCCCGCCTTACCCTCCCCTCCCTCCTATCCCTCTCTCCCAGTCTGCCCTGCTGCACACGCACTGCACCATATCTACATATTTGCTGTAATTGACATTTTCCATTTGGCAGGTTCTATATCTCCTCCCTGCCGTCGCCTTGGAAACGATCACAGGGCCTCAGGTTAGCAAGTTAGCACTGCTGACTGGAGGGCAACTCATCTCATCTCTAACACTCCTAACCTTGACTAGAAACCCATGTCTTCCCCTTAGGGACAGTTTAAGCAACTAAATAGTTAATTTTAAGACCTAATTATATTTAAGGATTAATAAGAAATTGATTATGCTACTTGGTTGAATTAGCATCGACATGTTTTCCATGCATTCCTATAATTTCCTAGTGGGCTTATGTCTCCAGTGCAAACAATTTTACATCAAGCCAAACATTGAAATTAGCCAGTGTCTGCCTTGCTAATTTGACCTTCTAACA
This sequence comes from Sinocyclocheilus anophthalmus, assembly GCA_018155175.1. Lineage (NCBI taxonomy): Eukaryota > Metazoa > Chordata > Actinopteri > Cypriniformes > Cyprinidae > Sinocyclocheilus > Sinocyclocheilus anophthalmus. Next base: position 303,595 of record JADLZN010008627.1, read on the forward strand.
ACAAGGTTATCTTACATTTCTATCCACAATCGCAACAAGGGAAAGAAAATCCAATGAATAAGAAAACGGTTGAAAAAATCAATGTAGCCTCAGGGCTAATCTGGGGGCTTAATTAGACAAATTTAAATGAAAGGCGGTTTAAATCCAGATTCTGCACATTTCCATGTCTCTCTGCTGGTTAAAGACTATACCCCTGATAAAGATAAATGTTCCTAACAGCAGGCCTGTATTACCCCACAGCGCTTGGTGGTTTAAAGTGAATAAACAAATAAGATACAAATAATAATAATAATAATTAAAAATTAAGACATGATTTTAGTTGGCAAAGCCCAGGATTATAAGATTTTAGGCCAGATTGTGTTCAAACAGTATTTATTCCTCAAATACAAGAAAAATATTACACTGTCTAGTATAGGACTTTTGTATCTATTCCTCCACATTCTCCTTCAGCTCACTGGAGTGTATGACCTTGTAGTATATTTAGGTTGCCTTTAGGCAAAATGGATCTGGGAGAAGTAAAATGTCATTTTAAGTATGCCTTGTAGTTTTTATTTGAACACCTGAACAATTGGTGCAGTTTACATTATAGTTTCCAAAGAAATGACAAAATGGGAATCTTTAGGCAAGTTTTTTTTTTAATGTTTACAATTTCAGTACAACACATTATTTTATTTAGTCTTAAAAACAGAGTTTACCCAAAAATACTTTATTTACTTTGATTTTGTATTCATGCATATAACACTTCTTCATCCTCAGAAAAACAGGCAATCTATCAGCCTAAGTCACCAATTAATATCTTTGCATTGTTTTTCCATATGGGAATAAAGCGTCACTCGTTTTAAAAGCGTAATATTTCTTTTTCTGTTCCACAAAAGAAAAAAATATATATTCAGGTGTGAGCAACAATGTGAGCAAATATTGACAGAATTTTCATTGTTGGTTGAACTATCCCTTTATGAGCATCTTCTACAGCCAAAAAAGTAGGCTATATTCCAAGTAAATATGTAAATATTAAAGTGACCTACAAAAAGCCTTTAGGGAGTCTACAGAAAATGCTATTTTGAGTTGTATGCATGTTAACTTATTAGACCACACTGTTTGATTTTGATTGATCAGTTGCAGGATTATGCAGTCAAATACTTTTTGTAATGACCTCTAAACTGTATATTTGTCCATATACTGTACGAATCTGCATGCCTCTCCTGTCACTCCACAGTTGTCAGACTCTGTTCCGTGTTTTGTGGTTGTTTTGCTCCTCGTGTGCCTTCCTTTTCCCATGTTTAATTTGTACAGGGTTTACCTTGAGGTTTCATGCTCCAGGTGTCTCGTCATCCCCTCCGCTGTGTGTTAGAAAGAGGGTTCACTGGGTGGGCCCAGGAGTATATTCATGTAAGGTATAGCGGGAGGTTACATGTTTGATTAAAACCCAGTTGGATTAATGTACTCCTCGCCTCTCTCCGTTCCTTGTTCTTCAGTCCGCTCAGCAGTGCACCCGTGACAGAATACCGGACCCAACAGTAAACGCCATCCCTTCCCCGTGTTTAATTTCCATGTTTGTTGAGAAGTTTTTTGTTTTCCTCTTTTTCCCCGTGGCTATGGAAATTGCCGCTCGCTTCTCCGTCCTAGCTCGCTTCGATCTCCCCTTCTACGAGTACGCCCGGGAGTTCTGCAAGCTCGCGGAGGTGGCGGCATTCGAAGACGCCGTCCTCAATCAGCTGTTCTGGCTCGGGGCCAACTACCATCGCCCCGTGGACCTCCCAGACACCACTGGACTAACTTGGAGGGGGTGTCTTCCGGTGTCTGGGGAGTGTCCAGTCCCGAGCCAGAACCAGTCCGCTGCCATCCGCGGCTTCCCCAAGTCAGCCGGCAGTTAATGTGGAAAGCCGAGAGGACGTTAGAGTGGAAAGCCGAGAGGACGTTAGAGTGGAAAGCCGAGAGGACGTTAGAGTGGCAAGCCGAGAGGACGTTAGTGTGGCAAGCCCCACGGACAATAATGTGCCAGCCCCAGAGCTCGCTCCAGTGTCGGCTCCAGTCTCAAACCTCACTCCAGTCCCAGCTCCTCGAATGCGCTTTGCTGTGCCTGCTCCTCCAGAGCGCCCTCCAGTGCCAGCACCACGTAAGCACTACCCTGTTCCCCAGTTCAGCCCAGGAAGGGCTCCTGATCCCGAGTGTAGCCCGGGAAGGGCTCCTGATCCCGAGTGTAGCCCGGGAAGGGCTCCTGATCCCCAGTCCAGCCCAGGAAGGGTTCCTGATCCCGAAGTGTAAGCCTATCCCGGGGAAGGGCTCCTGATCCCCGAGTGTAGCCCAGGGAGGGCTCCTGATCCCCAGTGTAGCCTCGCCCTGGAAGGGATCCTGATCCCGAGTGTAGCCTAGCCCAGGAAGGGGTCCTGATCCCCAGTTAAGCCCAGGGAGGGTTCCAGGGCCGAGTAAGTTCAGCCCCGTAAATTTCCCCAAGTATTTTGGGGGGGGTAGTAGTAAGGCTCCAGCCGTAGAGGCCGAGGCGGGGGTTGGGGCCGCGGCCTCGGAGGCTGCTTCACCGTGGGCATCCTAAACTACGGCTACGCATGGAACCCGAACGGGTACCGCTACTGGAGGGCCCACTGTCCAGTGTCTGTATGCGGGGACTCCAGAGTGCCCACACCCCATCCCCATAGATGTTATATTGAAGTGAGGAAACGCCTTCCGGAGGGGGGCGTTATGTCAGACTCTGTTCAGGTTTTGTGGTTGTTTGATAATTAATGTGCCTTCTTTACAAGTTAATTTTTCCCAGGTGTTTCCCTTGATGTTTCATTGCTCCCAGGTGTGTCTCGTAATCCCCTCCTCCTGTGTGTATAAATAGGGTTCCCTGTGTGTTCTCCAGCATCCAGTATTGTTCATGTCATGTATAGCGTGAGTTTTCCATGTGTTGATTAAACCCAGGTGGATTAATGTACTCCTCGTCTCTCTCCGTTCCTTGTTCCTCAGTCCGCTCAGCAGTGCACCCGTGACAGAAGTCTCTTTTTACACATGATTTCAGTAATTTCACCTTCAAGTCAAAATCAGTTCTGAGTAAAATAAATGTTAATACACAAAAACAGCTCTGGATTATCAGCTACACTCTTAAAAATAAAGGTGCTTCACGATGCCATAGAAGAACCTTTTTGTCTGAATGGTTCCATAAAGAACTTTTAACATTTGAAGAACCTTTCTGTTTCACAAAAGGTTCTTTGTGGCAAAAGGTTCTTCAGATTATAAAAAAGGTAAGAAAGCGATGGTTCTTTAAAGAACCTTTGACTGAATGTTTCTTTGTGGAACCAAAAATGGTTCTTCTATGGCATCGCTTGAAGAACCTTTTAAGCACCTTTATTGTTAAAAGTGTACGGTTGAGTTCTACTTCACCTAATGCTGCTAGAGTTCATAATAACAGACTTATTATACCCTTGAAATCAGTGTTCTGTTTACTTCCAATTAAGCAAACGTTGTATACTTGGGGAGGAGTAAACTCTGCAAAATTTGATATTAAGACTGCATTTCTTGGGCTTGATTACTTTTCATAGTTGAATGGCTGCAGTAACTCAAGCAGCGAATGTTTTTGTCTCTGAATGAATCTGAAGAAAATGGCATAAATGCTGCAACCAGACTGTGCCGGTCTGTTCTCAGCTGGCTCATGCTAGTTCCAGACGGCATGCTCTCACCCTGATAAGACCAGACTATTACTGTCCGATTCAATCTATGCCAGGATTTGATGGCATGTCCAGTTCCACTCCATTCTATTTGTCCGAGAGAGAGGGGGAGACAAATGAGAGAAGGATGCAGAGAAAGATAAATGGCTAGCGGGGACGTAGTCAGCTGCAGTGCTAAATTGAAATGGAAAGATTTTGATCAGTTCGGGTCCTTTCATGCCAGCTGCTGCAGACTGTGGGATGTTAATTTGTTGGAATTTAGCACTGCACAGCCATATAGAGTAATATACCCTAATCATATACACAAGCTTTGTGACTCATATCACAATGAATGTAACATAAAGTTGATGCTTTAAAATTAATCTAGGAAATTGGGTAGAGTTTTGAAGACTTTTGATTTAAAGCTGTCAAAAGAAGTTATTCAAGGCTCTAAAAAAATTTTTTTAACTCCAATTCATGTTTGTAGAATATAGATGCCATTAACTAGACTGATCAGATTACTGTAATCTTTCTGAAGCATTGATTTAGATAGAAATCTTTTCATTCATTACTCTCACACCTCCCATGGCTCGACCACCACCCTGGCCCACCCTCCTCTGGTGGCTTTAATTAGTTGTGGATTCAATTAAAGGCTATATGTTCGTGTTAATTGATTTATCTCGAGAGTCCATAATTACAGCCTCTGAATGGAGAGATCTGTGCAGTGTCGCTGGAAGCTCTAAGAATATGTGTGTGTGACTACGAGTGACTGAATATGTATGTGTGCATGCATGAATGTGTTTGCATACTCATGCATAAATAATTGTGTGTGTGTGTGTGCGTAAAGTGAATACATTTCAGTGGCTTTACCAATGAATGCATGAAACCTGAGGCAGCTTAGAGGTTAGCAGATGCTCAAAAAGGCGACCATAATGAGAGGTGATGCAAATAGACGTAATGGTACTGCAATAGACACAATTACAGCCTTGGCATGGATGTAATTGCTTTGTTAGCGCCACTACGTTTATCTGTTTTATGTTTCACTAATTTTGCTGGTCTAGTAAATCTGCTCTTTGTTAGTGACCCTGTCATCTATCTATTTGTTTTAACCAACACTGTTAAATTTTACAATTATCCTACTGTTATGAGATCATTGGCCCTTGTTTGAGCTGTCAGTCTAGTTCACACAGGCAGGTTCATTGTTTTATGTATTTATCTGTGTGCTTATGCATTGGGTTTTGTATAGAATGAGCTTAATGCAACACCTAGAGGGTGTTAGGAAAGAGAAAGTCTTGCCGAAAGAGCTTGCAATATACAGTGGTGTGAAAAAGTGTTGGCCCCCTTCCTGAATTCTTATTTTTTTTTGCATGTTTGTCACACTTTAATATTTCAGATAGTCAAACAAATTTAAATATTAGTCAAAGATAATGCAAGTAATACAAAATGCAGAAAAAAAGTTTTTAAATGATGATTTCATTTATTAAGGGAAAAAAGCAGTCCAAACCTACGTTGCCCTACGTGAAAAATTAATTGCCCCCCTGTTAAATCATGAAAGAACTGCAATTAACCATATTATTTTAGAAAACTGAGTTAAATTTCACTAACCACACCCAGACCTGATTACTGCCAGACATGTTGAATCAAGAAATAACTTAAATAGAACCCGTCTGACAAAGTGAAGCATGCTTAAATAGCAACACATTATTCCGCGATCTAAAGAAATTCAAGAACAGATGAGAACAAAATAGTTGACATGTATTAGTCTGGAAAGGATTATAAAGTCATTTCTAAGGCTTTGGGACTCCTGTGAACCATGGTCAGAGCCATTATCCATAAATGGAGAATACTTGGAACAGTGGTGAACCTTCCCATGAGTGGCCAGCCTACCAAAATTACTCGAAGAGCGCAATGACGACTCATCCAGGTCATTAAAGAAACCAGAACAACATCTAAAGAACTGCAGGCCTCACTCGCCTCAATTAAGATCAGTGTTCATGATTCAACAATAAGAAGAGACTGGGCAAAAACGGCATCCATGGGAGGGCTCCAAGGCAAAGCCACTGCTGACCAAAAAGAACAAAAATGCTCGTCTCTCATTTGCCAAAAGATATCTTGATTATCCCAAAGACTTTTGGGCAAATATTCTGTGGACTGATGAGACAAAGGTTGAACTTTTTGGAAGGTGTGTGTCCCGTTAATCTGGCGTAAAACCAACACAGCATCTCATAAAAAGAACATCATACCAAGTCAAACATGGTGGTGGTAGTGTGATGATCTGGGGCTGCTTTGCAGATTCAGGACCCGGACGACTTGCCATAATTGACGGAACCATGAATTCTGCACTCTATAAGAAAATCCTGAAGGAGAATGTCCAGCAGTCAGTTTGTGACCTCAAGCTCAAGCACACTTGGGTTATGTAGCAGGACAATGATCCAAAACACACCAAAAAGTCCACCTTTGAATGGCTCAAGAAAAACAAAATTAAGGTTTTGGAGAGGCCAAATCAAAGTCCGGACTTAAATACGATTGAGATGCTTAAACAGTCCATCCATGCTCAAAAACCCTCCAATGTGGCAGAATGAAAACAATTCTGCAAAGAAGAATGGGCCAAAATTCCTCCACAGCGATTATGAAAGACTCATTGCCAGTTATCGCAAATGTTTGATTGCAGTTGTTGCTGCAAAGGGTAGCACAACCTGTTATTTGATTTAGGGGGCAATTACTTTTTCAAGTAGGGCCAGGCAGGTTTGGACAGCTTTTTTCCCTTAATAAAATAAATAATTATTTAAAAAATGCATTTTGTATTTACTTCCATTATCTTTGTGTAATATTAAAATTAGTCTGATGATCTGAATCTTTTAAGTGTGACAAATATGCAAAAAAATAAAAAAAAAACAGGAAGGGCGCCAACACTTTTTCACACCACTGTATTTACCTAGTCCAGATGATATATAAAGTTCAACGTTCATGGTTTTCCAGACTTATTTTGACGAGACAAATAATCTTAAGTCATATTAAGCATTGCAAAAGCACACACACCGCACACACACATCGATAAAATATTCGACCAGCTTTGTGTTGTTAGAGTTGTAGATGTTTTAAGTACTGTCATTCATGCAAAATTATGATTATCAAAAATGAGCAAGTGACTGTCCTTTGCTATGTCTGAAATACATACTCTCTTGTAGTGTGGTACACTCTTAAAAATAAAGGTGCTTCAAAGGTTCTTCAAGCGATGCCATAGAAAAAAACATTTTTGGTTCCACAAAGAACCATCCGGTCAAAGGTTCTTTAAAGAACCATCTCTTTCTTACCTTTTTATAATCTGAAGAACCTTCTTTTGCCACAAAGAACCTCTTGGGAAACAGAAAGGTTCTTCAGATGTTAAGGTCCTTCATGGAACCATTTAGACAAAAAGGTTCTTCTATGGCATCGTGAAGCACCTTTATTTTTAAGAGTTTACTTAATAAATAATTACTTTGCGAAAGCACCCCCCCACCCTTTTTCCCAAAAAAATTAATTCCTTTATATGAATGTAAATAGTAGTGAAGTATTGCGATTCATTATGCCAGCCCTTAGAATGGGTCGTGCTCACTTGATTTGTGGCAAAAACATATTAAAACACAAACCAACACATTCTCACCTGTGAAAATGTATCCAATTTCTTCGCAAATTTAAATTTCAGCAGTTTTTACAACCAGGCTGTGCAATGTTGTGGCATCTATGAAAACTCATTGATTTTTACTTTTTTGAGTGATGACACATTGGCCGTTCCAAGATGGTGGATTGGATGTTCCAATGTGTCTGGAGAAGTTGAATGTGTCAGCTACAATACATATCTATGCATAACCACATCACACAGTCAGTTGTGATTCTGCATAATGTTTGGCACTAAGCAACTGCTGCAGAGTAAAATAAAGTACAGGTCAGGGCTGGGTTATATGCAGTATTAATTTTATTGTGAGATCTGGTACATGACCTCATAAGAAACGGATTGTAAATAGGGATTCGTGACTTTCCTTCATGCAGACTTTATTGTGCAGTGTTTGTTGTTTTCAAGGGGTCATATGATGCTGCTAAGAAGAACATAATTTTGTTTAGTTGGTGTAATGAAATGTGTTTTTGCGGTTTAAGGTTAAAAAAACACATTATTTTCCACATACTGTACATTATTGTTGTCGGCGATCCACCGTGCGAAGTTGATGTATTTCCTCAGCGACCAGCACGGATCAGCTCTAGGCATGACGAAGCGGATATCGTCCTCTTTTGGAAAGCCAAATAAAGTAGTTTCGCTTTCACAACGAAACACACAGCGCCTTCATGACATGGCGGCGGCAACAACAATACTACAGCGAGAATAAAAGTTACGCCTTCTTTCTTTGCGTGAAAATTTGGGCAGCGTTATGCAAATCTTCCCACACGTAGACGTGGGGGCGTGTTAGAACGAGCCGTTTTAGGTAGGCGTGGTTGACTCTTAACTTTTATAAAGAATATCTCTTTGGATTTGAGACTTTAGTCTTTGCAACTTTACAGATCTTCTTTATGCACCAAGAGCTTGTAACACTCCAAAGAGAAAGGAAAAATTGAAATCGCATCATATGACCCCTTAATAAAAAGTTCCTGAATGTGTTTCCAAATTACAGAAGACACAGATGAATGTTTCTCAACATATTCCTTCTTGTGTCTGTGTGAGCTCTTTTGCTCCAGAGCACCAACCCCCATCTGTTAAGTGACCTATGATTGATAGTTCATTATTAGCTGAACTGCGATTACTCCTCAGATATTACCACATTGATAATGTCTGATTCTCTTTTAATAGCTTACTTCTGCTACATTTATAATGTGTTATTTCTACCAACCCAACCAATAATGAATTCCCTCTCATCCTATTCATGAACATCCCTCTAATTTTAGGTAAAGTGTTAGAGGGCAAAGTAATTCCCCTGCCGCAATGCAAGGATGCGGTCATGGAAATAGGGATTTTCACAGTTCATCCATGTGTAAAATTCCATTTGGGAAGAGTTGGGATATGAGCCCTTCAGCTCCAGTAATGGGTGAGTACAGGCTTTTTAATCACGCTGAGGCATGGCTGGCACCCCTACATCTGTAAACGCTGCTTTCCTACAAACCATGTTTCTATTAAAAGCCAAAAAAACCCAGAAAGAGTCTTCATGTATTAAAGATGATAATTGAAGCTGGTCAAAGAAAGCGTATTAGTTGTGATACTAGGAAACATTCTGCCTTTGTGGCCCTGTCTAAAGTCATATTAATTGAAACCTTAATGACCTTTAAGTGTCCTTGGCAAACAGTGCCTGCAGTCTACTCTCTGGTCTGAAGACTAGAAAATGAAGGACGGGATGTCTGAAAGCCCCCACCCAGACATATACCTCCCATGGGAAACTGTCTAGTGTATGACTGCCAGGGGTCTGAAATGAAGTACTGCGTCTTATCACTGTCACTTAAGATAGCTGCAGAAACAAAGGCATTAAAGTTGCATTCTGTTGGAATAAACATTCATCCATAACAACTGGAATCGAACACCTCCTCATCCTGCTATGAGCAATTAAAGATTAGCTGCAAAAAGGCAGTAAAAAGTGGCATCCTGCTGGTTCTAACACTGTTAAGAAAGCAGCAGCTAAAATAAGAACAGAAACAACATTCATCTGACACAAACACAGGTGGGGACATGTCATGCGTCTAAATAACATAATTGCAATCCTATTATGCAGTTATGGGCATTAATTAGGCATGTACTGGTGGAGAGAGGTGTTGGACACATAATAAATAGGCCATTTAACATCTCCAATTAAGCAAACGTTGTCCCTGTGCATATGGAAACAGCTCTGTGACTGTGGCTGAAGCATTGAAATGGATATTTTCTCTCTCTCATTCTCTTTTTCTATCATGGATGCTGGTTTAGCTGGAGATGAATTTCTGTGCTTTTGTCATTTTTTGACCGTGGGGACAGGGGGATGGGGAGATGAGGGCAGAGAGAGGGAATGGAGCTGGCGAACAAGTGTAGCTTGAAAAGATGGTGGCAGAGGCATGAAATTTGCTCTGCCCTCTTCATTTGCCCCCTCCAAGAAGCAGCGACACAAGACTGCAAGACCATAGCTATACCAATGAGCTTATCGCCCTCCCTTCCCCCACTTTCTGCACACACTGTGTTTCACATTCATAACTCACTATAATTGTGTTTCAGAAGTGGTTATCAGAATACTATAACCCATATATATGTGTGGAGACAGCACAGAGAAATGCATTTGAGGATTGGTAAATGATGTACTCAAGGCCGCTTTAGGTGTCTGTAAATTTATACCACTTGATTTCAGTTCCTTCCTTCTATTCTGAAAGGTAAAAGACTTCACCAATATGCTGGTGGTTCTTGCTTTCTCCTTTTCTGTCTCCCATTCTCCTGTCTGCACTGCAAATAAAGTAAACAAATAAAAAATAACCAGTAGCATTTTATTTTATAGCCCTGTTCCACATATACATACTAAGTGCTTGCTATAGTAATTACAATAACTGGATAATAACTAGGTACAAACGCTGAACCTACCCCTTAACCTAACCCTAATCTATGTAGTTACCTGATATTATCAATACTTTCTTCAGTAAGTACACTGTAAGTACAGGTAAGTGCATATACTGTAAAATAAAGTGCAACCAAATAATCTTTATTTTGAATTGGATTGTAGTAAACATTCTTAAAACATTCAAAATATTTAGGCTGTAATTATTAGAAAAATAGGCCTTATCATGTCTCTCTTTCTGTCTTTCGCTCTCTCTTCACTGTTATATCACTGTTATCAGTAGCATCATATATTCCAGTGGATGCATGAATGCTCAGACTGTGTATTTAAGGGCTGGTGCAACCACACACATCATTAATTACAGTTTTTTGAAAGTGGCGAAAACCACTAAACCCCAATCTCGGAACCACATTCTCACTAACTTAAACCAATTTGTTGTTGCCATCATTTACACACAACTATTCAAAATCGGGTTTTTTTTTTTTTTTTTTTTTTTTTTTTTACTACTTGTTTCAGAATGTGATCAAAACCAACTGTACAAAATATGAGTCAGTTCCGAGTGCACAAGTGGCACAGGTGACTGAATGATGATACGGACTATAGATGGAAACAATCTGAGAAGGAGAGGAGGAAGAGTACAAGTAAGAAGAGGAGGAAGAGGATGAGGAGAGAAAGAGTAAGGCTTAGAGTGTTACAGTATCAAGGCTGCATCTGTCAGACCAGATGGTTTTTTTTTCTCTTTGTCTAGAAAAAAAGACAACATTACTTGTGATGTGGACAAAGTCCTCAGGCCGGACTCAAGCACAAAGACATGATGCTGAGACGGAATGAATCTCTCATTGACCCTGATTTTACAATTGCACAACTTACACTATTTGAGTGTACTGTAACATGCTATTCATTTAGAGTTTTAATTGACCTTTTTGACCTTTGCTGTTGGACTGCAGTATTTTTGCAGTATCCAAAGCGCTGAATATATACAAACATTCAGTACTATTCAATAATAACGCTGAGGAAGATGTTTGGAAATTGTGTGAGCATACCTCAGGTTTAGTCTGACGTGGTATAGCTGAGGGGAAGTGGAGGGTATAGAGCTGCAAGAACAAAAGAAAAGAGGCTTGCCTTTCCTTGTCTTTTTGCCGGTCTCTCAAGCTTTTTTGAAAAAGAACCCTAGTAATAGCTGCTCTGAAGCTCGGGCCTGCAGTATGCATCAATTTGTCTTCCTCTCTCTTGCCCTTTCTCTCCCTCTCTCTCCTCTGGTGTAAGGTAATGGGTGTGTTGGGTGTGTGTGTGTGTGTGTGTGGGGTGTGTGTGTGTGTGTGTGTGTGTGTCTCTGGGAGCACGCCTCAGGGATTATAGCAAGCGGCAGAATGAAAGATTAATGACACCCAGGAAATGTGTGTGTGCGTGTGTGTGTGTGTGTGTGTGTGTGTGTGGGTGTGGTGTGTGTGTGTGTGTGTGTGCGTGCATGCGTGTGTCTGTGTTGTGTGTGTGTGTGTGTGCGTGGTGTTTGTGGGTGGCTCAACGGGAAAAAAGGAGCAGGAAGAAGAAAGGAGAGAGAGAACGCATTAGTAACACAGACACAGGAGTAAGAGTAATGGATGGCACCACATACTGCAGACTCAAAGGGAAAGACTCACTTGGTTCTTAGTTGGGAGTCTTGAGCTGTTTAAGTCTGACTCAGAAAGATGTGATGCGTATCAGCGTAAAGTAATCACTCAGAAACACTGTGTGAAGGCATTAGATATTCAGTCAGAGCCTGCCCATCTAATCATCACACCATGCTACGAATCTCAAAGCCATTGTTGAAGTTCTATAATGGTTCTGTTTACTTGAGAATGAAAAGTAATTGAATACTTAAAGATGCTTGGAACTCAAGTGCCTGCTCTGAAGTGGCTGTTAGTTAATATGAAGGTTATTTTTTTCATATCTTATCACTGCAGGAACACTGCAAAGTGCACAACAAGATTTAGTCAAGTAGAATTGGTTCCTAGATCAGTATCCTTTGGTTGACAAGTATGCTGTTATAGAATCAACAAAAGTGTTGTGTTTTGTTTTTGTTGTTTTTTTTTTGTTTTTTTTTTTTTTTTTATCAGAATGTGCTTATTTGATAAAACTAAGGTTAGCATGTAAACAAATAACTCAGTGAAGAGGATCTTTGTGTACGTGCATATGCATATTTATACTTTTCTGAATGCATATGTGTGCAGCAGCTAGGAGTTTTAATTTCTCTTTTTTGCTATTTAAATGCCTGTTCACAAAATAATCACATTATTGAAATGTCTTCCAGATATACAAAATAGCTTTCTAGCAATCCTTTTGTATCTTTCTAGATTTTCTACAAGAAAAAAAATGTAGGACAGGACTATTTATCGGGAATCGACTAGGTGGTGGGTATTGAAATCATGACACTTAATTTCCAGTGATATCGTCGACTTGATTGCACAGATGCCGTTTAAACTGAACTGAGCTGGATGATGACATCACTGAATTCAATGATGAACTGCTTTTAACTGAAAATTGAGTGTTTACTATTATGATTTTGCATTATTGACACACTATTTTCCTAATTAATGCTGTACAGTTGCTTTGACACAATCTGCATTGTTAAAAGCACTATATAAATAAAGGTGAATTGACTTGACATGAGTGGGAACTGGGTGTGTCACATCTGTTTTAGGTTTTGTTCATTTTTTCATCTTTCATCTTTTATTTAGAAATTTGTCATAGCATGTTTCCTATTTTGTGTCATGTGCTTCGTTTGCCCTCATGTGATATTGTCATGCACTTCCTTCTCTTATGTATTATGTTTTTATTGGTTTGTGGTCTTGGCAGGTGGTCCTCAGTTCTGTATTTCATTGGTTCATTGTCTTGTTTACTTTGTTTTGTATCTGATATGCCATTTGTCAACAACGCACATGGGTTCGAACTTTGACTCACCGTCATTGATAATAGTTAACATCTCGTGCACATAGAGTTGATCAGGTTTTTGATTGTGGCCTGTGGAATGTTGGTCCGCTCCTTTTCAATGGCTGTGCGAAGTTTCTGGATATTAGCAGGAACTGGAACACACTGTCATATACACCGATCCAGAGCATCCCAAAAATGCTCAATGGGTGACATGTCCGGTGAATATGCTGGCCATGCAAGAACTGGGATGTTTTCAGCTTCCAGGAACTGTGTACAGATCCTTGCAACATGGGGCCGTGCATTATCATGCTGCAACATGAGGGAATGGGTCATGGATGAATGGCTCAACAATGGGCCTCAGGATCTCATCAAGGTATCTCTGTGCATTCAAAATGCCAACAATAAAATGCACCTGTGTTAGTTGTCCATAACATACACCCGCCCATACCATAACCCCACTGCCACCACGGGCCACTCGATCCACAACATTGACAACAGCAAACCGCTCACCCACACAACGCCATACACGCTGTCTGCCATCTGCCCTGTACAGTGAAAACTGGGATTCATCCATAAAGAGAACACCTCTCCAAAGTGCCAGACGCCATCGAATGTGAGCATTTGCCCACTCAAGTCGGTTATGATGATGAACTGCAGTCAGGTCGAGACCCCTATGAGGACGACTAGCATGCAGATGAGTTTCCCTGAGACAGTTTCTGACAGTTTTTTGCAGAAATTCTTTGGTTATGCAAACGATTGTTGCAGCAGCTGTCCGGGTGGCTGGTCTCAGACGATCTTGGAGGTGAAGAGGCTGGATGTGGAGGTCCTGGGCTGGTATAGTTACACGTGGTCTGCGGTTGTGAGGCCGGTTGGATATACTGCAAAATTCTCTGAAACGCCTTTGGAGACGGCTTATGGTTGAGAAATTAACATTCAATTCACATGCCAATTGCATGCTCCCTTAAAACTTGCGACATCTGTGGCATTGTGCTGTACATACAGTAAAACTGCACATTTTAGAGATGGTCTTTTATTGTGGCCAGCCTAAGGCACAACAGTGCAATAATCATGCTGTCTAATCAGCTTCTTGATATGCCACACCTGTGAGGTGGATGGATTATCTTGGCAAAGGAGAAGTGCTCACTAACACAGATTTAGAAAGATTTGTGAACAATATTTGAGAGAAAGAGGCCTTTTGTGTACATAGAAAAAGTCGTAGATCTTTGAGTTCAGATCATGAAAAATGGGGGCAAAAACAAAAATGTGGTGCATTTATAATTTTGTTTTAAGGATATATATTATATATATATATATATATATATATATATATATATATATAGCTTAATGTTAGTAACTACTACACTACTAGTGTCATTTAGTGGAACTAAAAAATAAAGTAAATTTTCAAATAGTGCCCCTTTTGTGGTGTTACACCTCCCCCAACCCAAACATCACAAACGCAGCTATTACAGGTCTAAAAAAGGCATGTCTTTTTAGGTAAAAACAGCCTAAGGTCAATAAAAGGTTCAATATTGGAATACGTTTTACTTGAAGTTTAGCTTATCTGTCGAGAATAAACTAGGCGTTTGTCAGAGTTTGTCAGATCAATTGAAACCCAAACATCCATCAAATATTGTATAACCATATTATATAACCACTGCCAATGTTTACCATTGTTTTACCCCGTTGTCTGTCTCTGTGTATTTTGGCAATTGTTTGAATTGTGGTTTGTACTTCTGTAACAGAATCTGAATTGTTTTTTTAATTTATGGGCTAAACATCCTCTGGTTCAGAATGCTACAGTAGCCACGCCCCAAACTCACGCTATTGGGTGCAAAGAGGTATGCAAATACATACAGTTGTGGTCAAAATTTTACATACACTTTGCAGAAAATGTTCATTCTTTTACCAAAATTATAGGGATCATACAAAATGCATGTTATTTTTTTTTATATTTCACATAAAAGACATTTTTACATATAGTCCACAAGAGAAAATAATATAGTTAAATTTATAAAAATGACCCCCTTCAAAAGTTTACATAAGTTTGAGTCTTAATACTGTGCTGTTACCTTTTTTGTGATAGTTGTTCATGAGTCCCTTCTCTGTCCTGAACAGTTAAACTGTCGGATGTTCTTCTGAGAAATCCTTCAGGTCCCAGAAATTCTTTGGTTCCCCTTCAGGAACTCGAGCTGCGTCGAGATCGCTTTGGGAATACCTCTGCGTGACCACTTTCTGAAGCACGTGTCAAATCAGCCCAATGGAGTAGTGAGACGTCACGGGCGGGGTGACGTAAGCACCAGAAAGTATAAAAGCGCATCCGGCAGAGCGCAAACCAGCTTCTGCTCTTCAGTAGCGCTCTATGTATGTGTCTGTCTATTTACTGTTGTCTGTCCGCACAAGCATATATATAAAACAATGAAAAAGTCTATGGCGAGCGAACGGCATTACAAACGCTGTGTTCCTCCCTGCCCACGATATCTTGCGGCGGGGGATACACACGATTTGTGTGTTGTTTGTTTAGCTCTCGCCTGGCTGTGTTTGATGAGAGCGGCCAGTCTCGCGATCCCGCTGGCAGTGGTCCCACTGTTGCCGAGGCACGGCGTAGACTGTTGTCGTGGGGATCGCAGGTGGATTTAGCGGAGGGATCCGAGACGGGCTCGTCCTTTTCTCGGTCCTCACCCGCTAGATCCGCGGCTCTCTCTCAGTGTTCGGAAGCCCGCGCTGCGGTTTCTTCCCACCCCCCCAGAGAGAGAGAGCCAGACGCTTCATCTACCTTCATTCGAGGAGGTGGATGTGAGAGTGTCGAGACAGAGGAGACTGTGGACTCGCCACCACAGTCCCTCGCGTATGAGGGGTGGGGCTGCTGAGCGGGAGCAGCCCAAGCAGTCAAGCTCCTCATATCGCCAGTCTAAAAAAACAGAGCATTGCAACCCGCACCACTCCACAGAAAGAACTGGGGTTGGGGCGACACTCTCAGTCGGGGTCTTCTAGACCGAAAACGGATCTGCGGGCCGTTATTTGTCTAAGAGGACCTCGGCAAAATGGTCCTACCATTGTCAGGTCCCTAAGGGCAGCACACCTTGGGAGGAAAGGATAACACGCGCAGTACGGTGCAAATCTACGCAGTGCCCTCTTGGAGGTTCATTGATACCCCTGCCACCATCGGTGCTTCAGGGCTCAGTGAGCTCAGACAAGCGAATTCCCAGCTGCCGCCCACCAACGGTACGGCACGGGAGAGCTCGACCACTCAAGTGAAGGGGCTACAGCAGTCAGGTCAGTTGTTCCCTCATTGCCCTCACGGAGGTTCATTGATACCCATGCCACCCTCGGTGCTTCAGGACTCAGTGAACTCCGACAAGCGAAAATCCCAGCTGCCACCCGGCAACAGTACGGCACGGGAGAGCTCGACCCCTCAAGTGAGGGTGCTACAGCAGTCAGGTCAGTCGTTCCCTGCAGGTCATCCGCTTCAGGGCACCAAACTGGCTCCTCTAATAAAACCAGAGGCCAGCCTCGAGAGGCTGGTTCCCTGTAGTAGACTTTTTGGCAGCGTGGAAACTACTGCCAAATGTTTCTCAGTGGGTCCTGCACACTGTAGTGAGATGCCACAGAATCCAGTTCGGTTCTCCTCTGCCTCGTTTTAATGGGGTCATTCCCACTCTGGTGGGCTCCGAGCAGGCTCTGGTAATGGAAAAATAAGTAGATACTCTCTTGAGGAAGGGGCCATAGAACGTGTTCCTCCTCTCTCGAGAGAGAGAGAGAGCGTCCGGGTTCTACAGCCGTTACTTCATCGTTCCGAAGAAGGATGGGGGGTTGCGTCCGATCTTAGATCTCCGTCTTCTGAACCGCGCTATCAAACGGCTTTGATTCAAGATGCTCACTATCAAGCAGATAGAATCTCAACATCCAGTCCGAGGACTGGTTGTTACGATAGATCTCAAAGACGCTTATTTCCATGTTCCATCCTCCCTCAACACTGGAAGTTCCTAAGGTTGCTTTCGGGGGCGAAGTATACCAATATAGAGTTCTTCCTTCGGCCTGTCACTCTCACCCCGCACTTTCACGAAGTGGGTGGATGCAGCCCTGGCTCCGTTGCGACTCCAGGGCATCCGCATACTCAATTACATCGACGATTGGTTAATACTAGCTCAATCGGAGCAGATGGCTGCTCGGCATCGAGATGTCGTCCTCGCCCATATGAGAGAGACTAAACACCAAGAAGAGTGTTCTTTCTCCACTACAGAGAACCACTTATTTAGGCGTGGTGTGGGACTCAACCTCGATGCAGGCACGTCTGTCTCCTGCTCGAATCGAGTCAATCCTCACGACAGTCACGAGAGTAAGAGAAGGCCAGTCACTCACTGTCAAACAGTTTCAAAGGCTGTTGGGCATGATGGCAGCGGCGTCCAACGTGATACCTTTTGTCCTGCTGTACATGAGACCCTTGCAGTTGTGGCTCAGAACCAAAGGATTTTCCCGAGGGGGAATCCGCTTTGCATGACCAAGGTCACGCGGCGATGCTTACGTGACTTAGACATGTGGAAGAAATGTTGGTACCTGGTTCAAGGCCCGACGTTAGGGGATCCTTGTCGTCGCGTAACGCTAACGACGGATGCCTCTCTCACGGGCTGGGGAGCGGTCATGAGTGGCCGCTCTGCCCAGGGTCTGTGGGAAGGCCATCATCTCTTTTGGCACATCAACTGCCTGGAGATGCTGGCCGTGTTTCGAGCTCTGACACACTTCCCTCCAGACCTAAGGGGGCATCATGAGCTTGTCCACACAGACAACACATCGGTAGTCTCCTACATCAACCGGCAGGGGGGTCTGCACTCACGCCCCTTGTACAAGCTGGCGCGCCAGATCCTTCAGTGGGCTCAGGGGAAGCTCCTCTCTCTAGAGCAGTTTACATCCCTGGGTATCTAAATCAGGGGGCAGATATCCTGTCGAGACAGGGGCTGAGGCCCGGGGGATGGAGGCTCCACCCCGAGGCGGTGGAGCTCATTTGGAGGGAATTTGGCAAGGCGGAAGTGGATCTATTTGCGTCGCAGGAAACGATACACTGTCCGCTCTGGTTCTCCCTCATGCATCCAGCTCCATGGTGCAGACGTGGCTGAGGCTTCATCTGTCGTTTTCCCCCCGATCGCTCTGTCCGCGGGGATGGAGAGGGTACGCCAGGATTGAGGTCGTTGTTGCTAGGCGCCCCGTCTGGCGGATTCCCGAGTATGGTTCTGGAATTTGGTGTCCATCATAGACAGATCTCGCTGGAGATTCCAATCAGGAGGGACCTCCTCTCTCAGGCGGGGGGCGCCATTCTTCACCCCCGCCCGGAGTTATGGAAGCTGTGGGCATGGCCCCTGAGGGGGCACAGCTCCTAGCATCTGGTCTCTCAACTGAGGTTGTTGAGACTATACTCCAGTCCAGAGCTCTCGCCCCTAGGAAACAGTACGCCTTGAAGTGGAAACTTTTCACTTTATGGTGCGGACAGCGACTGCATGACCCAGTCAACTGCCCAATTGGTACCGTTCTGGAGTTTCTGCAGGAGCGATTCTCCGCGGGGTTATCTCCCTCCACTCTGAAGGTCTACGTGGCGGCCTTAGCTGCTTACCACGCCCTTCTGGGTGGTCAATCATTGGGAAGACACCCACTTATCACTCGTTTCCTCCGTGGCACCCTGAGACTGAGCTAAGGTGCCCTCATGGGACCTGGCTGTGGTTCTGGAGGGCTTATGCAATGCCCCCTTTGAACCCATAGAAGAAGTTTCGGTCAAGTTGCTCAATGTGTTTGGTTCGGGCATTCCTTTACACGAGGGCCGTGTAGGCCTAAGGTGCCCACTCTTCACCAGGGCCCATAGGACTTAAGGCATTCTGTCCTCCTCCGTAACAGGAAGTAGGCCAAGAAAGGCTTAATCTACTCTGTCCAGTTCAAGCACTGGACACTTATGCACACAGAGCTGCCCCGTGGCATAAGGCAGATCAGCTGTTTGTTTGTTTTTGGTCCGCCAAAGAAAGGATTTCCGGCGACCAAGCAGACCATGAGTAGGTGGGTGGTCTCACTAGCTTACGAGTCCTCTGGCCTCCCATCTCCTATGGGGGTCAGAGCGCACTCGACCAGGAGTATGGCGGCCTCCAAGGCTTTCAAATTGGGTGTGGCCTTTTTTACCAGGACATGTGGCGCGGCGGGCTGGTCCTCTCCGCCACTTTTGTCCGCTGTTACAACCTAGACCTGGCTTCTACCCCAAGTTCCCAAGTTCTCTCTTTGTGATGTGCTCGTAAGATACACACACAGGCAGGGACTTGGTAGTATGGCGCAGTGGGTATTCTCGTTCCCAAAGCGATCTCGACGCAGCTCGAGTTCCTGAAGGGGAACGTCTCTAGGTTACGTATGTAACCATGGTTCCCTGAGGGAACGAGACGCTGTGTCTCAGTACCATACTTCCGGCATCCCTGCCAGGCGCGATACTTTTATCGAAGCGTGGGTTTGCGGCTCCTCTGCCGGATGCGCATTTATACTTTCTGGTGCTTACGTACCCGCCCGTGACGTCTCGCTTCTCCATTGGGCTGATTTGACACGTGCTTCAGAACGCGGTCACGCACAGGCGTTCCCAAAGCGATCTCGACGCAGCGTCTCGTTCCCTCGGGGAACCATGGTTACATACGCAACCTAGAGACGTTTTCCAACATCTTTTGCGTATTTGAACCCTTTCCAACAATGACTGTATGTTTTTGAGATCCATCTTTTCACACTGAGGACAACTGAGGGACTCATACACAACTATTACAAAAGGTTAAAACTGTCACTAATGCTCCAGAAGGTAAAATATGTATGTACTTGCATCAAAAAAAAGAGTACAATGTACCCTATATATCTATATATGGAGTGACTCTGATCAGGTGTGTTTGCTGTGAGTCAGTTATATTCATGCTTACTGTTGACCATCAGCACCCCCTCCACCAATCTTTGGTTCTTCCAAGCCAGTTGTATTAAAGCAAGTTTGATTACATTTCAGATTAGAGCAGCAGAGAGGCGTTCGCTGCAGGAGTGAATTATGCACTGCTTTACCCCCCTCAGTGTCACCACTCACTCCCTCTGTTCCTTTGACCTTCAGGTCACACAAAAAAAATCTGCATTAATCACAACGACACCCTGTCAAAAGAGAGAGAGATAGACAGAGAAACAGAGAGAAAGAGGAGGGGTTGTACCATAGACATTAACACCTCCAATCTCTTTCTCCCACATCTCTTTTTTTTCCTGTGCTGTGTCTGCCTGTGGCAAAAGACCTCTGTTTCTCTGCTTCCCAAAAACTAAATTAACCCATTTCCAACCCCTATTACAGCTGTGTACTCCTGAATATCACCCCTCGCCTGAGGGGATAAATGCTTCTAACATTCACAACAGAGGTGGAATTCATCTGTGCTCTTTTGGCAAATAGAGTTCATAGTGTGAGGTTCATAGTGTGAGCCAAGCTCCTCGCATATTAAAGGACAAGATTCATACTGCTAAAAAACAAATCAGAACAGAGGAAATGCTGAGAGACTGTAGTGGACCAGGAGTCCCAGAAATAAAAACACTAACCCTAACCCTAATCCAGACAGAAATAAAACCTTCAAAATTCTTACATGTTAAGAGGCATCAAAGGTTACAGTATATTACAAGTAAAACATCTAAGCTCAGTCTTTAAGAAAATCCACATTTGAAATAATCTGTTGTGCTTGCTAAAGCAAGCATCACTATTACCCAAAAATGAAAAATGCTGTCATTATTTACTCGCCCTCATGTCGTTCTAAAGCCGTAAGACCTCCGTTCATCTTCGGAACACAAATTAAGATATTTTTTATGGAATCTGACAGCTCTCTGACCCTCCCATAGACAGCAAGGGTCCTTACATGATCAAGGTTCAGATATGTATAGCAAGGACATTGGTAAAATAATCCATGTGACATCAGGGGTTCAACTGTAATTTTACAAAGCTACGAGAATACTTTTTGAGCGCAAAAGAAAAAAAAACGACTTTATTCAACAATTCGGCTCCTCCGCATCACCCTAGCGCCATTTTGGTGAGTATCCACTTAACGTAAATCACAATACAAATCGTTGTAAAGCAACTTTACAGAAAATATAGTTTCTACAATATATTTAGTACTAGCTTATCAGTGGTGACTGTCAGTTAATGTACATATGACAGAAATGTACGGAAAATCAATTAAAGATGTAATCAAACAGACGATGAACACTATTAACAGCAATTATTATATGAAGCAAGCAAACTCATAGCAAAATTTGGTAGTTCTGTATGTTGTTTCAGGGTTTGGCATCATCTGAGGTCCTCTGAGGGGTTGGCATCATCTCAGGTGTTCTGGATCCAGACTGAAACTTGTGTAAATCCTAGTTACGTGGCAAAAATAGAGAAACAAATAGAGACATAATTAGCGTAGCTGTTGTTCCAACCAAGCAAAATTTATTTGTTTGACCCAAGCTAAAGAATAATAATGTGCATTTGATCAGATATAACTGCAGTACAAGATTATGAGATGCATTAATTGAATGCTTGGCCAAAGAGATGTGTCTTTAATCTAGATGTAAACAGAGAGAGTAAGGACCCTTGCTGTCTATGGGAGGGTCAGAGAGCTCTCAGATTCCATCAAAAATATCTTAATTTGTGTTCCGAAGATGAACGGAGGTCTTATAGGTTTGGAACAACATGAGGGTGAGTAATTAATGACAACATTTTCATTTTTTGGGTGAACTATCCCTTTAAGGTTAGGGTTTTGAACAAGACTATAACGCTGAGTATTAAACCTAGGGTAATATCTTAAGTGGTCAAATAAGTGCTCAAATTGCCATTTTTCTGGCAGATTAAAAATCCCGTAGACTGGAAGGAGCTTCTACTTGGACCATGAGGCAGCCACTTAGCAGCCATATCACTTTTTTGTTTTTGTTGAGATTGTGTTGGTTCTCAAGCCAGAGCGGTTGCTCGGCTGGAGCTTGGTCAGAGCCGTCTGGGAGCCTATTGGTTGATTAGGATTGTTCAGTTGTCCAATTGAAGCTGCACAATTGCCTGATAGAAACTAAATGTAACTTATATATCAAATGACTTTTTAAACACTTTTTGGTTTGGAGCAACATCCAGTGGCAAATTCGTGATCAGACTACTGGTGATCAATAGAATATTGCTCTGACAACTTCATTCAGCCAAATTCTTTCAATACATATCCCTTATAAATCTGTTGGTTCATGCGTCTGCTCTGCATTAGGCTTAACCTGAGGAAATTAATCCAATAGAACTATTGGTCTGACAAGGATTAGGTCAGGTGCTCATCTCAATTACAAATTGACAGAGATTTATAAACAGGGTTTTGTTGTTAAAATCATCCTTAATCTCTAGCCGTGTGTTTTGTACTGTACATAATATATAATATTACAGAAGTATAAGAGCACTAAAGAAATGCTTACTAATTATATTGTTGAATATAATAGCGTTTCTAGCGTTTGCTAGTACCTTCTGCTTTTTTTGTGCAAAACATGATGATCCAAAGAGCATCTTGTGAGCAAGGAAATTGTACCTTTGATTCAAAGTGCTTATTTTGGCCAGTATCACACATTTGCATACATTTAATATCAAATATTGATGTTATTATAATATAGTATTATATATATATATATATAATAATATATATAATATATACTGTCTATATAGATACTTTAGAACCAGTTGAACCCAACCCCAATGTAAATATTTTCAGGTGTTTTATTCATACAGAATTATTAGCATAAAAAAAACCTTACATGCAGCTGGCAACAGATCAAACATGCAGAACAGAAATAATGACACCTTCATGAGTGATAGAATGCTCTTTCTCTCTCTGCCGTTGGTCATTATCCTCTTTTCCCTGTTCACTTCCAGGTTCTTGAAACAAAGACAATGCGTATTAGCTCCTCATTATTCATTTAAATCCATGAAGCCAATCAATTAAGAATTAGTGGCAATAAATCAGATTACCAGTCAAGTCCCAAAACACATAAAACCAAATGGATGTTTTCCATAATTGTTGATGAGAGAGGCTGGGCCGGGTGTGTGTGTGTGTGTGTGAGTGTGGAGTGTGGTGTGTGTGTGTGTGTGTGTGTGGGTGTGTGTGTGTGTGTGTGTGTGCGTTTTTGTTACAAATGAGGACATAAATTTGTATAATGACAAAGGTATGGAATAGGTATTACAAGGAGAAGGTGACTTTTCAGGACATTACCCCATGTCCACACTTTTCAAAACGCTTATAAATCACACAGAATGGAATGTATTGAAAATCTGAAATAGCACAAAGGCTCCTGTAAGGGGTAGGTTTAGGGGTAGGGTTGGTGTAGGGCAATGGAATATACGGTCTGTACAGTATAAAAAACCATTACGCTTATGGGATGTCCCCCACTTTTCACAAATGTAAACCTGAATGTGTGTGTGTGTGTGTGTGGGTGGCAATTTAAAGAGGCTTTAGCGTGTTTGGTCTATAATGAAGTGCTGGGGAGTGTAAGTAGCCATGTTGTGTGCGGTGTAGACATACCTTCTTCCCTGGATGTCAGTTTCCAAGTTCATGTAAAGTGCCTAAACCTAAAATGTGATCATTTAGTTAAATGTGAATAGTCACTCGAAAAATACAAAATTATGGGGTTAATTATCGCCATCATGTCGTACAAACCGGAAGACCTCGTTCATCTTCGGAACTCAATAAGATAGTTTTTATGGATCTTAGAGCTCTCTGACCTCCATAGACAGCAAAGGATATACCATGATAAAAACACAGAAAGTAGTAAGGAAATCGTTAAAATAGTACATGTGACATCAGGGGTAGCGAAGCTACGAGAATACTTTTTGTGAAAAAAGAAAACAATGAATACCACATAATAAACAACGCTGATTACGTTGATTATGTTCTGGGGTACTCTCCAAAATGGTGGAAGATGGTAACTCGGGGAGAAGAATTTTTGAATAAGTTATGTTATTATTGTTTTCTTTGTGCACAAAAAATATTCTCGTAGCTTCGTAAAATTACAGTTGAACCCCTGATGTCACGTGGACTATTTCACCGATGTCCTTGCTACGTTTCTGCACTGTAAAACACGATAAGTTCAGATAATCCAATTTTGTGGACACCGTTCCGAATACATTTAAGGGTAAACCAATCAAAATTTTTAAGTAAACAATAGTTATAAATTACAATTAATCCAAACTTAAAAGTTTCTTTAATTTTATTTACTATTTGAGTACACTATACTTAAAAGTACTGTTTACCCTAAGTAATGTTTTGTTTATCCAGACTCAATTATTTTGATGCAATAATACTTAATTTCATAGAAATTCTATAACACACACACATGCACAAACTCTTATGCATGACTCATAGGCTAATTAATTGATCATGCTGAAGTTCAGCATATTAAAAAAACAAAAACAAATACAACATTAGCTAAAGAATTGATTTATTCAGCCTTACAATTTTTAAAACCTTGTGACTCATTAAGAAATCAGGACATACGTTTGACAGTACATCTCGTACAGCAATGCATCAAACTGAAAGTGACATTGAAAAGAAATATAATAAATTATAACAAAAAAAAAGATATAGGTCATATATAATATTAAAAAAGGACATCAAGTCTATCCCATTGAAGACTTACAAAAACATCCAGAAATACTATAATTTATTATCATAGTCACATCTCAATTTAAGATTCAGATAAGCAAGTTATACTATTTAAAGTGCAACTATGAAAAACTGAGGTAGATTTGGAGGGCAAAACAATATACAAAATGTAAACTTTCATTCAAATACTTTAAACAACAAACCAGTTATTATACTCGGCATCACAAACATGCAAATGTATGAACACAGACACATACATGTGCCTACATACAAGTCTTAAAAAACCCATGGCCTCCATCCTTAACAGATTCATTGTGAGACTGAGTAGGCAGGGTTTCCCCCCCCCCCCCAGTGGTGTGCCATCTCAGACCCATCAACTTTATGGATGAAGTAAAGTAGAGGAGAGTTTCTTGGGGGGGGGTAAGGGGGGGTAGTCCAAATGCAATGCATAGATCAACAAACAACAATACAAATGCATCGGCAAACCTGGGGATATCACTCATCACAACATCATCTTCAACCTTGATAGCGGTGCTTGCAGGATTGAAATGAACCGGACATGCTGTGCCTCTGTTGACCACCATGACAAGAGCAATGGGACAGTCTGTGATGTCTGGTTCACCTGACTCCTCACTCTGGAAGCAGCATAGAGGTTTAAGTTTAACTTAGTACATCAAAAGTAGACAATAGCATTTATATTGAAAAAGAGTAGCACGTCACTGCTCAACAGGCAATTATATAGGTAGATATTTCACAAGTTAATATTCTTGCAATGTATATACAATTTAAATGCTAGATACAGTACCTACCAAACGTTTGAAACAATAACATTTGAATGCTTTTGAAATAAGTTTATTTTGCTCACCAAGGCTGCACTTATTTAACCAAATACAATTTAAAAAGAATATTGTGAAAATTACAAAAACCTTACGACCATTTTTCTAGTGGGACTGTTTAAAATGCCAAATTATTCAGTAAGGCCAAAGCGGAATTTCAGCATAATTCTTCAGGCTTCAGTGTCACCTGATCATTAGAAATCATTCTTAATCATACAGATTGATGCTCAAGAAATGTATCATTGTGAAACCAGTCATGCTCTCTTAAATTTCGTGGAAATTATGATACTTTGTCTGGATTCTTTGATATAAAGTTTAATGAACAGCATTTATTTTGTATAAGGAAAAGACTTTGTATAAGACTTTTGTTTAAGTTTGTTTATTAAATTGATTAAATAGAAATATAAATGTCTTCAATGTCACTTTTAATCAATTTAATGCACAACATAACCTATCCTTTGTTCAACCTTGATAATATTAAAACATCTTTCTACAGGGATAGTTCACCAAAAACGTCCACACTTAAGTTGTTCTAAAATCTGTTGAGTTCTTTGTTCTGCTGAACACAAAAATATTTTGAAGAATGTTGGTAACATTTTATGGGTCCCCATTGACTTCTTCAGTAGTTATTTTTTTTTCATAATATGGAATCAATGGGGAACCAAAATTGTTTGGTTAACAACATTCTTCAAAATCTTTGGTGTTGTGTGGGTGGGTGTCACATACAAGAAAACGTCAGGTTTAGAACAAACTTGAGGGTGAATAAATGATGAATTTTTATTTTAGGGTGAACTATCCTTTTAAGTAGACTGATCCTCATTAGAATGATTTCTGAAGAACCATGTGACACCAAAGACTGGAGTAATGATGCTGAAAATTTAGCTTTGATCACAAGAATAAATTACATTATAAAATAAATTAAAAGTTTTGTTTTTTTACTTTATTTTTGGTTATTTAAATGCAGCCTTGTTGAGCCTAAGATACTTTTTTTCAAAAACATTAATACATTTTCAAAAAAACATTCATTGTAAGGTTTTCAAACTTTTCATTGGTACTGTATAGGTAAGTGGCAGCTGGGGTCTATTACATAATACTAGAGACTGCTAGATTTTATAATAATAATAATAATAAACAATTAACAGAGGAACAATCTTGAATTTTAGCAGCCTGATACTAGGAATACTTACATTCCACATCTTAAAGACCTGTGGGTCCTCCTCACGCAAGTATACTGAGATTGCACGAAGGGCTAAAGTGAGCTTCATGTTGGCATCATGGAAATCCTGTAAAAACAAGTGAAAATTAGGCCAAGTAAGCCAACTTTATTTTATTTTGAATACAATGAAGAAAGAGACTGTTGTAGTTATTGCTGTAACAGCTTTACACAGCAGTCCATAGCAGAACCTTATTTGGACCAAATTAATCTTTACCTTTCCTGGAGTGAACATTGTTGCCTCTGAGAAAAGCTGTGTAAAGTCACACAAGCGACAAGAAAAAAACTGCATGTTCTGCCTGTGCTCCTTCACTTGCACCAGTTCTGTGTGTGGCTTTGTGACTTCGTGATAAATGAATTTTCAGTGCATTAAATGACTGAAATGTTAAAATACAAGTGTCATATAGACAAGGTAAAGGGCTAATTATAATTTCTATGCTGTGAAGGTTAGTGACTAAATAACTCTGCCCTGGTGTCTGAGGAGACAGGACACAACTTGCATTTCCACTCCATTTAAGTTAACATTACCTCGATTGTTGAGGCTTTGTTCAGCAAGCAACCAGTTCACACTGCAAGTGAAGAAAATATTCATTTATTATATTTCCAGTATTTGTACATCAATATTACAGTATTTTCAGTCAGTCAGATTTGATTATTTAACTGAATCTAATGTCTTGTTAACTTCCCGTCGGTGTAACGTTAGCGTTAATCATTGACATTAGCTTACTGCTAGCCATTCACGTGCATGCAGGGGGGAAAAGCACATTTACCACATCAGGGCATTTACCATAAACAGCAACACACTTTCAAAGCGTAAAAATGCAGTTAACCTAAACTGAAAAGAGTTCCCAGCTAACTTTAACATTATTGCCCTGCTTGCTTGACGTTAATATAACACGAAGCAGTGACGCTAAAATAGCATTAAAAAAAAGCGCGCTAACACTAGGCGACTGCCGCGCTTCACGATGCTTCATAAAAACAGCGCATCCCAAAGATTCAACATTTTCTAACATAACAACATAACATACAAAAAACAGCTTAGAAAACGTTGACACGTTTAGATTACTTACAAGGTATTCCATGCGTTGAATCCTGCCGCCATGTTGAATGGATTCCTCCAACGTCTATCAGAGCAACGTCACAACGACGTGACGTAGATGACGTAATTTACGCCGCGCAGTCAGTATACTTAAAAATATTCAGTGAAGTAGCGATGTTTACTCAAAAATAATGAGCCCCACAAAAATAAAAGTAAACTGCTCGTTCAGAAAATGTTATTGTTTCAAGTCGCATTAACTATTACTATTTAATGTATTGTACTCAAATTTTTTAAGTCATAGTACTGTTAGGGTTTCAGGTGTGTGTTGATGGTTGTAAATCTTGCGTCTATGGAGGGTCAGAAAGCTCTCCGATCTCATCAAAAATATCTTAAGTTGTGTTCCGAAGATGAACAAAGGTCATGAGGGTGAGGAAATTAAGTGACATAATTTTTATTTTTGGGTGAACAAACCCTTTAAATGTAATGTTTTTTCGTTCTTTCTTTTTTGTACTTCAAAATGTTGTATTGTTTTAATTTAGAAAATAACTAAAAATAACTAACATAAAATTAACTCTTTCCCTCTGCCTTGTTTTCTTTAACCAGCCCTTTCATCCCCCTTTTTGTTCCATGGGAAATTACAACAGTATAAAGCCTGGACCCTGCTGCATGAATCTTTCCTCTTTCTCCCTTTTGTATTTCAGAATGTCACACTAGGAATCACACTATAGGTCAAACAGTGGCAGAGTCTATACTATATGGGAGCATCCTTGAATGTAGATTAGATTACTCCCTTCAAGTGTAATGTGTGTCTAGATAGATAGATAAATAGATGAAAACGCTTCTTTTTTATTGTTTGTTTGTTTGTGTAGAGAGCGTGCAGTGGTCTCCGTTGAACGCCCATTCCAGCCCCTGTGAATTCCAACTGGACGCTTTGAAACCTTTTATGGGCGGTGCTCCGATGTAAAAATCAGTCTGCTTGCTTATTGGTTGGTTAAACGTCATATTGAAATGTATTAGCGGTTAAGCCCCTCCCACCGGAGTTGAGCTGCACGTCTGCTGTGTTGATACCGAACAAAATGGCTGCAGAGGCTTGATCCTGACCCGACACTCTCAGCGCTTTCTCCGGACACTCCGCACTTATTCCTGGATATTTCCACGGTCGTTTTAAAAACATCTATGGATTTTCCCACACGACTGCAGCCAGACTGCTCGCCACATCGCTCGCTATCTTTATTTTTGCACTTTAATGAAACAGCTCGAATCGTATAATCTCATGTCAGTCTACCAGGAAGTAGCAGTACAAACTGCCCTCTTCTCATTTTCGCACCGTAGTAGATTACCGCATGCACCATTTTTTGTTATCGACCAATGTTATGCAAGACCTGGACTTGACAAACGGTTTCTTTTTACGCGTTTTATTTTTTTCCCTGGCTTTTCGATTTTGTTGTTTCCGTTCTAGTATCTCTGCTAACCGGGTATACCACCTGTCATCTGCTGTTTTTCCAGCATGCATGCATCTATAATCTCCATCAGAGCATCTGCATAGAAATTGCAGTCCTTTGCACACTGAATTTTGCGTTTACTTTCGTTCTGCTGCCTTTTTGGGACTCTTTCGGAAATTCAGCTGCTTCATACATTGTTACCTGGGTCTGTCTGTTTTTACGGGTACCTGTTCGGGGGGGGGGGAGAATGCCTTTGTACGTGTAAACATGCGACACTGTTTTTTTACAGAAAGCTGCAAAAGCTCGACTTGTGAAACAAAAGTAAGTTGAGATATGGCTCTTCTCAAGCATCCGGCTGCTGACCTCGTTAAACATCTACGATTGCAACCAATGTGCTCGTAGGCAGTCACTGGGTTAAAAAAAAATCTTGATCTCTCTAAAACAGGCTGTGAGTGCAACTTTAAATCTAATCAGTTGAGTCATTTGTGTGCTTGTTAGTGGTTAAAAATCTAGGGCTGTTTTGAAAGCTTGTAGCTTCTAACTCAACGACGAGCTGGACCATAAACACTCTTAACCAAGTTAATGCAGGTAACGTTAGACTGAGCCTGTAATGTGTTTACTGTTAGTTACTTTGCTGACTGGGTCAGATAAATGATAGCTTGGATAAAATACTGTTTTAGATTTATCCAACTGCTGTTTAGTCGCGTAATCTGTAATTAGAGCCTTTATTTACACTGAAATATGTATATATTTTTTAAATAGTCTTTAATTTTGTTATATTTATTTACCTTTGTTTATTTTTAAAATATACTGTGCTCAGATATGTTAATTAGCATACCAGACTACCACAGTTCCATAGTAATAAACTATGCAGTGAACCTGATATTTGGTTATTTTAATGTTAATTTGGTTGCACTGAAAAATTAGCCAAAAATAAATAACTTGCCCTAAGGGGAGTGATATCACATTGTCAGTGTCAAAAAAATATCCCTAAAACGTTTCTGCATTTTTAAATGTTTGAGGTGGTACAAAATGAAGGGCTGAACTTTCACCATTACTCTTCCTGTCTCTCAAAATAATAGAAGATTCCAGTGTGAATCTGGTGGGTACAACTAATATCGCATGCATCTGATCCTATTAAACATTACACTTAAAATCCTCCAATTAACAGGCTCCTCACTGTTGCCATTGTTCTTTCACACGGAAAGGGATCTATTCATCATGAAATTAAATTTCTGTTGGTTATGTGATTTCCAGCAAAACACACAAAGAGGACAGCCTATAACTTGTGTACTGACATATATTTTACAGGAAAGAGAAAAGAAAGACTAGAAGTAAAAGAAGTCAATTAGAGTTAGTTTCTTAGATCTAGCCTAGATTGATTCTTGCTCTGTTAGCTGATGTGAATATGAGTTGGGTCATTTGTTTCTCCTTGTGAAATATCTAAATACTCAGAGCAGTTAGATATTTGCATTTTTTAAAATGTAAAAATTATTATTTTATTTAGATAACCATCTTTGCTCTCTAAGAAATAGGAATTTGGATTTGCCGTCCTTCTCCCCTATTATTCTAGTACTTTTTTATCCATATTGTCACTGTGTGCTTTTGTAGCTTTGCTTATTGTCTTGTGTGCTTAATTGAGAACCATAATTTTTTTTCTTCTATCTATTTTTCTCTCTTGAAAATCATGTCACACTTGGCTGATGCCAGTGATAAAATGAATAGGGCAATTCACTTGTAATTCATAGCCCGTCTACCCTTTGAGTGTGTGCTGCTCAACCTTAATTATAAATCACACCAAAACGAGGAGCTCCTTTGCTCCAGTACACCCAGATTCAGCTCTCCCCCCTTTCGTCTGGTTTTAGGAAACCACCGTCCCTCATGGCACTGCAGGGGATTGGGGTCAAAGCTTGGAGGCGTGAGACGCCAGTATTCAGCTTGTGTCAAAAGGGCAAGCAATACGGATGAGCGATCTCGCTCTGGACTATACGGGTGCACACAAACCCCTGAACCGCAGAGCTTGTAAAAGTAGAAAGAGACTTGGAATTCCTTGTCTTTCATGGGATTCTCTGTGTACATTGTGGCTTTCTATTTGGTGTCTAGCCCCACTTTATAGCTGGACATAATTTAATATTGGCTTATGTGGCTGCACACTGCCTCCGTCTTGCTCTGATAAAATTAGAGCACATTGTTCTTGTCTGCACAGATTTAAAAGGCTGGCTGTGGTGAACTCTCCTTTGCTGGAGTTCAGTTTGCATTCTGTAACAGTAGAATCGTTTGCCTGATTTTCATTCTTTCCTTTGCCTAGAATTTTTAATGAATTCATTGTTTTTTTTAAAGGAGGTATTTTTCTTCAGGCAGTTGTGTAGAATCAAACCACATATTTGTAATTGCTTAAATTTAAAATAAAATATCCCAGGAGGTTAGACAGTGCTGACCTGGCATCGAAACGCAATTTAGGTAGACGCTAAATATCTAACAACCAGACAGGGGTCTGGGGGTGGGGGGGGGTTATGAGATCTTTCCACCCATATTTCTCTCATTATCTCATCATCGCACCACAGTCCAGTCCAGTTCAGTTTAACATTGAACCCTCTGATGTAAGAGGCTGAAATCCTCTTGTCCATGTGAGAGGAGAATGGTGTGCCACGCTGCAGGACAGGATGGGGTACGGGTTAGGGAAAGAACTGGAGAAGAAAGCATTTGTGAGTGGTGGCTGGTGTCCCAGAAAATGTCCCTGGCTGTGTTGGGCGTCCTTCCCATTCTGTCTTATGATAGCATTTTGCTATATAATCCAGGCAGAATAAGCTTCATGTCTTTGAGATTGTGAGTTTGTGGATTATTGCATTTCAGATTAACAAGTTTTGTTTCATCCCTTGTTCTGTTTTGGAGATCCCAGGTCCCTATTAATTAGTCAGAAAACATCAAGCTTAAACAGCGACTTTAATGATGTCTAATATTTTGAGAACGGATACTTCAAATATCCTTTTTGGGGGGAAAAAATAATATTAAATTTTTTCAAAATATTATTTTAAATAATATATAAAAAAGTTAGACCCTAGGTAAAACAGCCGAAATACCAAGCAAACCCCAAAACGGAAAGTAGGTCAGAAGAACACGAATATACATTTTTTAGATTCTTCTTTGTGGTTTCTAAGTTTAGTTATAGGATAGTTTCGTACATGACTCAACTGTAATTTGTTTTCTGCTTAGTTGTGCCAGTAGCACTGATTTTAGTAGTGCAGAAGTTCCAACATTTTATTCTACAAATACACTGTTAGACATTTTCAAAGGGTTTTTACAGTAACTTGGAGGCAACACTGTTGCAAAACATTACTGGCTTTTTTATCATTTTCAAAATATTCTATTTTATATTAAGTACACTATCACAAATTTTTCTTAGAGTTTCTAGGCAGCTGTTTAACTACATCTTGCAGCCAAAAAACAAGGGATAGAATGCATGTGTTTGATTAATGAATGTCAGTGACATTAAGAATTGGCCTATTAGGGCAAGGGCCAGTTTTGTCAATTATCAGTGAGCCATCACTAACATTGAGCCCTAATGTTTGAATGTAAATGTAATGTACTATATATAAATAATGGGAATTTGCTGTTGTAAGGAACCACAAAGAGAGTGCACCATCATAAATGATTGAGAGACTTTAACACTCGAAAGTTGAAGCTCGTTCAAGATGGAGTACAAATCTTATTCATTCTGTTTCAACTGTTTTCTGTTTTGCTAGTTATCATAATTTCGGTTTTCAATGATTTAAACTGATTTCTGAATACAGTGGTTGTATTGTCCTGTGTATTGATTCAGTACTGCTTGAGCTCTCAGACGTACTATTAAAAATGAGCGTCTGGTTTTCCTTTCTCTATAAATACTTGTTTGCCTTTATTGTGCTTTGTACCCCTGACAAGCTGTCAGAAGCGGTTGTCTGTTCTTCTGTGTGTGGCCTCTGTGGTAGCTGTCAGTATAACCTTCAGGATGAAAGGGAGAACCATTCGGGAATGATGCTGACTCCATCTCCTGGAGCTGCGTGTTTTTGTATAGAATCTTATCCGATTTCACTTTGATACATTTCATCAGAATAGAGCTGACATTGATGTTTTGACAGCTTAGACAAAGCTGTTGTTCTTCTGTAGGACAGTCCTGGATTGTTTATCCTCAATTGACCTATCAGTAAGCCCCTCCCCTCGAACGCAGATAAGCCAATGGCAGTCGAGTATCAGTTGCAAAGGAGCGATACTCGGACATCTTTAGTTTTCAGCGCCATAGAGAAACATTGGAAGATCCGAAGCTTGCATCGGTTTAATGATGTTTATGCTACAAAAATGGAAAAAAACGATGTGCCTAGGGTACTTGTAACACTAATTCCAGTTATCCTGAGAGGATAGGCAATGTAATGTATTTTATTCCATTTCCTAAATCCATCCAAAACAGAGCAAAATGTCCCTAAGCATTCAACACAATGAAGACAAAAACGTTCATTTTCTGGTTGTCATACTCTCATTAAGTTACAAATTTCATCTGCTCAAGCAGAACGTTAAAACTCATCTTGTGCTTTAGCAAGGTATCTCTGGCTAAAACTAGCTAACGTTAGCGTTAAAGTTAGCAAGTCCATGCTTGCTAACGTACAAACCTAAATAGCGAACAGTTCTCACGTCATGTACAGTGTAGGTCAAAAACACATAAACAAAGGTCTATATTAGAGTGCCTCTCCATATTAATCTGGTTAAAAATGTAAATTAATTTAATCTTACTCTGCGGTATATGAACGGTGTTGATCCGGGATGTTGTCATTGAGATCGTGACGACCGTAACATAATTCTCCCGTTTGCATTGTGATCTGTATTTTTACATATTTTTTTTAATATCTTTTATATATCCCTCCATGGCATATTTAAGCCTCACTTGAAGGTCCATCTGTGTCCCAAATTTATCAGAAACACTTCGGAAGAAGGTTTTCACAGACAGCTGTCATTGTAAGACCGTGAGCAACTCCGTTTGTTTGTCCGAGCTAGCAACAGTAACTAAGGAGGACGGGGCTTACCGATAGGTCAACATTATGCGTGCCTGCTTCTTAAACTCACATGGTAAGGCCGGAAATACAACTTAAGGCTCTTTGCTGACTTTAAATGTGTGGTATTCATTGATTGGTTTCCATCTGGTTGTGAGATGACTGTTTTGTCTCAATTTACTTGCCTTTGTTTTTCCTGTGTAAACTTCAAATATAGATCAATCTAAATCTAGACTCTCAATTAATTAAACTAATTTAAGTTCCAGTCTATGTTTTTATACAATTAACTAACTTGTAATAGTAGTCTAAGCAGTTTATGCAACAGGTCATAGATCATTAAGTCATTGAGTTACAGTCAAGATCCAAATCAGTTCAGTTGGAGTCAGGTTGTACGGGACGACCCAGCATTCTAAATTTAGCAGGTTGTGCCCACTCCCCCCAATCCCGCATGTCCTTAACACTCAGTAATTTTAGCACATAGGAAGTGCTAAGCTGCTCTTTAGTTGTAGTTCGAGAAGGCCTTCTGATGACCCAGTCAGTGCAGTGAACTTCCGAGGGGAGCTGCAGGTTGCTAATACTCGATGGCAGGAAGGCCAAAGGTTAATGCTTCTTCCCCTCCCCTCCGCTGTGGCCTGCCAGAAGTCCTTGTGAGCACACAAGCCTCTGCTCACAGCCTCCACGGGTCTGGTTATTAGCCAAGACAGCCCACTCCAAAACACAATACCTTTCAGTGTGTTTTTTTGTATACCTCCCCTATCCTGCCCTGCGGGTCCTACCGTACCCACATCCCTCACACCTCTGCATCTTTAGCGTTGCTTGACCTAAGCTTGATCATGCAACTTGGGACTTTTTATTTATTAGAATTAATCTCACACTCTATTTCGTTTTTATTTTGCCTTTAAGGCTTTTAAATTTTAATATGACTTTTTAATCCTCTTTCATTCTTTTTGAGCATTTAGAAAGTCTCACTGTTTTCATTAACTAGAGCTCAGTGTGCTCTTCAGGTCTCTTGCCCAGAGAAAGTGATATATTAATTATATATCTATTATATATATATTATATATAGTATTCTGAAACTGGGTCAGTTTACATTGGTGAATTTTTGGAGTTGTATGGTGGAATTTTGTTAATTGTAAACCTAATAGCATTGCCTGTGTGGCTATTCCTTAGAGGGAGATTGCTAGCAATGCCAAGGTCATGGGTTCGATTCCTAGGGAATTCATGAACTGGCAAATTGTACCTTCAATGCAATGTAAGTCACTTTGAATAAAAGCATCTGCCAAATGCATAAATGTAAATTAGGTTTAGGTGTTATTGTTTTTCTGTGGTGGGTTATGGGGAAAAGAATTAAAAAAAGTGTTGTAAGTCTGGTGTCAGCTGATATGTTTAGTGCATTTCTAGAAATGAACAGTTTCCATGTGTAATACTCTGATGCACGTCTATGCTCAGAAATCTCTGTGGTATCTTATTTATTTATTTTTCATATTTAAAAACAGATTTCAGTAAAAATATATGGTAACACTTGAGATCAGGGAACACATTCACTATTAACTACGACTTTTGCCTCAATTAACTACTAATTTGCTGCTTATTAATAGTTAATAAGGTGGTTGTTAGGTTTAGGTGTGGGTTTAGTATTAAGGAAGCTAAAATATTGTCATGCAGAATAAGGCATTAATATGTGCTAATAAACAGCCAATATGATGAGTAGTACAATAGGCAATCGTTGAGAAATTGGTCCTACAATAGTTGTTACCAAATATATAAAATAAAGTTACTATATCAGGGCTTGCAAAATCGCTAGCCCGACGTCCCGGGGCTTTTGTGTTTTCATTCAGGCTACCGAAATGTATCACAGCCCTGCCCAACGGGCTATCTTGAACAGTGATATAAATTCCTTTCTTGATTTGCGTTGTTCACTAACTTGTAGGGGTAAAACGGATAGTTGATCATTTGCACGTGTTTTGCCGATTTAAACATTCAAGTGTTTTAAATCATTCACGCGCATTCGGAGCTGCGCGCACTCATTCAAAGTTTCAGACAATGCGCGAACACAGAATGGATTCCTCTTTTGCGTATCCTTGCATCTGAATGAACACATACACACAAAATTATATCAAAATATCTGTTTCTGCAAGTATCTCGTAAACCACAGTCGGTTATGTCTTACGTAGGGGTCGGCCGATATATGACATTTTTCAAATATCGGCATTGGCCGCAAAGTTTTTCTGTTTGGCCGATGCGTTTGAGGTTTTATTTTGACGGCGCTGAGAGCGGCAGCACCTGAGCACACAGTGCTCACATTCTCTCGTTGTTAACAGTTCTGTCTAATACGGATAGAAGTTTGCCAAAATTAGATAGAAAGGAATTAAAATGTATGCAAAGTATTATATTATTAGTAATAGAAAGTCAAATGTCAGCATTCAGCAAATACACATTTAAATCATTTGAACAAATCTTTGAATGACTAATGAACATCTAATTTAAAAAACCTTGAAAACTTAGTCAAATCCAGCTGTGAGATCTTGTGAACTGTGCATTTGTACCCTGCATGATCGCGTGTACTCTGTGTAATGGTCGGTTTGTGCAAATTGAATGCGGACAGGAGGAGAGTTCAGCCTCACTGAAGACGCGCAATCGTAAACTCGTGATTTCAAATTATGCTGCGCTTTATGCATTAGCCCACTGTCATATTCATGTTATTTTAATTGCGTGCTGTATGTAAAATGAGTGTGTTACCTTGGCTTTATTTGAAAAAATATGATTCCAATGCACACAAACAGAGTGCCCTGTTGGTTATAGTGTTTACTACCTTTTTAATTATATTTGTATTAAATATTTATTTATATGTGAAAAATACTTTGTCATCTAAAGTAGAAGTATGTTTATTTTACACATTTATTTTTTTATCCATTTTCAAATGATTTTAAATTTCTTGAATATTAATTAAAATAGATAAAATTATATCTGCTTTTTATCGGCCATCGGCCACCCTGCTTTCCAAGATATCGGCATAGGTATCGGCTGTCAAAAAACCCATATCGGTCGACCACTAGACATGAATGAACGTAAACAGTGGTGAAAGAAATCTCAAGTGCATCGTTATATTGGATCCGTGCATTCGGTCTTTAAAGGGGCAGCAGCCTATAAATACGGGCTGTTCCATAAGCGCCACCTGCTGTAAGAGAGTGACATTTGCGTCTCATTCACAAATCTAAAATCAAACCATTCTGTTTTTGCTTCAAATTCAAAATCTAATTTAGATTACTTGCCAAAATCAAGATTTAAATGCAGTGGTTGCCTCTGATTTTAAATGGAAAAAGCACAGCCAAAGCCTTAGTTTGTTTATATGAAGATATTTATTTAATTTGTCTTATTTATTTTATTTGGGGCTTGTTTTAAAATTTAAATTTAGTTTTGTTATTTGACATATTTCACAATTTCAAAGAAATGTGCAGCATTTTGTCCATGCAATAATAAAAGGACACATTTATTTTATAATTTGTCTTAAATCTCATTTTTGTTAAAAAGAAAAATTGTGAGAAAACTGTATAGTGAAATCAGTATCGTGAATCATATCACATAGTGAGTTGAGTGAATCGTTACATCCCAATATGCTACTAGTTTTTGCTGTGGTATCAAAGTATTCTGTTATTTAAATAATAAAGAACCATATTTTTGTTGCTCATCTGCAAAATGATCCGATCTGTTACACAAAATCTGATATGATAATGCAATATGATCCGAGCCGTGGGTTTTGTGATCCGTTGCACCCCTACTATCTTGACTTGTTATTTGAAGAAAAAAAGCAATCACTGACGTTTTTAATCATGCAGATTTGTCCGCAGTGAAGTTCAGCCGATGTCTTTTTTTTTTTCGGGCTATTAATAGGGCTCCAAATATGAACGATTAATGGCATTGACGATAATATCACAATATGAAAAAAACCAGATTTTTCAATCGCAGAGGCTGCGATTACACTTGGTCACGTGACACGTGAGAGTAAAGAGGTGTGCTCGACTTGAAGATCGATCGGTGTATAACATCAAAGTACGGCGAAAGAAAGCATAAGGAGACGTCCGCTCTCTTATAGCTCTCGCAGTACTTTGATGACACACACCGATCTAAGCAGCGCTGCTTCAAGTCGAACACATCTAAGCAGTCAGAGGAAGCATCAAGTTGGCATGCTACAGTTTTGCCAAGTCCGAGGTTTGGGGAACTGCTCCAAAAAAGCTAGGGGTGCTCTGATTGATCGGCTACCGATCACTATCGGCCGATAATCGCTTTGGGATGTTTGATCTGCGGTCTCTAAAAGGCCGATCTCAAAAAAAACGATCTCAAGCTGATGAAGCTGCCGTGAGAGATTTGGCACGACATGCAGCGGCACCGTATCAGTCTCTGTCCGGCGTGGGTGAAATAATTATAATGCTGAATGTGAGGTACTCGCCTTCATATTTCTTCATTAAATAACTAATAAAATAAATAGAAAACTTTCTGTGAGACATCATTTCACAAACAGCGTGAGTGAATCACCGCTTGCGCTCTCTCTTTCCCTCTCAAAATACGCAAATGGCTTCACACATCGCGTCTGTCTATAAGCGAGCTGCACGCTGCACAGTTGACACCTGGATTTACTTGCACCAATCGAGGCAGTGTCCCTCGTTGGCAAGCCAGTTTTTTAGCATTAAATACTTTGCTGTACTAGTCAAATTCCAAGTCCCAGATACCTATTATGCAATTTTGATCGTCGTAATGGGAAATTAAGTATCGAAAATGTGAGTATGACTAGTGATATATGCATTGATGTATCTACAAAAGTGTTATTATGCATAGTCAAATATATAGTGAGAGTATCTTACACGCTATTACGATCTACTAGTCATATTGTTCCATTGACTTCGATTGGAAAATATTTTCGGATATCTACAAAAGAGTTTTGTCTAGTAGAAATTGTAATTAAAGATATCTAAAAATTTATTTTGTACTAGGCGTAATTCTAATTAGAGATATCTTAACTGAATAACGCTAGTAAAGATAATTCAAGATAGCTTAACTGGTTGATGTTTGATAGTCAGAATTACAGTTGTAGATATCTTAATTGGAATTCTTCTAGTCAAAACTAATTTAAAGATGTCTGCAATTTAAAGGTGAGTAGGAGATCTTGGAAAAAATGCTAACTTTAGCCTGTAGTACTGAAAACGAGAACGTCGCACCCTCCCTGATCGCCGTTCAAAAGCCACACACCCTTAACGCATTTACGCTCACAGACAGAGACAAACATTACTTTAAATGGGCTACATCAGCGGTTCCCAATCCAGCCATGGGATTCCCCCGTCAGGGAGTAGGGAAGCAATGAACACGTGTAGGGCTCAGGTCGACCGGAACACAATTATGTCACGTAGCTCAATTCTAACGAGGCTGGAGCGAGCCCTGGTAACCGGTAGCTTACTAATGTGTCATTCAACGGTGAGAAAACTTTAAAAGTACTACAAAACCAGGAAGGAAGATCGGGTTGTTGAAGTTTGTCTGCCATTCTCGCTCTGTCTGCACAGCGTGCGTGAACGCGCTGATGACGTATCCTGTCTGCGTGAACCCGGTGCGCAGAGGTATGCTAATACATACGTTAACAGGCAGGTAGGAAAGCTTATTAAAACGCTTGGACCGAGATTGGACGAACATTTCTTGATCCTACGCCTTCCACAGACTATATAAAACCAAATAAATACATTTAGACCACTTAACTTAATGATTGCTATCGGGGTGTGAAGAGACTTTCAACCAGCATAACAAAAAATGTTTCTGAATACAATCACCTATTGCACTTTTAATTATGGATATCTCAATCTGATTTTTGACTAGGAAGATCTTTCTTTGGAGATATCTGCATTTAGCTTTGTGACTAGGAAGAATTTCAATGTGACTAGTCAAAATTCCTTTATAGATATCTAAAATGTGCATGCAAATGCACCTTTGTTAATCCCCACCTTAAACATTTTATTAACCAATCCTACCTTGGAAACTGTTGTCATCCGCCATTTTCTCTTAAGAGTTGTTTAATAAAGGTCCTGCATCTTTGGGTAATTTTAAACTATTTTATACAGAAGTAATTCAAAAGTATGGAAATAAAAATGTAGCTGGAGCATGTGTAAAAGTGGTAGGCTATACAGAGAGGACTCAGATAGGCTTTTGTCCGATTCTATATCGTAAAGTTGAGACGTGTGTGCTGTGGATTAAATTGTGCTAGCCTTTATTTACAAACGAACACATGTAAAATCAGTAGCTAAGGATTTGTATAGGTCTCATGTCAGCTATTGCAACATTTGATATAATGTTAAAAGAATACGTTGGCGCTCATCATTGAACACTGCAGAATATCATCATCATGGATCTCTTGCTATAATAAAATGCAGTACTCCCACTGTTACGGGGCTGATGAGACGTGCGGATCCATACGCAAAGCTTTATTTGGAGAAGACAGAGAAGTGGTCATGAAGCAGGCAGGGTCAAACAGAGGCAGATAGGTGTATGGTGGGCAAGACACAAGAATAATCCTAGGGCTAGCGTGGGTCGACGATAGGCAGACAGAGTTACAGGGGCAAGACTAAAGGGAGAAATCCAGGAAAACAGGTGAAGATCAAAACCGGAGAAAACAGACAAGGCAAGGCAAAACTAGGCTAAGGCTAGGGAAACTAATGAGGGCTCTGTAGTGTAGCTATCTAAGGATATGCGCTAAACAATACTCGGCAGAGGGAAGGAATAAGAGTGAGTGTTAAATAGTGAGTGAATGATATGAAACAGCTGTGTGCAATCAGTGCTGAGTGCAATCAGTTAGTGCAATGGATGATGGGATATGTAGTCCGGGGTGATGTGCAACAGTGTGTAGTGCGAGAGTCAATGAAATTGGAAAAGGTGACCTCTGATGGCTAGCAGATGGAAGTTCATGGACCGGATTCGTGACACCCACCTTGTGGGCGATTTCCTATGGAAGCTCGTTTCCTCCACTAAATAAAGAAATAATTAATAAATAAATAGCGACTTTTTATCTCACAATTCTTTTTTTTCTGAGAATGGCAGAAATAGTAAACACAATGCAATGAATTGTGAGTTATAAAGTTATAACTCGCATTGTGTGTATATCTCGCATCTGAGGAAACAAAATAATCAGAAAGGGTAAGGAACGACTACAAAATTACCTTTTTTTTATTCCATGGTGGAAACAAGCTGCCATAATGACACAAGTAAACCTGAATCCATACACAACATAATGTAACCTACTAATAAATGTCATCAATGGTTAAGACAGCTGACTCTACTGTGACGCTCTCTCTCTCTCTCTCTCTCTCTCCTAGCACGCCCCAGCCCGCTGGCGCACACACACACACACACGATGCGCAAAAAAACTCCGCATTTGAACAGTCAATAAAAAATACTTAAACTAATAACAAAACAAAACAGTAGCTGATTCAGAAGTGACAGATTGTCATAGCAAAGTCAGAATTACAGTGGTGTGAAAAAGTGTTGGCCCCCTTCCTGATTTCTTATTTTTTTGCATGTTTGTCACACTTTAATGTTTCAGATCATCAAACAAATTTAAATATTACACAAAGATAATGCAAGTAAATACAAAATGCAGTTTTTAAATGATGATTGCATTTATTAAGGGAAAAAAGCTGTCCAAAACATACCTGACCCTACGTGAAAAATTAATTGCCCCCTCCTGTTAAATCATGAAAGAAATGCAATTAACCACATTATTTTAGAAAGCTTATTTAAATTTCACTAGCCACACCCAGGCTGATTACTGCCAGACCTGTTGAATCAAGAAATCACTTAAATAGAACCTGTCTGAAAAAGTGAAGCATGCTTAAATAGCAACACATTATGCCGCGATCTAAAGAAATTCAAGAACAGATGAGAATCAAAACAGTTGACATGTATCAGTCTGGAAAGGATTATAAAGCCATTTCTAAGGCTTTGGAACTCCAGCAAACCACAGTCAGAGCCATTATCCACAAACTGAGAAAACCTGGAACAATGGTGAACATTCCCAGGAGTTGCCGGCCAACCAAAAGTACTCCAAGAGCACAACGACGACTCAACCAAGAGGTCATAAAAGAACCCAGAACAACATCTAACGAACTGCAGGCCTCACTTGCCTCAATAAAGGTCAGTGTATGATTCCACAATAAGAAAGAGACTGGGCAAAAAAACGGCATCCATGGACCCCACACCACACCCCACCCACCACCATGGCCAGCCTCTCCAAGCGGACACACAAAGGCACACACCCTGACTGCCACCACCACAAAGACAAAAAAAGGCTCGTCTCCCCCCCAAAAGATTGCCAAAAACAAGACCCATGGATTAATCCCCCCCCCAAGACTTTTGGGCAAAAATTATGTGGACTGATGAGACAAAAGTTTAACATTTAGGAAGGTGTGTGTCCCGTTACATCTAGCGTAAAACAAACACAGCATTTCATAAAAAGAACATAATACCAACAGTCAAACATGGCGGTGGTAGTGTGATGATCTGGGGCTGCTTTGCAGCTTCAGGACATGGAAAACTTGCCATAATTGACGGAACCATGAATTCTGTTCTCTATCAGAAAATCCTGAAGGAGAGTGTACGGCCATCAGTTTGTGACCTCAAACTCAAGCGGATTTGGGTTATGTAGCAGGACAATGATCCCTAACACACCAGCAAGTCCACCTCTGAAGGGCTCAAGAAAAACTAAATTAAGGTTTTGGGGCGGCCAAATCAAAGTCCGGACTTAAATACCATTGAGATGCTAGAAACAGTCCATTCATGCTCTTGAAAACCCTCCAATGTGGCTGAAATTTAAACAATTCGCAAAGAACAGGGGGCCAACATTACTCCACAGCGATTTGTGAAAGACTCATTGACAGTTATACACAAACAATTGATTGCAGTGGGTTGCGGCAATAGCGTGGCCACAACCAGTATTTAGATTTAGGGGGAATTACTTTTCAAGTAGGGGCCAGGCAGGTTTGGCAGGCCTCTGTTTTAACTAATTAAATAAATAATCCTTTAAAAAACTGCCAGTTGTATTTATTACATTATCTTTGTGTAATTCCAGTGTACACAGCGTCATTGATTATAATGGTTCTACTGTATTTTTCTGCTCGTGTCCGGTGTAGACATGGTGTTTAATGTCTTTGGTGAGGAGGAAAGGCCTGTGTGTGTCCTATGCCTTAGCGTACAGCATGAAACCCACAATAAATTAATAAATAAATAACAGAGAGAATAATAAAA
Source organism: Sinocyclocheilus anophthalmus (assembly GCA_018155175.1). NCBI lineage: Eukaryota > Metazoa > Chordata > Actinopteri > Cypriniformes > Cyprinidae > Sinocyclocheilus > Sinocyclocheilus anophthalmus. Next base: position 347,133 of record JADLZN010008627.1, read on the forward strand.
ACAACAATAACAGCTATTCTCTCTATGCTATTTTTCAGTGTTTCAAGTGATGCAGGTGTTTTTTTCCCTGTAGGTTTTTTTAAATTAAAAAAACATACATTTTTCATAATGTTTAGTGAAATTATTTGGCGCGACCAAAAAAGTTTGAGAACCACTGGTCTAAAGTTAACAGACTGTTTAAAAAGTGCAGTCCACATGTTTACATGTTTATTACAGTGACTTTGAATTACCTAAAGTAGTGTGGTAAAGCAACAGATTTGTTTTTATATTTCTGCAATCTACTTTAGTTTGTGTGATTTGTTACTGACTTTCATATTAATGTTTACACCAGGCTTATTTGGCAGTGCTTTATGTTGTCATAATTATTATATGCTTACAAGGTTGGAAGTTCAACAACGGTCAGGATTATTTGTTTGTTTGTTTTTTACTGGGTGATAGTATTGTAAATAAAAATGTCATTCATATCAATTCATGCATCACCTAATTTCATCGTAACATGTAGGCCTGGCCTACAGAAAAGGACATTTATGTTTAATCTGTCTAATTTGTGGTGGTCATACTTATACATGATTCTAGCTTGTCTTTTTTAAATAAAGAGCTTTAATAAATAATTGCATATTAAATCGCAATATTGGTAAAAAAAATCACAGATTATTTTCCAAAGTCATTCAGCCCTATTCTTAAATTCATTTTGGGCTACCAAAATCTGAAGAATGTCTGCCCGAAGGGCTACCAGCGATTTTGAAATTTTGTGAGCCCTGTTTAAGCCCTGAGTAGCAAGAATACGTTTGTGAACCCTTTGAAAATATCTGGATTTCTGCATTGATCACTCGAAATGTGGTCTAATCTTCATCTAATTCGCAATAAAAGACGAGCACAATCTGATTTAATAATAACACACAAAGTTTTCTTTATTTTTCAATATTTTTTGAAGACATTGAGTCATTGTTGACAATGCCTGCTGGAAAAAGTAAGTAAACGTCTGTTTTATGACATCTCCAAAAAATAATTGTCAGTTGGAGATGAGAATGGAAGTTTGGATTGCTCGGGTGCCCTGTCTACAAATGTAAGAAATTCTGAACTGTTACAGAACAGGCACTGCTACTTTGCTGTCATTGAAGGAACAATGAATTCAAAGTGTATCTAGACGTATTACTGGAGAATGTCAGTACAACAGTTTATGACTTCAGGAGAGGTTAGGTGATGCAACAAGACAATGACCCAAAGTACACAAATAAATCAACTAAAGAATGGCTGGGGAATAAAAGGAAAATGTATTTCCCTGACCTTAACCCAATGCAGATGCTGTGGCATAACCTAGGGAGGGCTGTTCTAGCATGACCGCTCAGAAATATTGATAAACTGAAACAGATTTGTGGGGAAGGATGGTCCAAAATTGGTCAAAAGTCATGTAAGCAACTAGATTTGGTTGAGGTTTTGCTGCTAAAGGAGGATCTGCAAGCTACTGAAAGTTAACTTTCTTCACCCTGCACTGCAATAAAAATGTGAAAAGTACAATTGTTTGTGTATTATTAGTTAAGTCAGTTTGTATTTGTCTAAAATTGTGAGTTAAATTAAGATCAGGCCACATTTTATGAGTTATAAAAGCAGAAATCCAGATATTTTGAAAGGATTCACTAGGGTTGGGTACCGAAACCTGGTACCAATATTAGTGGTCGACTGATATTGGTTTTTTTGACAGCCGATGCCGATATCTTGGAACGGCAGGCGTGGATAAGCATTCAAACTGATAAGAGATAAAGTATTTTTCACAAATAAATAAATATTTAATTAAAATTGAATTAAAATGGAAGTAAACTGTAACCAACAGAGCATCCAGTATTCTGGGAAGTTTGTGTGCATTGGGAATCACATTTTTTCAAATAAAGCCAAGGTAACACTCATTTTACATACAGCACACAGTGAAAATGACATGAATATGACATTGGGCAAAAGCATGAAGCGCAGCATAATTTGAAATCACGAGTTTAAAGTTTGTCAATCGCACGTCTCAAAGAAGCTGAACTCTCCTCCTGTTTGTATTCTATTCGCACAGACCAACTGTCATGCAGGGTACACGCGATCGTGCACAAATGCACACTTCATATGATCTCACAGCTGGATTCGACTAAGTTTGCAAGGTTTTTGAAATTAAATGTTCATTAGTCATTCAAAGATTTGTTTAATATAAATGCGTATTTGCTGAATGCTGACGGCAAACAAGAAAGTATTATAATGTGTGCCTTTCTGTTACTAATAATATAAAAGCAATCGTTAGAATACTTTTTGTATACATTTTAATTCTTTTTTTTAACAGGTCTATCGGATTATTAGACAGACTTCTGTCCGTGGACAGAACTGTTAACGACGACTGTTAATGCCATTCTCAGCACCGTCAAAATAAAAGTCCCGCCACGAACGCATCGGCCAAACAGAAAAATTTATCGGCTGATGCCGATATTTGAAAAATATCGGCCTTGACGATATATCGGTCGACACTAACCAATATGGCACTGGTACCTATGTAACCGGTATGTATTAGAACCGAATCAGAACGCAGATTTCTGTGCATCATTTCGGTGCCATGCCTGAGTGATCGATTTAAATATTTGTCCTCTGGCTCTCCGAAACGGACGTAAGAAGCATCATCACCAGCACCACAGACCGCACATGAAAAATAATTTCCCGACTGAGAAAATGCACGTGAACTTAAGTCGGAAAACTCCAATAATACAAATCCAACAAATCTTTGTAGTAACACGAGTGTCCATGTTGTTTTCACATTCCGACTTAAAAGCACAACTCGGGAAATGAGAGCATACGAGGAGCGCGTGAATGCAGTAATTAAACTTGCTCTGATGGCAGCAGGTAGATACCGCTAACTAAGCTAAACATGCTTACATTAAAATGCCTAAAGCTAAACCTACCTTGTATTCACATTCTAAACCTGTTGTCCAACAAAAGATAACATTACGAGACCTCGGGTGATAAAACGTATCATATTATCGACGCGGGTACACCCTTCTTCGATACAATAGAAATTGTTTCATGAACATGAGTGGACGCCCGACAGCAACACAACACAGAAAACAAACTCGAACATGAGTGCTGTGTCTGTCTGTGATGAGGAGATTGGGAATAAAGAATGAATATTAGTCGAATTTAAAATAAAAAAAAATTGCATTTGAAGTTAGGTGGCATCAGGGAGCGTCATCAGTGGCCGCGGTGAGAGCGAAGATAATATGTGAGGTGTGAGGTTGTTGCATTTGATGTTTGTTAGTTATAGGCCACGACGCGGCCGCGTGCTGTGTTATGCTTCAAAATATTAGAGAATATAGAAATCATGCTGCGACGAACTTAAGTTAAAACCTGCAACCAAGCCATTCACACAGACGGCATATTACAGCGCATTTTTAGTAGGACCCAATGTGACTGCTGCCACTCGATCCTACACAATGAGAGTATAGAAGCCATGCAAAGTTAAAACAAATTTAAACTTAGAAAACACTGTCACAAAATGTGTGGAGGTTTTTCCGTTCACTGTGTTCATATTTTTAAATGTAATCTGTGTGATGGGCGATTCGGCTCCTTGAATTAAGCAATGCATAAATACATGATGCAATTTTGTTCATAATTGTTTATGCAATTACGAAATTATATTTGATTTATATGATTTAATTTAGACGTAATGCACATTTTTATACACAGTTATTTCCTTGCGTTTACAATTTAAATGCACTATTATTTTGCTCATTGCACCCTCCTGTAGCCTCGGGAGACTAGACAAAAACTTTCGTAAGACCTACTTTAATCTGCTTATAAAACATTAGAAATTAGATATTTTTTTAATTTTTATTGTGTTTGATTGTTAAAACAAAAATTATTTGTTGTTTTTCTCAATAAATTGAGTTAATTTAAAAATGCAGGGGTTAAATTTTAACTTTTTTTCTATTGCTCTTAGTTTTAAAAAAGGTTATAAAAAATGTCAATAATTGCCGATACTGAACGATATGAAACATTATATAGTTGATACATTTTTTAGCTATATCGCCCAGCCCTAAGTTGTAGATTATTGCTGCAAAACAAATGTCCAAATAACTTCCTTTTGTGATCTGATGTGGCTTCTTGTCACAGAATGAGGCAGAAAATTTGTTCCATAGGCTACTTTAAAAAGAATACTTTGATTAGCAATGGATTATAAATGTACTTAATTATTATGAAAATACCAGAGATGGCTTGAATAACACAGATAAACTATATTGTCACAGTCGAGTGTTTATTGTCTTTGTTTTATCATTCAAAACGTTTATATGTTCTGTTTACTCAGTTACATGTATAATAGCTATGCCTTTGTCCATATAAGGGATTTCCTGGAGGGTCATGAGTTCAGCTACTTCTGTGACTGGATATGTGGATTTTCTGTGTGAGGGCACCCTCTGGCAGCCAGTATGAATGAAACAGACATCATGTGTTTATAGTGCTAATGGCCAAACCATAATTTGTTTGGGGAATTTTTAATTATTTTTAATAAGTATCGGTTCAGGCACCGGAAACGATTTTAAAAGTATCGATTTGGCACGGTATCGAAAAAAAACCAAACGATACCCAACCCTAGGGTTCACAAATTGAATATTGCCACTGTGTTGTTAGGTCATGTAAAATTGTAAACTATTAAACATAATTTTAATAGTTAATTAATTATTAAATTATTAATTTCATTAACTAGTAAACATAATTAATTAAAATTAAACATAATTTTAAAAACACTTAATTTAGTGAAAAACTTGACTTGATAATTTGCTGTAGAATTAATGCCCTAGATTGTGTAATGATGTAATGATGGTTCTTCTGATTGGGGAAAAAAAACATAAACCTCAAAAATATTTATATTAATATAAAAAGAATCTGTATGCAGTTGAGTATATTTACAGTATATTGATTAAAATATGTCTGAACACATCAGAGACAATGTATTTTTACATTTATTTGAGAGTTTGAGCAAGTAAAACCTGGAGTAAATAATCATCTGTGCCAAGAAATGGATTATTGAATGTTCTTGCCATTGAAAACAAATTGATCAGAATCAAAGAACACAGTATGTTTACACAAGTCCTAATGGAACTGTATCGGCTCGATTGTCTGGAGCAGATGGTTATATTTTATGAACAGCTGAACTGGTAGGCTTTGGAAAATTCCAGCACACAAAGGGTGTGGGATATTTATAAAGTCGTTCAGTGTCCCCCTCTACGAAATGCACCGGGTAATTTCAACATGATCCACTGTGGCTTCCTATCTTCTCGCTCTGGACCTCTGCCAAGAGGTAATGTGAATGGCAGTGCTCAAATGCCTGTGTTCTGATTGGACAGCAAAAGTGGGGATAAGTTTACTAGCCAATGGAAGGAGTTTGAGCCAGAGGGTAAATCAGGACAGCTGATTGGCAACTCTTAAGCGTTAGTCCAGCCATACCATGGCTCTCTGCCAGAGCGTTTCTAAGTACAATGCAATGTTGTCACTTGCAGTTTCACTGATTGACAGCTTTTCCTTTACAAACTGGCAACACAACAGGACACCTTCCCCATTGTTTTTGGTGTGTATGTTTATGAATTAATACCTGACTTGTGACTTTTATGTTTGCATTGTCAGTGGAATGAGATCTCATTGTGTGTTGTTGGGTGGAAAATGCATTTAGATTTAGGGTGTAATATATTGTGCACAGTCTTTCATTTGGAAAGATGAGGATCGTCTGTCCACTTGGCTAGGTCATGCTTTCTAAACTGTGCATGAGTGAGATAAGTGAAGTCAGGATACCCACTGGCACTGACAAAATGTGGATGGACCCCTGTAGCAAAATCAATTTGTCAAATCAATGCACACTCAGGGTTTTACCAAGGCCTTTGTATTGGATTTGGGTCACTGCAGTGTTGAACTTAACTAGACTTACCATAGAGACTGATGCCCTCAATTTGGCCTCAGGTTGGGTCTCAGAAATCATTACCTGTCTCCAGATACATTAAATAAAGGCTTGATTAATCATACACCCTCCGCCCACTTCATAATTTAACTGAGGGAGTGATAAAGTTGGATTTGGAAACATTGTATCTGTTATTTTACTGTCCAAATTTTGCAGGTCCTGCAATCCACAATAGTCCTGTAGTCCTCTTGCATGGTCACATGGGATGGGTCTTCCATCCTGACAATTATTAATGATTCACCTGTGTCTGTCTTCTAGCTGAGAGAAGCTGAACATCACGAGGAGAGAACCATTTGATGGAAGAAAAGAAAAAGCAAGAAGAAGAGACAAAGAAGGATACTGCACAGAAAACGGTCAGTTTGCTTTAATTAAAAAAAAAAACAAGAGGAAAAACACTTCTGGTAGCCTGGACTGAGAAGACATATTATTCTTTTTAATATAAGGCCAGTACCTGATGGATGACAATGATGGATAAAATGATATGCTGTTTTCCTTAACCCTCTGGGGTCGAGGGTGTTTTGGGGCCTGGAAAAGTTTTAACATGCCCTGACATTTGTGCTTTTTTCAGTTGCTTACAAACATTTGAATGTCTAAAGCTTAATAACACTGTAATCAGCACAAACTGGGCTACAATAATATGTGAGCAGCATGTATGTACGTGATTGTGTTTTTGAGAAAACATTTATGCGTGCTTAGTGAAAAACTAAAATTTTAAAGTCACTGAAATAAGGCCATAAAACACATACAGAACATTTGATCACAATACTTTTGAGAACTGATCTTGAAGTCTAGATTTTTTGCTTCAGAATGATGTGAAAATCATATTGTTTACTCACTCACAGAAAACAATATATTGATTTAAATTTTCTAAGACATTTTTTGTGTAGAAAAGGTATATGCGAGGAGGCGTGAATGGTCATGCATAATGCTGTGATTCACACCTGAGAAGACAAAGGCCTGCATAATGAGCTGCATAATGAGCTGTCAGGTGTGTGACTGAGAGGTAATTGCTACAAGAAATAATGAGGAAAAAAAAGAAATGTATCTATTTTTTTGTTCGTAGTTTATTTAGAATATATATAACTACCACATCATTTTGGGAGTGTGTGCATCACATAGTCTTAGCTGTGGTCCAGGCTCTTGTGCAGGCAGGAATCTCCATTTCCATGACCAAGTGAGCTGCTTTGCTTTAGTTCTCTTTACAACAGGTTATTTTGCACTGTTATTCTCACATCTGAAATAAAAAAGCAAGCATGCTGTTTACACAAACTACTTATTATTATGATGTTCACTGATACTAGTACTAATTTATCGAAACAAAGAACACAATTACAGCATAGCACACATATTTTACCATACAGTAAATCAATCAAATTAAAGTAACGTCTGTAAAATTGTGAATTCACACTTGCTCTATAAGATTCTGAATGGAGATGAAAACTGAACGAGACCTGTGTCCTCTTGCTGTGTGAGATGCAGTTGAAGGTAAGAGTGGTGTATTCAGTCCTAAAAGATTTTTATAAACAATTGTAAGCATTTTTTCCCACCGTACCTTGCGTATAGTATGCACACTTCATGAGAAAACAATGTTAAAATGTAGTTTCTTTGTTATTGGCATTCTATCAAGCACAAATAATGGAGACGTCACGTCGTGACCGACAAATTGGAATCTTGCTTAGAGAGACCAATCCACTTTGAGTGTAAACTAAACGAGCCAAGTGCACATTGGCATGCAATTATTGCGTCTAGCTGCCGCTGATCTCAGCGTGAGCATAAAAAGGCAGCCGGCGCAACGCATACCAGATTTACAAACGCATACAACGCTGCTCAGCAGTGGTCAGCAGCCGTGGCGACGGGACGGGACGTGACGTCTCCGTTCCCTCCTTCAGGGAACGAGGGTTACATACGTAACCGAGACATTCCCGTTCAGTCGGTCGGAATTGGGATCCCTACCAAAACGCCATAGATGCAGCCCATTCCAGTGTCCTGTGCGAGCCTCCTGTGCCCCTTTTGGTGTAGGCCGGGGCTCACAACAAGAAGACCAGTCACTGTTGTCGTAGCACTACCCACTCAGTAAGATCGGATAACACTGGGAAAACGTACCCGTACCACTTGAAACAGGAATGTTGCGGAAGCCCCATCCTTTCTGAAGGAGGTTTCGGAAGCACTTACACATATGTAAAATCGTTTAGGTGCATATGGAAGATTAGATGTGATTATAACCCTCTTGGAAATGGCAAAAGTCTGCCGGCGAAACACGGGCTCTGAGCTATACCGTGGAATTTACACATATGGGATCCACTCAGGTCTCTAAATATTGAACCCAGCCCTCTACTGGTTCTCACTGATTCATCGAGTGAGGGCCTGGCGCTGGACTTTTCGCCACGTCTGGCTGCCGAGGGGATGGAGGAGCTCGACAGGGTCTACAGTACGGACACTCTGGAGCAGTTTTAGCAAGCCGACACCAAACCGGGGCCTCTCAGTGCCTCTACCTGTTTGAGGTGAGAACACAGGAGGATACCGGCTCCACACGAAGGCTATAGAATCTGGCGAACGTGTTGGGGGTTGCCCAGCCCTCAGCTCTACAAATATCTGTCAGCAAGGCACCACGTGCCAACGCCCAGGAGGATGCAACACTCCTAGTAGAGTGAACTTGCAACCTAAGCGGGCAGGGCACACCCTGTGCCTGATAAGCCAGGGCGATGGCATTGACAAAGAGCTGGTCTGAGGTCCTAAAGCTTTGTGTCTGGTCTATGTAGCATCTCAAGGCTCGGACGGGACAAAGCAAAGATAGGGCTGGGTCTGCCTCCTCCAGGGGAAGGAGGCTCACCACCTGATTCCTGAAGGGAGTAGTGGGAACCTTGGTCACATAGCCGGGCCGGGGCCTCAGGATTACCTGGAAGTCAGCCAGCCCAATCTCTAGGCACGAATTGTCGACCAAAAATGGGTGCAGATCCCCTACCCTCTTGATGGAGGCCAGTGCAAGCAGGAGCAGAGTTTTCACTAGATAGAAACTTCAGCTCAACTGACTGCAAAGACTCAAATGGACCCCGCTGTAGTGTTTTGAGCCCCAGAGACAGGTCCCAAGAAGGTATAGAGGGAGGCCAAGGAGGGTCCAACCTTCTCGCCCCCCTAAGGAACCTGATGACCAGGTCGTGCTTCCCCACCGTTCTCCCCTCTATGGGGTTGTGGTTTCTTTCTGAAATAGCAGCGACGTAAACTTTAAGGGTGGAGGGAGACAGCCTTTGCTCCAACGCTTGCTGCAAGAAGGAGAGCACAACTCTGATTGGACATCTTCGGGGGTCCTCTCAATGAGAGAAACACCACTCGACGAACAGGTTCCACATCAAGGCGTAAG